>CM077459.1:9135497-9505497 GCA_039654765.1 Mylopharyngodon piceus | reverse complement strand
CCTCATTTTTTAAATGATGTTATTTGTATTTAAAATTTGTGATTAAGTTAAATCTGATCTGGGATGAAGAAGAAACAATCAAGAAGAAAACCAATAAAATTTACAGCAAGCAAAATAGTCTAGTTATAGAAATGAACATCTCGGTCAACTACTCCATATTATCTCAAATCTATCCCATCCAGTCTGTTGGAAAGCGGTGATTTCAGAAATACCATTTTTCTTTGTGCCATATGGCCCCGTCTCACGACCTTGATATTGTGATATACTGATCTGAGCCCTTCAGCAGGTGAATGTCATGGTAACAGTGGCAGAAAACAGAGAGGTCTGCGTTTGGACCGGAGATCACAGCGGGCTGAGCCCACACCTGCCTCTGTTGACCTTGGAAGTTCGCCCAGTGTCTCTGCGGCTCTGCCGCGCCTTTGCCCAACTGCACACATATCAACGGCCATCTGGCTGTTATTTAACCGAAGGCACTGAACCCAAGTTAGATTCAGTTTATATTGCATCTATACTCAGCTAATCTTTAAAAAGCCTGAAGCTTGAGACTGATTGTATTCATCTTAACCTTTGAGCTATAATGAACTATAGACAAAACCACTTGCGTAAGTATTAAGTTGAATGTCTTTATTTCTTTGTTATTCTTGCATTGTCCCATCACATGTAAATGTTTGAAAGGCACCTTTAAAGGACCATTTGACCAGTCGATTTGCCAGTGGTTGATTCACCAATGTTTCATATGATGCTGGTTAATTCACCTACAGTTGATTCGCCAATGGTTGATTATGTACCAGTTGATTCGCCAGTGATTGACACCAATAATGACAGTTGATTCACCTTGGGTTGATTCACCAGTGATTGATTTACCACCGGTTGATTTGCCAGTGGTTGATTCACCAATGTTTCATATGATGCTGGTAAATACAGTTGATTCGCCAATGGTTGATTTTGTACCAGTTGATTCACCAGTGGTTGAGACCAATGATGACAGTTGATTCACCTTAGGTTGATTCGCCAGTGATTGATTTACTACCGGTTGAATCGCCAGTGATTGATTTATTACCGGCTGATTTGCCAGTGGTTGATTCACCAGTGATGACAGTTGATTCGCCAATGATTGATTTATTACCGGTTGATTCGCTAGTGGTTGATTTACCAATAGTTGATATGACAACCGTTGATTCACCTACAGTTGATTCATCAGTGGTTGACACCATTGATGACAGTTGATTCGCCAGTGGTTGACACCAATGATAATGGTTGATTCGCCAGTGATTGATTTATTACTAGCTGATTCACCAGTGGTTGATTCACCAATGGTGACGTTTGATTCGCCTTAGGTTGATTCGCCAGTGATTGATTTATTACCGGTTGATTCACCAATGGTTAATATGACAACGGTTGATTCACCTACAATTGATTTGCCAGTGGTTGAATTTGTATCAGCGGTTGACACCAATGATGACAGTTGATTCACCAGCGGCTGACACCAATGCCAACAGTTGATTCACCTTAGGTTGATTCGCCAGTGATTGATTTACTACTGGTTGATTCGCCAGTGGTTGATATGACAACTGTTGATTCACCTACAGTTGATTCGCCAGTGGTTGATTCGATACTGGTTAATTCACCAGCAGTTGATTTGCCAGTGGTTAATTTGCCAACAGTTGATTTGCCAGCAGTTGATTCACCAATGATGAAGGTTGATTCACCTACATTTGATTCAACAGTGATTGATTCATCAAAAATTGATTTGGATTTGTCAATGATTCACCACTGGTGAATAAACTGTTTTCGTATCATCAGTTGGCGAATCAGCCACTAAAGAATTAACAATTGGCAAATCAACTGTCAGCATATTAACCAGTTATTGATTTATCAACGATTAATTTGGATTCGTCAATGGTTTATTCACTCAACAGTTGATTTGTCAGTAGGTGATGCGTCAGTGATTCACCACTGGTTAATATGTTGACCAGCAGTTGATTTGCCAGTTGTTAATTCACTGGTTAATATGCTGACAATTGATTTGGCAATTGTTAATTCTTTAGTGGTTGATTTGCCAACTGCTGATATGAAAACCAGTGTTTGATTCAGCAACGTTTGATCTGTAAATGAATTTAATGGTTGATTCACTAACAGGTGATTCGGAAATTGATGACTCAGCCACTTTAAATAGTTTATCTTCAAAAGTGCATGTTTCTTGTGTTGTTTTCAGGTGACATGTTGGACCTGCTGAAATGGAGAGTCCATCTGGACAGAATCATTGACTGCCTCTCCAAACTCAAGGACATTGATGGCACTGAAATTGTTAAGGTATAAACCACATACAGCAACTTGTTTTTACAACTGAAACTGCAGAAATAGCACAGAATATTTTTTCCCAAAAATATATTTTTGACTCTGTAACATTTGATTATCTCTGTACAGTTTTTACAGGACACTCTGGACACCTTGTTTGGGATTTTAGACGAGAGTCCCCAGCGGTATGGACTAAAGGTGTTTGACTGCCTGGTGAGTGATGTTTTGTTCAAACCTTAAGAATGTGAAAGTATAAAATGTAGACAATTCTTTGCTCTCAAGTTTCTAGTTTCCACAGATACTCTACATATTTTGACTGCAAACTCATACAAACTCATCCATCTCCTCCGCAAGGAGACAGTTTCTTGCTCTTAATGAGTACAAGATGCTTTCCTCATCTCTCCTCCACTGTGTTACCACGGTTACATGCCAAATATGGCAACTCATAAAATCCATCTTAGACTTCTCTTGCTATTATCCAACTTCTGTCCTCATATCCTCTTTATTTCAGGCAGAACAAAGTACTTCTAGATCAGAAAGCACATTTTAAATAAACTCTGCATGATTGAGTGTTGTTTTAGGCTGTGTGGGAAGTGTTATATACAATAATTTTACTTTTTACATGGCTCTCTGGAATACTTGATTCTGATTGGTCAATTGCAGCATTCTGCGGTCCATTATAAAAATGATTATTGTCTTGGGCATTTGACTAGTTTCAAGTCTCATACCATTCCACAGGTGCCTCTTTTTCAGATAATAAAATATTTTAAACTGAAATCAATATTTAATATCATTAATTTGGTACTATACACCAGATAATGTATATTAACAGTTGATTCACCAGTGTTTGATTCATCAATGATTAATACACCAGTGGTTAGTATGTTGATGTTTGATGCACAGACAGTTGATTCAGTAATTGGTTGATTCGTCAACTGCTGATATGAAATGGTTGATTCGCCAGTGTTTGATTCAGCAATTAATTCGCTAGTGGTTGATTCGTCAGTGTTTGATCTGCCAATGGATTTAATGGATCTGCTAAACAATTGATTCACCAGAAGTTGATTCACCAAAGTTTGGTACACTAGCAGGTGATTTGGAAACTGATTCAGTAATTATTGATTCTGCTGATCAGTATTGGAAAATAAACTCTGAGAGGAATTCAAATGGACTTAATTAGCATAAATTATGTTAATTTTTTTACTAAGTTAGCTTATGATCTTACTGAGGTGACGATTTGTATTTTTTCCTCAGGTTCACGTTATAAATCTGCTGCAGGACAGCAAATTCCAGCTCTTCAAGCCTGTAATGGACAACTACATCGAGAACCACTTCGCCGGTGCCCTGTCCTACAGGTAAACATTGGGGATGGGGGGAAAAAACGGTTGTTACCAATCATGATTCTTAAGACAAACATTTTTTTAAATCGTAACTGATGAAAAACTTCCTGCAGCAGTAGGTATGTCCGATCGCACAGAACATTTTTCGTTCACCTGCGCTTCTTTTCCATTGTTTTTCTATGTAAACATGGACTTGACGGACGTCTTTGACCGTTGTGTTCACATCTTTTGCGGTGTCTCACAAACAAAATGCAGCGCAAGTTTTTAAGATGCCAGTCAAGTCAACTTTTAAAACACGAGACACGTGCTCTAGGTATTCGCCTAAAAAAAATTGTGACCTGGCAAAATGAGTCGGAATGCGCACGGACTAATTACGAGCTACAGGTCAAAAAGACGATTTTGGTCGAATTTGAGGTTTTCACAAAAATGAGTTCATTAAGCCCTCATCTAGCGATCCAAATGCTTCAAATGGCAATTAAACATCTAAAAGTATCTTTATTTGTGTTTTCTGAGAGGAGTACCTTTCCTTTGACCATGAAAAAATGCCGTTATTCTCTGCTCGCGTCACCATTCGCGCTTCTCCTCAGCACAAGTTTGGTATCATTTTAAAGCGCAGCATTCCAACTTTGTGAATATTCATAGCTAATTTTTGATGGCACGAGTCTGAACCAATGAAATGTAATTTTCAAACTCAAGATGATGTAAACAAATTGATCTTACTCGCGCTGACTGACAGATCCGAAGCACGCGCACAAAGACGCCTCAGACAGCGCACAATCCCAATATACACATATAAACAGAATTAGAGTAATTACAGTCATTTGTTCTCTGGTTCAAACAAATCGTACATCATTTTGAAGTTTTTTTAATAGAGATTGTGAAAATAACAATAACTCAGGCTACACAAGTAAAAATTATGTATTCAAGAATTGTATGAGTTTTGAAACACTCAAAAATACTGGAGCTCCTGTAGTGTTCAGCTGAAATAGAATGTGATGCTTTTGAGAGAGTTGCGTTTGGTAACGTAGAAAGATGAAAGGTGTTTTATGCTGAGCTCTAGGCCTTGTATACTGTAACCCCTGGAGTTTCTCTGAGTTCACAGGTCCTCTCAGCACAGAGGGAGATGTATGTCAAGCCCAAAGCACAGCGTAGTCTTGCTTTCATCTGTCATAACCTGTTTCATTTTACTGACAGTGCAGTTTTTGTCCTGAATGTGTGGTCAGGAAGGTAATGTGTGTTTGTGCTGATGGCGAATATTAAGGTTGCATGTGTCACTCAATAGGTTGATGCTCCTCAAAGCTCCTTATTTGATTTTTGTTGCTCTATGTCTGTCTTTTCCTCCTAATATTTTTGTTTTTCCCACCTCTGCGCTCTTTTTCTTCCTCAAGACACACACCTTCTGCTTTCTGTCTCTCTCTCTTTCTCCCTAATGTTTACCTGTCTTCTCTGTGTGTGTGTGTGTGTGTGTGTGTGTCTGTGTCTGTGTGTGTGTGTGTGTGTGTGTGTGTGTGTGTGTGTGCGCATGTGCGTGCGGTGTGTTCTGGCCGTGCTGTCTGTCAGTAATGAGGCATGTGGTTGTGTTGTTGTGTGTGGGCAGTGATGTAGTCTCTCTTCTGTAACACACTGAGGTGTGGAGCATCATGTCAGAGCTGAGGTGGATGTGGGCGGCTTGCAAAATACTCACTTTCGCACTGTTCCTGTCACCCAGTTCCTTAATGCTGTGCAGCGTTTCTGTCCCGTGTCCCTTGTAATGCTGTTTCATTTATTTTATTTTATTTTGTGTATGTTAAGTGCATGTTTACATTTCTTATAATGCTGTGATGCCTAAATTCACACATTTTTTATTTATTTTAATTATTTTTTTATAATAATTATTTTATTTTTATTTATTTTAATTATTTATATATTTTTATTTTATTTATTTATTTAATTTTATTTTTCATTAAAGTGTAACTTCACCGATTTTCAACCTGCTTTGTATTATTACAATGTTGGTAGTCTATGTAAATGAACAATGTTTACTCGTTCCCCTTGTTTCCTGGACTGAGAAATTCACCTTTACTTGTCAGCAAAAGTCCGCCGGACTTTTGACCGCTCCAGGGCTTTCATGAAAATTATAATACTTCTGCATTATTGTATCCCACCCATGGACAGTCGGATTGACAGAGGGTTATTAACAGAACAGTTATTGTAAGGGTAGGTTTATCACTGAAAAGATAAAAAATATTGTATTATGTCTACTCTTTAAACAGCATTATGGTAAAAATGGAACACTATGGCATGAGCTTTCTTACCTGTACGCGATGACGCTTTGCTTCGAGCAGAACTGACTTAATGGCGGATTCTTTCAGTTTTTCCCCTCTGTTTGGCCTAAAACACTGTGTTCGTGGTCCAGTTTTCGGATTTTCCGTCGTGGCGTTCTCTCCGTATTTACGATTCTTTGCAGTTTTTAGCCACCACCTACAACACGCTGGATCCTTCACTGGAAAACGAAAATAACTCCCGCTAAACTTGTACTCTTTGAATTCTTGCACCCAGGAACAATACAAGTCGACACCATTGTAACTAAAAGTTTGCTAAGAAGTATTTCCTTCTAAAGGCGGTATTTGACTTTGATAAGTGTATCCAAGCAGACTGGTGGGAGTGGCTTTGGACAGCAACATTATTTTATTTTATTTTATTTTATTTTATTTTGCATTGTATGCATTAGGTGTATATCTACATTTATTACAGTTTTGTGAATTTTTTATTTATTTTTTTTTTTTTTATTTTAATATTTTATTTTATTTTGCAGTGCACATTAAGTGTATGTTTACATAACTTATTTTTTTTTCTTTTTCTTTTTTTTTTATTTTGCATTGTGTGCGTTAGGCATATGTTTACAGAGTATTTCAGACTATTGTATTTCAAAAGAGCCAGGAAAATCCCACTTGATATGTTCCCTATAGATTTCAGACAGTGTTTTTTTTCTTTTTTCGCAGCCTGTTTTCAGTTTAATGTTATGTGCTTTGTAACCACACTCACACACACATCTTCACACTGCACTGTCTCTCCCAACATGCTCAAAGACACACTAAGGTTAATCTGCAGTCAGGATGGATGCTGTGGCGATGAGGGTCTGTTTGTCTCAGGGTAGTGAAAAACCGAGCCGCTGGCTTCAAACTGTGTGTCAGTATTCCTGAAGTATCAGAAGTAAATGTAGCTGATGCTGCCAGGGCATTTACTGCTGTTATCTCTAGTGAATAAACAGTCAAGGTCACATAATAGTCTCACACTTGCAAAGCTAAGTAGTGTGAAATAAGAGGTCCGTATTACATTAGTCATTTATGGCACAATCTAGGTGTAGATATTTCCTCATGAATTGAATCGTATCTAACATAACAGATTTGAATCGATAGAACAGAGCAGACTGAACTGAACCGAGTTGAACTGAACCGAGCTGAACTTGATCAAACACAACTAAATCTAATTGTATTGATTCTATCTGACCAAATCTGAATTAAATGAATTAAAACTGAACTCATATCACATTTAATCTAACTGAACAGATTTGAATTGACAGAACAGGCTGAACTAAACAGAAACAAGTTGAACTGAACCTAGCTGAAATTAATCAAGCAAAAATAAACTGAATTGAATCAAACAGAACAGAACAGAAAGCTGAACTGAGCTAAACCATTTCAAATCAAATTGAATCTGAACAAAAACTGAACAGAACAAAACTGAATCTAATCAAACTGAACTGAACTGAAGGCTGTGTCGTTCAGCCAATAGATTAATATTAACAGTCAGATCTTGGTGAATATAAATAGAATAAATAATATATAAAGTTACATTTCTTGATTGCTTTTGATATGGTTGGACTATTTTCAAGGCAGTTGATTTTATCACAATCACAACATGAGGTGTTACAGTGTGTTTAATTAAGATCTAATTGGATTTTAAGTGAAATCTTTAGGGGGAATGAGAGCTGGTATTACACTGTGGTTGACATTAATTGCAAACCCATGCTGGGAATGTTAACATTTTCCTCCTTATGGCCAAATTACTCTCCTGGGCTTCCAAAATCAACAAGAGGCTCATAAAAGACCCAGTTTTCCTCCAATTATTTTTTTTCCATTTGTAATTAATCATCTTACTTTAAAAATTAGTGTTGCATTAAGCAATATAGCCAAACAGAAAAGTTTAACCAAAAGGAAATTATCCTCACTATTATTTCTTCAAGTATTCCTTCCAGGTTTTCCAAGATTTTGACCCACTGTAGATGCCGTCCACAATATATATACACCTTTACACACACTGTCCTTCTCACACAGTTCTTGATGGATTGGACCCTAAGGATGTTTTAAATAATTTTAATGTGTTTTGACTGTCAATAGAGACCATTAAACTGAAGTCTATTTACAAAGTTTCCTGGCAGCTGCATTAAGTATTCATGAAGACCTGTGCACTCTAACTCCACTGATTCATTGTCACAATCACTCAAACACCTCAGACGTTTCAGTGCCTGAGTGGTTAAGAGTTCTCATGGGATACACTGGACCGTTAAGGACCTTTATTGATCTTGGAACAGCATTCAACCTGTCAGAGCCCTCTGATTCTGGGGGTCAGTTCCTAAACTTTACAAAAGTTGTTAGGTGCATGAACAAATTTAAAGATATAAAGCATACGGCAGATTTACTTCACATACCCGATTAGGAATCTTGGAATAACATCTACCAGTCAGATATTAGGGATACTTTAAATTTGGGATTCAAGGATGAACAACTTACTTATTATTTGATGAAAATACAATAATAATATTATGAAGACAAAAACTAGCAGTGAAAAAAATTTTTTTTCAAAAACTCAAAACTATACTAACAATTGAGCAGCAAATCAGCAGAATTAGAGTGATTTCTGAAGGATCATGTGACACTGAAGACAGGAGTAATGATGCTGAAAATTCAGCTTTGCATCACAGGAATAAATTACAGTTTAAAATATATTCAAATAGAAAACAGCTATTTTAAATTATGATATTTAACAATATTACTGTTTTACTGTATTTTTATTCAAATAAATTCAGCCTTGGTGAGCAGAAGAAAATTATATCAAAAACATATATAAAAAAAATACAGCTGCAAGCAGCGATACAGGGCCAAGCCCCTGAAGGGGCTGTAGCCCAGTGTGGAGCAGGAAGAGCAAAAACTGCAGAAATTGAACATACATGAAAAACAGCTGGTTCAGGAGTACAGGTGAAAATGAACTCAAAATGAGCAGAAGTTCAGACGAGAATGTCCAAGAGGAATAAAGATTAGTACGCTTACCCGGATAATAAAGGAATTGAAATACATTAGACACAACATTACACACAATTTTATAAAGTTGCCTGACACGAGATTCGAACCTCTGGGTCAGGCACCTGTCACTCATCTTGTTGCGCCACTGGGAAGACGTGTATTCACCCAGATGCCGAATTTCCATAGTTCAAGTGAGAATTAACTCAAATTTCTATTTTCGTAGAAATGCACCGCATGTTATACAGTATTTTGCCGGTTACTTTACATAAGTAAATTACAATCGAGGAATTGTGAAAGCCCTAAACGTGAGCATGCAAACATTTTTTCTTCTCCCTAGAGATGTCATTTCAGAGGCTTCCTAAAATCTTGAGCACTGCCTATGAATAATTTATGATATTATGCATGTTCCCTGCAGGACAAACAAAAATGTACAACATTGAAACATAAACAGCAAAATTTAACAAACATATTTTTCTTGCTCCTGATGTCTGATATTCACGGCTTGTGTCTGCAGGGATCTGATCCGTGTTTTGAAGTGGTATGTGGATCGTATCATTGATGCTGAGCACCAGGAACAGATCCAGCAGGTTTTGAAGGTGAGAACATTAACATACGCTTCATTCAAGACGTGTGTCACAGTATGTATGCAAATCTATGAGGAAACATATGCACCCTATCTCTCTCTCTCTGTCGGTCTATCATTTTAAAATAACCCCCTGCTGGTTCTCTGTCCTGATCTTCTAAGCTTCCTCTCCAGCAGTTATGAATACCCTTGATGCATCTGTTCTACCTCTCCAGCCTCTCTCACCCACAGGAACTTCTTTTCTTACCCATCATGCAATTAAGCTACAAACATTCAGTCTTTTCTTTCTTCATTTGCCCGTTCTGCTTTTATGACCTGCTGTGGGACCACCAGGCACATTCTCCAAATGCATCCACGCTCGTTTACACCCTTCAAAGGTGTTATTTGAAAGCAATTCCCACTTTCTAACCTTGAACCCTTCAAACCTCTTTGGATACAATGCGTTCCATTCATCTTTTGGTATTTTTGCTCTTTCTGATTGAAATGTTTAAAAACAGAAAATGCACTTTACACAGTGTCTGCAGATTTATTTATTTATTTATTTTTAAAAAGTCATAATTGATTGATAATTTATACATTTTTAGCAAGTAAAAGGCCTTTTAGTATAATTGTAAAAACGACCACCTTCAGGTCGAAGTTCATGTGTCTTTTTGCTGTGAAATTTTTATAAAGTAAACATATAAGAATAACTTTCATATTGTTAGTATTATTTCAAGATGACCACTTACTGGACTGAAGCAAAAATCATGTTAAAATGTGTGTATCAAATATGATCCATCAGGCTTTTGAGGATTTATTTGTTCATCTCTCAATCATCATCATTGTATTTCATTGCATTATATATTTTGGCCCTACAATAAAAACTACAGAGCTTTGATCTTAAAACTAAGCATTTAAATTTTATCTTAATAAGACATTATTATTGGGAGATATAGAGTGACGACTGATATTTATGTGCATTTTATGTAAGTAGTCTGCTATACCGCTATAAAAATCTCATTGATTTACATTAAAAGCTTTTTTTAATCAGTTTGGGCTTCTGAATAAAATCGATGTGTTTGTTCCCCCCCGAGTATGAGCTCCATATTCTCACTTTATCAGTCTATATGAGCCATAAAAGCCTGATGTATCAAATATGATATTCATCAAAAACAGATATGCAAAGTCTTTTCTTTATATTTTGTCTAAAGGTTCAATAAACTGTTCCATTTAAAAAAAATCTGACTATTATTTCATATGTCAGGCATTACAGGGTTAAGAAATGTTTTTAAATATGTTTTGGATTTTTAGTAATTTTTTTTTAATGTGGTTAAATATTAATTTCAATAACAGTTGTTTGATGTCATATGGCCCGCAGGCGTCAGAGTACTTGTTTAAGTACATTGTGCAGTCAAGGCGTCTGTACGCAGCAGCCACCGGAGGCCAGAACGAGGAAGAATTCCGCTGCTCTATTCATGAGCTCTTCAAATCCATCCACCTGTTCCTGTCTCATGAGAGTAAGGGCATCAGCCCCATCACACACACACAGGTGAGACACACACCTACACTGGGTACAAGTTTACACGCTTCTTTTACAAAAAGTATGTACTGCACTGAGTGATAAGAAAGTATGTACTTCTATTGTAACTATGTAGTAAGCTGGGATTCCAGCATTTGAGCATACTATACCATCATAAAATTACATATTTACAATCTAAAGTGGTTTAGTTTCCAGAGATCCAGTTTCTATTTTTTTCTCAGCAAAGATCTGAACAATCATATTTTAGCAATGGATTATATGCACGGTTACTTCCTGGTTGTCGTTAAGCCAGCTCGGGCATTTCCGGTGAACTGTTAGCTGTTCATTCTGTAGTCGCTGTACATCAACACAAAACCATCAATGGTTGACTTTTTAATGTTGTATTCATATTTTAATGCAGTTATCACATTTACCTAATTTGCCAATAAACCAGTTTTATTGATTGCAATAAAGACAAAGCTATTGGGACCGTTTAAAAACGCTGTGTCTGTAATTAGACACGCACACGCATTTTTTTCCCCCAGCACTTCAAATATTATTTTTAATGTGATGACCACAAACATTATTTGTTCATCCTTCTGAGATTGTCCCCATTGTAAAACCGAACGGTTTAAAATGTAGGAAATTCAACATTTGATAGAAAACACGCATTTAAAAATAAAAAAGACAATAATTACCACTTTAACCAGCAGGTGGCGGCAAAGTAGCATTTGTTTGCGCATATATCAGCCATTTCCTCTAATCGTTTTTCACTTCGTTTTTGACTAAATATTAAACATTATAAAATAACTAGGTTTAAAAATACATTTTGTCAATGTGAAGTATGAAATACTCAAAAAATCTTAAGAAAAAAAAAACTTTTCTTGCGAATAAATGACAAAGAAAGCGAGCACCGCGCTTTCCCTTTGTAATCACAGCAGCTGTCAGTCAGTGCAGCGCAAGATCAATGATTTCAGCACACTTGTGAAAACACATTTTATTCAATTAATCTAACTAAAGTGCACAATAAATATTTAATTTTTGAAGCTTTTTTTCACATAAAAGTGTGAAAACTGATGGTCGAATTGAATTTAGCCGAGGAGGCACAATGAGGTACGTCTTTATTTATTAATTTTTTATGCTGTCTTACGTTTGAATAACTAAATTAATGCTATGCCTGACTATTTAATTGACTATATTTTGATTATAAACTAAGTATTACACTACTGATGCGCAACACACCAGCAAATAACATCTCACCGGAAGTTTTCGAGCTGGCTTATATTATTGCGGAAGTTCTAAAGAACGCTCCGTGCATATAGTCCATTGGACCAACAGAAATCATTGTTTCCGGCAATTGTTATTTCTGTGTCACATGCTGCATTATCGTTTGATTTTACATTTAAGCGAATTTTCCATAACAGCGCTAAAACAAAGTTCTTTGTTTATAAAAGTCCCTTTCAATTTAAAAGTCTCTTGCGACTGACTCGCTCGTAAAGTTTTCCGCCATCTAATGCCGTATTAATGTAACTTTCACTCAATTCATATTACGCACTAATGGACCCTTTATCAATACCAAATACAACATATTATTTATATAAAATATTTATTGAACAACAATATTTAAATTAACAACAATAGCCATTATAAATGGACAATATGAAATAAACAAAATTGTACAATTCAGTCAAACGTACAAAAGCAGTGCTCTACAGGATGTAAGTTAAATATAGCCTTAATATTAAATTATTAAATTTAACATAGCCCAATTAAATTTGCTCAGGAACAAGTAATAGATTAATGAGACCAAAGATTGCCCGTTTTATGTACCCAAAATGAATTATATCTCATGTTTAACCACTATAAGAGCCAGCGGCAAATCCCCGAAGCACTGGCCAAGATGAAGCTGTTCTCGGCGGGTACACGAGCTCTGAATGGCCGCTGACGACCTGGAGCTCGCATTTCCAAAAACATCTCAACAAATTGTAAAATAGACGCTATAATTAAATATGAGTCACATATTTCAGGTCTAAACAACTACATTCTCGCCTAAAAAAAACTCTTAAAACTACAGTTCGTGGTACAACAAGTGTGTGTATATATATATATATATATATATATATATATATATATATATATATATATATATATTTATATATATATAGTGATGACATTTCCTATAGCTACTTAATTATTGTGAAGCAAGCATGCACACTAGGAAGACACTTTTGTAAGTTATCAATGTTTAAGTACAGTACTTCTTTTTCAGCCCCACCCACATTTGTTCTGCTAGCATAGCAGCGTTCAAAGCTCAGTCAGCCCATGGAGAGTTAAGCCAGCCTTGATATACACAAACAGAGACGCATGCTGTGTGTGCTAAAAGCCTGCCACACACTGTCACGGCCCGCAAGCTCAGAGTCAGCTGAGCCATGTGTGTCCACCAGGCAGAGAGACCCGCTCCCGTTCTTTTCGAGATTCGTTTCGTTCCGACGAGCGTTAACGGCGGCACAGTGGGGACGCGCACACACATTCGCACATTCACTCACACTGAACTCGCACACAGGTCTGTTCTTGTTATGGCGGCCCAGCAGGAGAGCAGATTTCAATTAACACAGCCAAGAAAACAAAGCGTCTTTGGACACCGCGGCATAATCCAAAGCACATGCAGGCGACTGGATCTGTGCCAGATTCATGTCACCACAATATTTGTGTGTGTGTGCATAAGTGCCTTTGCTTACATCTGTTGTTTGACGTCCCCTACCGCACCAGAGGAACATTTTCCCACTAAATCAATGTGCAAAATGTGTTTGGAGAAAGATGATAGCAGTTGTATTACAGTGACAGAACTGCACAAAATACACACATATTGCAGCACATTACACATATTATTAAAGTCGGCATGAAACGGAAGTTACGATAGTCTTTTTTTTCCCCTATTGTGATGTATATTCGAGTGAAACGGCTTCTCGAAAAAGAAAAACTGTAGGTAGGGCGGGACTTGATTTTGTCTGTTGGGAATTGATTGGATGGTTGTGGTTTGCTATTGGTCGATCTTATGTGAGTGACAGGTTGATCCCGCCCTCTCGCCAGTAGATGTCGCTGCAATAGGGAGGGGAAGTTATTTTGATTAAAGATTATGAGGGCGCATGAAGTTTTAAAAATATTAATGTGCACAGATAAATAGTTTATCATAAATACTGCAATATTCCATAAAAAATTAAGATTGGTCTATTTTGATTTCATGGTGACTTTACATTTTATCTCTTGGGTATCATCTAATGAGCTTCACTTTTTTATTTTTTTATTTTAAAAAAACACTTAGCGGCATGTTTATTGGCATTTTCTCAGGCCGTGTTCCTGAGATCGTTCCCGACTGTGTGCTGCGAGCTGCTAAAGATCTTCAGCATGAGAGAGGTGGCAAATCTGGCCCGTGACACGTTGAGCAGCCTGCCTGCCCTCACGCACAATGACTGCCCCCTACAGGCCGTCAAACTGCAGTGCATGGCCAAGACTGTGGAGAGTCCGCTTTACGTCAATCCGGGTAAATGATCACACGCAGTTTTCTGTTTTAAAGCATTTAAAAATGTAAAATTATTGCTGAAAACACCATAAAATTAAGATTAGGTCTATTAGAGGCCATCTAAATGCTAGCGTCTATGCTGTTTAACCCTATAAAGCCTGAAAAATGAAACAATAGAATTTTTTTTTTTTTTTAATGGAACGGTTTATTGAACTTTTTGATAAAATAATATATATATATATATATATATTTACTTGCTAAAAAGTGTAAACTCAATCAGATGACAGAAGGCATGTAGTAGATTGTGTACAACAGGTTTTTTAGCAAAGTTTTGATCATGCTGAGTCATGTTTGATCATCATTAAGAGTCTTTCTAGGGTTAAAAGATGCTTGAATCTTATATGTGTGTGTTTGTGTGTTGTCAGAGTCGAGGTGTGTGTTGTTACCTGTAGTTCTGCGTCTGCTGCACACACACCTGCAGGAGCAGAGGGAGCTGGTTCTGTGTGCCAACATCCTCACCAGCATGCTGACGCTCAACACACCCGCCACGGTAAGACTCGCACTAAAACTGCTGCTGCAGTCATTTCCTCACCGTTTAATTCACTGTCTTCTCTGTTTATTAGTTAGTTTCTAGCTCTTATCCTTTTTTAATTTCTGTTTTTCCCCTTTAGAATTGCTGGTGAGATTTGGTACTTATTTTAGTTGCTGATTTTGTATGGAGAAAATATAAAAATTATATTTAATATGTTCAAATTAGAGCTTTTTATAATTTATATGAACATTTTTATTAGTTATCTAAAAATAAGTTTAGAAAAATTTACAAATTTAATCATGACCCCCTGATCTGTATGCAAATTTCACAATAAAGTAACCACTTTTAACCTAAAACAGATGTTTATTCAGTGATCTACCACAATAATATAATGTGACTTTTCTGATTAATATATATATATATATATATATATACACAGTTGTGGTCAGAATTATTGGCACCCTTAATAAATATGATCAAAGATGACTGTATAAATAAATCTGCATTGTTTATCCTTTTGATCTTTAATTCATAAAATTAGCAAAAATCGAAACTTTCATTGAAGGAAAAGAATTGAAAGTGGGGGGAAAATCACATGAATCATATGAAATAAATGTTTTTCTCCAAAACACATTGGCCACAATTCGTGGCACCCTTTTCTTTAATACTTTTTGCAACCTCATTTTGCCAAGATAACAGCTCTGAGTCTTCACCTATAATGCCTGATGAGTTTGGAGAATACCTGACAAGATATCAGAGACCATTCCTTCATTCAGAATCTCTCCAGATCCTTCAGATTCTCAGCTCCATGTTGGTGCTTCTTCTCTTCAGTTCACTCCACTCATTTTCTTTAGGGTTCAGGTCAGAGGACTGGGATGGCCATGGCAGAAGCTTCATTTTGTGCCCAGAGACACATTTTTGTGTTGGTTTTGATGTTTGGACCATTGTCCTGATGGAAGATCCAACCACGACCCATTATTGGATTTCTAGCAGAAGTGGTCAGGTTTTGATTTTTTTATCTGTTGGTATTTGATGGAATCCATGATACCATGTATCTGAACAAGATGTCCAGGACCTCCAGCAGAAAAATAGCCCCACAGCATTAAAGATCCAGCAGTATATTTAACCGTGGGCATGGGGTACTTTTTATCCATGTGTGCACCAAACCCATCTGGTGGGTTTGCTGCCAAAAAGCTCTTTTTTTAGTTTCGTCTGACCATAGAAGCCAGTCCCGTTTGATGTTCCAGTCTTGTCTGACAACTGAATATGCTGGAGATTGTTTCTGGATGAGAGCAGAGGATTTTTCTTGAAACCCTCCTGAGCAACTTGTGGGGATGTAGGTGCTGTTTGATCATTTTTTTTAGACTTTCTGAGACTCAACACTCGACTAATCTCTGCAATTCTCCAGCTGTGATCCTTGGAGAGTCTTTGTCCACTCAAACTGTCCTCCTCACCGCGTATTAGGATGATTTAGACACACGTCCTCTTCCAGGCAGATTTGTAACATCTTTTGTTGATTGGAACTTCTTAATTAATTGCCCTGATAGTGGAAATGGGGATTTTCAATGCTTTAGCTATTTTCTTACAGCCACTTTCTATTTTGTGAAGCTCAACAATCTTTTGCTGCACATCAGAACTATATTCTTTGGTTTTATTCATTGTGATGAATGATTAAGGGAATTTGGCCTTTGTGTTTCCTCATGTTTATACTCCTGTGGAACAGGAAGTCATGGCTGGACAATTTTATGTTCATGATCACCCTGGTGTGCTAAAAAAAAATGTAAATATGAATGGGAATATACTTCAGAGATATTTTACTCATAAAAAATTCTAGGGGTGTCAATAATTGTGGCCAACGTGTTTTGGAGAAAAACATTTATTTCATAATGTGATTTTTTTTTTTTTTTTTTTTTTTTTTTTTCCCTTCTCCCACTTTCAATTCTTTTCCTTCAATGAAAGGTTAGATTTTTGCTAATTTTATGAATTAAAGATCAAACAGATAAACAATGCAGTGCATCTTTGATCATATTTACCAATGGTGCCAATAATTCTGACCACAACTGTATATAATTTGATTAATTACATCAACATATTATAAAATGAATGCAATAAATATTTAAATTAAGTTCTAGTCAAGTTCTAGTCAAATTATTAAATAAATATATAAAAATATAATGTCATATAATTAAATGTACATATATTTATATATATATAAATTGAGTTCCCCATTAGATTGGCTGGTTAGATTTCGTACATATTTTAGTTACTGATTTTGTATGAAAAAAAAAATTAAAATGACATTACGTCTTTTTCCTTCATATAAAAATTATAATTAATTATCTAACCAAATAAGTTTTAGAAATGTAATTTAATTGTTACCTCCTGACCTGTAGGCCTATGTAAATTTCGCAATAAGGGAATTTGATTCCTCAGACTGAAACTGAAACTGATGTTTATTCAGTGATTTACTCTACTAACACGGTAATATAATGGAACTTTTGTTAGTAAACATTGATATATGTGATAAATTGTAATTTAATTTGATTCATTCAATAATCATTTTACAAATTTAACTCAAAATGTAAATATTTAAATCATCTGACAGCCGTAAAAATATTATTTTAAAAAATGTAGATGAAAAAATGTCATATCATATAATTAATAAATTAATAAATTAAATAAAAATAAATGTTTATTCATTTGTATGTATCAAAATAAAATAAAATAAAATCATTCTCTCTGTTTATCTCTCTATAGGAGTGTGGCGTGTCTGAGGAGGTGAATCTGGTCATGGAGAGTCTGTCTGGAGTCTTACTCAGAACTATACTGGAAGTGACCAACCGGCCTCAGCCTGCTGCCTCCTCCCTGCGCCTGCAGTACCAGGATGTTACCGTGCGTCTGACCTTTTCTAATGACCTTTACTTCAGGAGAAGTATTTCAGTATATTAAATAACACTCAGATGTGTTCATGTTTCAGGGTGAATTTGTTGCCTGTTTGCTCGCATTGCTGCGGCAGCTTAAAGATAAAGAATACCAACAGCTTCTCAGCAGATTTCCCACTAAAGATGAACTAACGGTAAAATATCTTTATAAACATTACCAGAGTGCAGTGCAGCTGTTTAACCAGCCTACTCTTCTGTGATAATACTAATTGCAGTAGTCTAACTGGACGATCTCTTGCACTGGTTTCCCAGAGTTTCCTCCTGCAGTTATTCACCGTCTTCAGAATACTTATCCGACAGGATATGTTCCCAAAAGACTGGACTGTCATGCGACTGGTTGCTAATAAGTAAGAGCTTGGAAAACAAACGATTCGTATGTAATTTCATTCAACCATAGAAATGTTTTATTGTTTGACATTTCTGTTTGTTTGTGTTTAGCGTCATTATTACCACCATCTTGTATCTCTCTGATACCCTGCGAAACAACTTCCTTAATGAGAAATTTGACTTCAAGGTAAGGAGATTTTCCATTTTATGGATTCAGTAAGATTTTGAATGCTTAAATGAATGAATGCTTAAAGACATAAAGACATTTATAATGTTTCAAAAGCTTTCAACATGTTTCTTGAGCATCAGCATATAAAAATGATTATTGAAGGATCATGTGACACTGAAGACTGGAGTAATGATGCTGAAAATTCAGCTTTGCATCACAGGAAATAATTGCATTTTAAATCATATTAACATAAAACATTCATTTTAAATTGTAATAATATTTCACAATATTACTGTCTATTGTGTTTTGATTAAAAAAAAAAAAAAAAAAAAAAAAAATGCAGCATTGGTGAGCATAAGACACTTCTTTCAAAAACATAAAAAAAATTAACAAACCCAAACGTTAGTGTCACCTGACACGTTTCCCTGGAAATCGAACCCATGACCTGGCTGTTGCTAACAGCAAAAGTTCTCAAATGTACTATTATTATAATAAAATCTGTGAAACATCTGCACATAATATTTATTCTCACCTTTTAAGTAAAAAAAAAATACTTTATTAACATGCAGTTGTTTAAATACTACAGATTATTAATTAATTTTCTGGTCTCCAGAGTACTAGAATATCAGAGAAAAATTTGCATATACTATATAAAATTCATTAATGATTGCCTGTCACTTTAAATATTTAATTAATTATGTTAATATATTCAGAAATCTGTGGTACACTGTATATGTGTGAAAGCAGTATATCTATAAGCCACGATCTCACATCTACACTATAAAAATATATGATCAAATAACCTACTTCTGACATCTAAATGAAATAAAATATTTAATATAACAGAATCAAATCATTTTTGAAGGTCCCATGAAGTAGAAATATTTCCTTAGGCTAACAACTACATATTGTCTTTCTTTACAGTGTGCTGCTGTATGACATCAAAAATTACTGCATAGGAGAATTCTCTTTTTTCCTTATCTCCTGTTGCATCCTGGGAACATGATAAACGTATGCCTGCAATGCAGATAATAATAGTCAGCGTTTTAATTAGCTGTCTTTTTATCTGTAGGTATGGGAGTCCTATTTTTATCTCTGTATAATATTCATCAACCAGCCTTGCCTCCAACTGGAAATGTTCCCGCCCTCCAAGAGGAAAAAAGTCCTGGAGAAGTGAGACCCCTTCCTGTTCTTTTCCTTTATGTGATCAGAATCCTACCGAGAATGAGATTGAAAGATTTTATGGTGTAAAATAACACATTCTGTGTAATGAGATGCTATTACTAGCAGCTGGTTTAGGGATTTATTGTATATTGGCTAATTTGTTTTGTACTGTACGCATTTTGCAAGCTGCATCATGGGAAAACCGTTGTAATATTACCACAATGGCTGTGTCCGAAATCGTATATTCTCTAGAGTAGGTACTTACTTTGTGAACTCTAATAGTATGAATTAGTGTTGTCAAAAGTACCGACTTCGATACCAAGTCGGTACTGAAATTTAAAAAATGTGACGATACCAGCATTTCCTCCTAGCATTTTGAGTGCTGTTGAGAGATTAAACACCTCTGATTGGCCATTGTGTTCACGCGCTCAACAGATATGTCTGTTGATCATTGTAGCCAATCACAGACATATCTGTTGAGCGCGTGAACACAATGGCCAATCAGAGGTGTTTAAGAATCCACTCAACAGCGCTTAAAATGCTAGGGGGAAATACTGGTATTGTCACATTTTTAAAATTTAAGTACCGTCTTGGTACCAAAATCGATACTTTTGACAACCCTAGAATGAATATGTGTAGTATGAATGTAATCTGTACGTACTACATTCACCATGTTGTCATTATCACATGACCTACCAGCGTCAGTTGCGTCGCTTCACTGCCATTCACAAATCCTCTCCCGTGGCCTCATGGGAAAGTGTCCATCAGGTGTGCTTTTCAGAATCTTGCCAGAAGTAGTAGGTCATCCAGGTACTTTTTTCCAACTCTTTTATGAGTACTTCATTTGTCACACACTGTTTTTCACCTACTATATAGTAGGGAAGTATGCGATTTTGGACGCAGTCAATATCCTTTTCTATAACCACAGATTTGATATGATTATATTTGTGTTTTTAAAGGTACGGTGACATGAGAGTGATGATCGGTTGTGAGATTTTCAGCATGTGGCAGCATTTGGGTATATCTTTCCGTACAAATCAGCATTGAGCATTAATGGAGTCACATGACTGTTGTGTTTAAGAGCAATACATGGTGTTGTCTTCCAGGTGACTATAAGTTAAATCTCATTCCCACCCTGATTGGCCCGTTCATGGAGGTGACTCTGGTACCACAGATGGATCTGCGGAACGTCCTCATTCCCATTTTTCACGATATGATGGACTGCGAACAGCGACGGAGCGGCAACTTCAAACAGGTGCTGAAATCGCAGTGACATAAACATGTTTCAGTGTGCGAGAGCAGCGTGATGTTCATGTCACAGTAAATTATGTGTGGGCGTCACAGTAAAATGCTGTGGATGCCAGGAAATCTAACTTGTTTACTAAGACTGTGATGCTTTTGAATGGAATATAATTTGAAAAGGTTTGTCAGCAAGAGTTTGAGCTACTCATGCAGATTTAAAGTTGAACCATATTTGGTATACAATTTATTTTCTAAATCATTTTAAAGGGGTCATGTGATTTACAGTTTTTCAATTGCTATGTCAATTATCTTGCAGAAAGCCCTTCAAAATAATGATAAAAATTGCAAATGCATGATTTATGATACATGATGATTTTTTGGTGCAGGAAACCTTGACTAATATTATAAATAGACTTAAAAAACATGCTTTAAGAAGGAAAAATAACATTTTTGATTTGTCTCTAAAGGTGGAGGCCAAACTAATAGACAAACTAGAAGGTCTGATGTCAGAGGGCAAAGGAGATGAGACTTACAGAGAGCTCTTTAACAACATGTGAGTCCTAATTCTTTTTCTTTAAAGAAATTAATACTTTTATTCAGCAAGGATGCATTAAATTGATCAAAAGTGACAGTAAAGACGTTTATAATATTACTAAAAAATTATTTTTCAAATAAATGCTGTTCTTTTGAACTCTCTATTCAACAAAGAATCCTGAAAAAAATTGTATCATGTAAATTGTATCACAGAAATATTATGCAGCACAACTGTTTTCAACATTGATAATAATAATAAATGTTATATAGAATGATTTCTGAAGGATCATGTGACACTGAAGAGTACTGATGCTGAAAATTCAGCTTTGCATCACAGGAATAAACTACGTTTTAATATATATTCAAATAGAAAGCACTAATTTATTTTAAATATTTATAATATTCCACAATATTACAGTTTTTACTGTATTTTTGATCAAATAAATGCAGCTTCAAAAACATTAAAACATACTACTGGCCACAAACGGAAGTGCATAAATACAAAACAATTATGTATTTTATATAAATATAAAATATTACAAAATATGAAATACTTCAAAATGTAATTTTAAAAATATATTCTATTAAAATATACTAAAATATAGTCTTTTTTTTTTTTTCTATTTTTCTGCATTAGAATTCCGTTGTTTGGTCCATATCCGAGGTAAGACCATCATTAAATACTATGTACTATATATATAGTCATTGTTTTAAATTAGTTCAGTTCCTAAAATATATCTGAATACTGTGTGTTTAGTCTGCTGAAGAAGATCGAGAGAGAGACCTGGAGAGAAAGTGGCGTTTCCCACATCGCTACAGTCACACGGCTAATGGAAAGATTACTAGATTACAGGTAAAGCAGACACACACACACATCCATACACAGACTGTATACAGTATACAGTACAAACACACTCGTGTTTCATGCATGAGGGTCAGAGATGTTCTTCATCTCTTCACAGGGACTGCATGAAGATCGGAGAGGTTGATGGGAAGACGATGGGATGTACAGTCAACCTTCTGGTTAGTTTGGATATCACTGATGTTTTGTCATTTATTTGTCATGTACTTTACTTGAGGTCAGAGAACTTATTTTAACATTGAAAAATGACACATTTTACCTTTTATTTATTTTAGTTGTTTGGTATTTATTGAGATGACCTTCAGAAAAAAAGGATGTTCTGCTCACTTTGTCCTGTTCTTTTCAGAACTTCTACAAAACTGAGTTGAATAAAGAAGAAATGTACATCCGTTATATTCACAAGCTCTATGAGCTGCACCTGAAGGCACAAAATTACACCGGTAATAATCGCTCAGTATATTTGGGTTGATCTGTATCATTTTCAGTATGCTTGATTATGTTAATTTTATACTGTAGCCTACCTCTGATCAAAATGTGTGGAATAAGTCAAATATGTCAAAATAATGAAAAAGTAATTTCTGCACCAATTAATTTTAAATTATTTAAATGTACGGTATTATCTTTTAATAATTAATATTATTTATTTTTAATATATAATTTTCTAATAATAATAATAATAATAATAGTTTCTAATTTAAATTATTTTCATTTTTTATAATCTGTGTAACTGTTGAATAATAATAACAATAATAATAATAATAATAATAATTTATTTTATAAATTATTTTATAATTTTCCATTTTTATGATCTGTGTAACTGTTGCATAATAATAATAATAATAATAATAATAATAATATTTTGTATTTTAATTTATGATCCGTGTAACTGTTGAATAATAATAATAATATTTTTAATTAAATATAAATTATTGTAATTTATTATTAATAATTTGTTTTTATTTCATTTAATTTCTATGATCTGTGTAACTGTGTTGCATAATAATAATAATAATAATAATAATAATAATAATAATATTTTGTATTTTAATTTTTTTATTTTAATTTTTATGATCCGTGTAACTGTTGAATAATTATATTTTGTATTTTAATTTTTTATTTTAATTTTTATGATCCGTGTAACTGTTGAATAATAATAATAATAATAATAATAATATAATAATAATAATATTTTTAATATAAATTATTGTAATTTATTATTAATAATTTTGTTTTTTATTTCATTTAATTTTTATGATCTGTGTAACTGTTGCATAATAATAATAAAATAATAATAATTCTATTACAAATTATTTATTTTTTTATTTTCAGTTATTTACGATCTGTGTAACTGTTGCATAATAATAATAATAATCATCATCATAATTTGTATTACTTTTTAAATGAATTTTTTTTATGATCGGTGTAACTATGTTGCATAATAATTATAATAATAATAGTATTATTACTAATAATAATAATTTTGTATAATAAATTATTCTTTTTAATTTAGTTAAATTATTTTTAAATGTTCAACTTTTTGATCTGTGTATCTGTGTTGCCTAATAATAATATATATGTGTATATATATATTTTAAATTTTCAGTGTTTTATGAGATAATTGTGTAAATGTGTGTTGCAGAGGCGTCATACACCCTCCTGCTGTACGACGAGCTGTTGGAGTGGACTGAAAGGCCTCTCAGAGAGTTTCTCACGTACCCCATGCAGAGCGAGTGGCAGAGGAAGGAATGCCTCCATCTCACCATCATACACAACTTTGACAGAGGGAAAGTGAGTCCATCTCTCATTTTAAGATGCACTTCACCCACCATAAAGTCATTCATGTGACTAATAATGCTTATTGCTGAAGGATCTGGGCAGCTAAATAAAAAGCTGTTCACACTGCAGATATTTGCAGTGACAGTGTGACTGGAAATCCTTTATTTTCAATCACAATTGGCTGATGATCAGCTACTGTGACCATCAGCAGCACAATGTATCTGTGTACAAAATAAGAGTTGTTCTTTTCTTCCTACATACTGCCATCTTGTGGCCGAAACTTATAGCTGCAATTACTCACCACTTTGATAAGAGCAGGGGTCCTTTGTCTATAACAAAAAATATACTTTAATGTATGAAGTGTTATTGTTATTTAAAAACTGAACTCTTCCTTCCAGTGCTGGGAAAACTGCATCATACTGTGCCGAGAACTGGCCAATCAGTACGAAGCGTATTATGACTACAGGAACCTCAGCAAAATGAGGGTGAGTATTCCTGTTTACAGACCATTCGTGTATATATTTATGTATGTAATAATTTTTTAATTTGTATTTGTTAATTTTTAAAATTATTTTTATTGTTGTATTTTTTTGTTTAGGTTTATTTTTGCACACCCTAGTCTGCAATTCAAACATTCACATTATGTTTGCAGTGGCTTTAAGTACAGCACTTATTTGAACTAGATTGAGTTGTTATTACAGCATGTTCATTATACTTATGGCCAATTGTTATCCTAATGAGGCGTTTGGCTTTAACTGTTAAATTGAACTTCCCCATTAGTTTTTTTGTTTATTCTGTTACACAGTCGATTGCTTCACAGATTGTGGCAGTAATTTGTCATATTAACAGCTGTTTGTGTTGCATTATGCTCAATGGTCTGTTTTATTTGTGTTCTTGATAGATGATGGAAGCCTCGTTTTACGACAAAATAATGAACCAGCAGCGTCTCGAGCCGGAGTTCTTCAGAGTCGGGTTCTACGGCAAGAAGTTCCCCTTCTTTTTAAGGGTACAATTCTTATATATTATATTTATATATATAAGCACATGTATTATTTATAATATATTATAAAATGGTTAGTTCCTGTCCTTGATTCTGATTGGTCAATAGCTGTTTTATTCACGATAAAACACGGTTATGTTCGCTTCACCCAATAGTTCTATGTATCACTACACAACACCCTTAGCAACCACTCTTAGCAACATAAACTGTATGTTCTCAATTGATATTTGTTCATTGAAGCTTACTGTATTATGTAGAAGAGTATTGTGAGAAAGAGATCGAGTGAGTGAGTTTATTACCTGCATTCAGATTTGGCATTTTCCTTCAGGTCAGTCCTATGTTCATAATATAAAAAATGTTTAAATGTCCGATGTATTATCTTGTCCTTTTAATAGTTAAGGGGTTTTCCCGTGACTGACAGCACTAGTCAAAGCATTTGTCAGTTGCATCTTGTTTAGTCTTTTCAATGTAAAAGTCTTCGCTACTGACTGACACACTCATAAAGACAGTCTTTGCCGCCATCTAATGGCGTAATAATGTAACTTCTGTTGCTGTTCACGGTCAGGGACTATTTTTTCCGGCAGAAGGAAGGTTTTTAGTTAAAGTTTCCTTCATGAAAGTTGCAGTGATACATATTTTTGGCTTTAATATTTGTATTGTGTGGTAACCGTTTTATAAAAGCAATAAGGTACTCGAGGCTAGTGCTGTATCGTGAATAAGTCATGGCTGAAGGGGTTGCAGCACAGCCTCGCGTACCTTATTGCTTACATATAAAGGTTTAATATTTTAGGTAAATATTTTACAGATGTCGTTGTCTTGTTTTAAACATGTTTTTAAGTTTTAGTTCACCAAAAAATATAATATAATATAATATAATATAATATAATATAATATAATATAATATAATATAATATAATAAAGGTTTATTATTTTAGGTACATATATAAGAAATAGTTCACCCCAAAATATTTGTAATAATATAATATAGTATAATATAAAAATCTATAATATAATATAATATAATATAATATAATATAATATAATAAAGGTTTATTATTTTAGGTAAATATATAAAAAATAGTTCACCCCAAAATATTTGTAATAATAGTCTATAATATAATATAATATAATATAATATAATATAACATAATATAACATAATATAATATAATATAATATAATAAATTAAAGGCTTATTATTGTAGTTAAATATTTTACAGATAGCGTTGTCTTGTTCATAAATTGTTTTTGCAGTTTTTTAAGCAGTAGTTTACCCAAAAATAAATTCTTGACAGTACCTGGCCACAATCTTGTATGATTACAATTATTCAAAAATCTCTAGCATATTTATATTATATTTATATATATATATATATATATTAGAGATTTTTGAATAATTGTAATCATATATATATATATATATATATATATATATATATTAGCACATATAATATAATATAACATAATATAATATATCATTGTCTTGTTTATAAATTGTTTTGGCTTTTTTTTAAAGCAATAGTTCACCCAAAAATAAGTGTTTGCTCACAATATTGTATGATTACATTTATTCAAAAATGTCTACTTTCATGTTTATGGAATAAGTACAGACATGCAGATTTTGAATGATATGAGGGTGAGCAAATAATGACAGCTTTTTAATTTTGGGGTGAACTATCCCTTTAATATTAAAATGTTGTAATCTTTATCCTGTAATTCAACATCATGTCCTCTAGGTGGCACTTTTCTTCCAGATCTCACTGTAACTCATCTATAGTTTGCTACTTTTTCTTTTTATTGAGCTATTAGGTTTACCAAATGCTACTCTTTGTATTTTCACACCAGATCCTTTTAATGAGAATGGAGGGGAAAGTGTGAAAAAATTAGGATTGAATTATAAAAGATTTATTCTGTTCACATTCAGTCCCTCAAAGAGTCTGTGTTGTGTCTAGTTTCTTCCACTTTCCTCATTACTTCTTTCTGTGTGTGTTGCTGCTGAACAGAATAAAGAGTTTGTGTGTCGAGGGAACGATTACGAGCGTCTGGAAGCCTTTCAGCAGCGGATGCTCAGCGAGTTTCCTCACGCCATCGCAATGCAGCATGCCAACCTGCCTGACCAGACCATCCACCAAGCGGACGCGCAGTGTATCCTTAAAGACATTTTTGTTGTTTTTAGTAAAGTGCCCCATTATGCTTTTTCGGATATTACATTTGATGTACTGTGTAATATAGCTGTTTGTGAATGTAAAAGGTCTGCAAAGATCAAAGTGTATGATAAATGGAGTTATTGTTTCCCAAAAGAAAGAACCGATTCTGATCTGCCTGAAACGAGTCGTCGTTTTTTTGTGTGTGTCCCTTTAAATGCAAATGAGCTGCTGCTCCCGGCCCCCTTTCCAGAAGAGGGCGGAGCTTTAACAGCTCATCCTTTGGTTGCTCATAACAACAAAGCTGGAGAATCTCACGCAGCCAAAATGACGATTGTCGGTGCTTATGAAGTATATTGTTTTACCTTTGTCCCAGTTTTTCAATATTAAAATATGAAACTTGTGCTGTAATTCTTGTGCACATCACTGTCTCTGTATTTTGAAAAAGTTTGTTCTGTAATTAATTGGATTTGTTTATTCAGAACGGTACAGTACAAGTTCACATTTAATTTCTTGAGATTGCCAAATTGCTCCTCAAGGGTTCGTAGATGAGGGCTGGTGTGAGGATAAGGGCAATTAAAGAGTGGAGAAGTGCTAATAGGGCAGCTGTTAGATGTGTAAACTGTTGGTCGGCAGCCAGCAGCACAGTTTCTAATCAGATGGGTATCTGAACTGAGTTCATGCTGCTCCATGACCTCTTCTCTTCTCTGCTAATGATCTGATAGTTGAGTGTATCTGTGGCATAAGTTCATGAGTAGCTCAAACTTCTTTCAGAGGAAACTAGTATTGCTCGATTAAACTTTAGGAGACTTAAGTCTCAGTTTCATTTAAGTATCACCTTTGTCTCAGATGTTTCTCCTCAGTCCTATAAAAATAAGTGATGATATTAACTTGAAACAAATGAGAGAATGAGATTACTGCAGTCTCTGCATGTGAGTGTTAACTGACTATTGTGTGAAGACTGAATGTGCTTTGTAAGTCCCTTAACTGGCCGTGATTCAGATCTGCAGATCTATGCTGTTAGTCCTGTCCCTGAAAACCAGGACGTCCTGCAGAGAGACGGAGTGCCCAACAACATCAAGAGCTTCTACAAAGTCAACCATATTTGGAGGTTTCGCTATGACAGGCCTTTTCACAAGGGCACCAAAGACAAAGAGAATGAGTTTAAGGTGTTGTAGACTTTATCTATCTATCTATCTATCTATCTATCTATCTATCTATCTATCTTTCTGTCTTTCTGTCTATCTGTCTGTCTGTCTGTTGTTCCGTCTATCGTTCCGTCTGTCTGTCTATCTATCTTTCTGTCTGTCTGTCTGTCTGTCTGTTGTTCCAACTATCGTTCCGTCTGTCTGTCTATCTATCTATCTATCTATCGTTCCGTCTCGTTCCGTCTGTCTGTCATTCCGTCTATCGTTCCGTCTATCTATCTATCTATCTATCTATCTATCTATCTGTCTGTCTGTCTGTCGTTCCGACTATGTTCCGTCTATCTATCTATCTATCTATCTATCTGTCGTTCCGTCTAGCATTCCATCTAGTGTTCCGTCTGTCTGTCTGTCATTCCGTCTGTCGTTCTGTCTATCTATCTATCTATCTATCCATCTAGCGTTCCGTCTATCTGTCTGTCATTCCGTCTATCATTCTATCTATCTATCTATCGTTCCGTCTGTCTGTCTGTCATTCCGTCTATCTATCTATCTAGCGTTCCGTCTGTCTGTCTGTCTGTCTGTCATTCCGTCTATCTATCTATGTATCTATCTATCTATCTATCCATCTAGCGTTCCGTCTATCTGTCTGTCATTCCATCTATCATTCCGTCTATCATTCTATCTATCTATCTATCTATCTATCTATCTATCATTCTGTCTATCTGTCTGTCTGTCATTTCGTCTATCGTTCCGTCTATCTATCTATCTATCGTTCCGTCTGTCTGTCTGTCTGTCATTCCATCTATCATTCCGTCTGTCTATCTATCTATATATCTATCTATCTATCGTTCCGTCTGTCTGTCTGTCATTCTGTCTATCGTTCCCACTATCGTTCCATCTATCTATCTATCTATCTATCTATCTATCTATCTATCTATCTATCTATCTCGTTCTATCTGTATCTATCTATTGTTCCATCTACCGTTCCATTTATAGTTACATCTATCTATCTATCTATTGTTCCGTCTATCTGTCTATCTATCTGTCTGTCTGCCTGTCACCCAGATGAATCTGGAACAATTACATTTTTGAAAATCAGTATTATGATGTTCATGTTGTGTTGTGTTGTGTTGTGTTGTAGAGCCTGTGGGTTGAACGGACGACACTGACCCTCGCTCAGAGTTTACCTGGCATTTCACGCTGGTTTGAGGTTGAGAAAAGGGAACTGGTGAGTCATAACTTTAAAAAAAGCAAACATTTTACAAGACACTTGTAGACTTCAACTCTTGATAAATCATAATCATGGCCAGTCACGTACAAGGCAAGGTTTTTCCAAGCACTTCAGCACTGTCATGAATTTAAAGCTCCTGAGATGGCAAGTCCGCCATCAAAACAATCATTTAAACATAAACAGAGAAATCATAACCTCAGTGTGCTTTCAATATAGGTGGAGATGAGTCCCTTGGAGAACGCCAGCGAGGTGATTGAAAATAAGACGCTGCAGTTGAGAACGCTGATCGCACAGTGTCAGATGAGGCAGATGCTGAACATCAACCCTCTCACCATGTGCCTGAACGGAGTCATCGACGCCGCTGTCAACGGAGGGCTGGCTCGATACCAGGAGGTACGGTAATGGATGGAGAGCAGTCTCAATCTGGTTCTGGTAGATTAGGGGTGTACTTTGGGTTGGCATTTTATTTCACTGACTTGAAACTTGGATCAAAAAAGTAAAAAAGAATGGGGGAAAATAAAGTGGCCCATTCTGCAAAGCTGATAAGACCTACAGTATCCACACAGGCTCAAAGCTTGTCGCTTACAACATAGTTTAACTACTACAGCATTAGGGGCTTTCGCACCAGAGGAGCCTTTTCATAGTTCCTAGAACTATTGGCTGAAGTACCTGGATTTTTCTGTGTTCACACCGCAGGAACTAGGAATGATTTTAGTTCTAGGGACTCCTTTTGGGGGAACTAAATTAGCTCCTACTTCAGAGTAGGGTCAAAACCAGCACTATAGAAACTATCAGTGATGCGAGTTTACGCTGATTGGTCAAACGCATGTCAAACACCGGCACCCAGCATTTTTAAAAAGCTGTGTGAACATATTTACTTCACAAACATGGAAAACGGCGATAACGGCATTTACCTGCTGTCTGCAGGGTTGTGTTCTTTTCTCCGCATCAGGTCAGGTGACTGATTAATAATGTTAGTAGCAATATTACTGTTATTTACTGATTGAATGCATATGAAATTGATTATTTTGTATTCAATTACAGAAAAAATAAAAAACAAAAGTAACAAATCTTAGAATTTTTTTTTACATTGACAAAAATCCTCTAGGTTTCAATGTCATGTCAAAAAAATGTATTTATGGCGTTTTATGACACAGGGCAGTCAAAATATTGAAATATTTGAACTATTGTAGTCCAGAATGCCTTGACTTTGTTGTTGTCTCATGGTCTTGACAACATGAATTGTCTGTGAAGTGATTTAATGGTCTGAGTGTAATGACTCCAGTTTCACCTTATTCCTTTTAGCAAGATGAAAGACCAGTTTCTAGCTGTTGTTTTCAGTGAAACCCTCAAAAGAGCATTCAGTGGATGTTTAATGACTACCCCACATCCTCACACTTCATAGGACTGTTTGCTGCATGTATCTCTGACAGTTGCCAAGCAACAGCATGTTGAGCACTGGCCTTTTGTGAGCGTGAGCTTCAACTAAGTCTATTAAAAAGGAAGAGCTAACTGCAGGGGTCCTCCTGAATCCCAGCATGCACCTCACTGCACAGACGATGAGTTTACCACAGAGCACAGGGCTGCAGTTCTATGAAAGCCGGATCAAAATGTCACTTACACATGACAATTAGCATGATAGATTAAACAAGAGTCGTTGAAACATTCTCAGCGTTATTGTAATGTTGCGTAATGGTTTCTGAGAAATGAGTAGGAGTGTAGGTTAGTTTACAGCAGAGAAATGGCTGCGAGACATGCAGTGAATTTCAATGTGTGGGTTTATTTATTAACTCTTCTTTTCATAAAAAAATGAGACTGAATACAAATGATGGACGCCTCTCTACTTTCTCTCGCAGGCATTCTTTGCTAAAGATTACATTGCAAATCATCCAGAGGACGGAGAGAAAATTACTCGTCTTAGGGAACTGATGTTTGAACAGGTATAAAACCAATAGTTTTGATGTGATGTGACACTCATTTTTTGTCTGCTAATTTATTCAAAAATATATAAAAAATTCAATTCATACATACATTGATACATTTAAAGAAGCAACTTATCAAAAATATAACATTTACGCATTAACAATTAATTATATTTGACTTGAAAACTGAAAAATATATTTTACATAAAAATAAACAAAATAATTAATATTATTTTACTTTTTACTTGATGGTTATTCCACATTACATTTTTAAACTCATTAAATTTAAACATTTTTTTGAAAAGTATATATAATTTTTTTTTAACCATATAAAACCAGCATTCATACAAAGAGCACATTTTTCTTTTTTTATATAGCATATGTAAATATTTAGTTTGTTCTCTCTGACTTGTTTACAGGCCCACATTCTGGAATTTGGTTTAGCTGTGCATGAGAAGTTCGTCCCGCAGGATATGAGGCCGTTACATAAAAAGCTTGTTGACCAATTTCATGTAATGCGCTCCAGTCTGGGAATACAAGTATGTTTACTGTTACACTTGTACATATAGATACATATTCACAGGTCTTTAAAGCTGAATTGTGTAAATTTTTTGATGTTAAAATGCATATCCTAGCATAATATGCAACTGTAAGTAAGCCATTTGTAGCTTGATTTCCTGAAAAATTTAACACTGTTTAGCAGCTCAAGTTTAACACGTTACAGTGCTTTCAAAACATTTTTGTTTGTTTGAAAATCCCGACCAGGGGTGCGTTTCCCGAAAGCATCATTTGCCAACTATGGTCGTAAGTCCCATTGAACTCTATTGGTAACTTGCGACCATAGTTCGCTTTGGGAAACGCACCACAGTCTGACATAGCAACACAGGCTCAACCAATGGCATGGATTTGGGGTGGGGCTATTGATTTTGACTGACCAATAGCACATGGAGGGAGTGTTTTGAGAAGCCTGTTTGAAAAGTTTATTTGCTTAGTGCCACTAGAGGCGCTGTAATTACACACTTCACCTTTAAGAAATGGTGGTATTCATTTCAACCAATAAACCAAGTGCTAAAACAGTTTATATTTTGTCATCCAGCCACAAGAGTTTCCCGCTTATGTGCGAGTTAGTCCACTGCATTTTGCCAATGGCAGTCCGCGCACATGTAGGACTCCCGTACCTAATGCCATCAGCCCAGAGGGAGGCCGAATCGTGGCGAGACGCAGGTTTGTGTCATCTTAACCACATGTTAAGCGACTTCTTCTGTGGATTTTTGTGACACAAGATAAAATGCTTTAAGTTCAGAGATAAAAAGTTTTGTAAAAGTTTGAGAAGTTGAACTCAATTCAAATCACAGCCAAGTAGATGCTATTTAGGAATGCTTATGTTTTGCATCAGGGTTGACAGATTGGCAGCGAGAACACACCCACACGTTTGCTAAATTTATCCTGAGTCTTTCTCTTGTGTCTTTCAATTCCCTTTCAGTCCTCTCAGCTATCCAGCCGTCAACCGATACTCCTCATCCTCACTGTCATCACAGGCCTCAAACGAAGTGAGCAACATCACCGGCCAATCAGAGAGCTCGGATGAGGTCTTCAACATGCAAGTGAGTTATAATATTGGTTTTACAATTTTAAAATTACATATATATGAGCAATATCACACGAGTAGGAGTGCGATATGGCTCTATATCAGCACGGCTGTGATTCAGCCGAGTGCCGTAGGTATATAGAGCCATATCGCACGACTACGACACTGCATGTTTATACGACAGTTCGACAGTACAAGTGTGTAAATAAATAAGAAACAAAAACAGGGTGTCTTAAAAAAACCCCTCTTGTGTGTGGAACTACTTCCTTCCGCCACGGATTCAAATCTTAAGTTGACAGTTTAACAGATGAGCCCAAGCCTTTGTTACTGTCCACCAAAGCTTTTTTTTTTTAGCAGCTAGCGTACTTTTCCAATTGTTTTCAATGGGAGCGCCATGTTTTTTAAACGCCAGGAGCGTTAAAGGGTTAGTTTACCCAAAAATGTAAATTCTGTCATTTATTACTCACCCTCATGTTGTTTCACACCCGTAAGACCTTCATTCATCTTCGGAACACAAATTAAGATATTTTTGATAAAATCCGATGGCTCAGTGAGGCCTCCATTGCCAGCAAGACAATTAACACTTTCGATGCCCAGAAAGCTACTAAAGACATATTTAAAACAGATACAACATTCATTCTTCAGGTCAATCTTATATTCATAATACGCTGAGGAAAGCGATATCTTTGTCGTAGTATCCTTTCAACGTTTTTTTCCCATGACAACGCTGGTCAATTTGGTTGTGTCTTACAATGTTGTTGAAAGTAAAAATAATGTCCTTGTTTACAACCTTGTTTTAGTCCCTTTCAATATAAAAGTCTTTGCTGCTGACCCATAAAGACAGTCTCTTGTCGCCATCTAATGGTGTAACAATGTAACCTGCACTGAAGTCAAAATCACCATCACTAACATCACTTTCTCAATACCAAATTCTATTACTAAATACTACTATTTATTGTTGTCAAAAGTACCACCTTCGATACCAAGTCGGAACTGAAATTTTAAAAATGTGACGCTTTGAGCGCTTTGGGTGGATTCGTAAACACCTCTGATTGGCCTTTGTGTTCACGCGCTTAGCAGATATGTCTGTGATTGGCTACAATGATTAACGAACGGGAGCATTTGAAAGCACACGGAAGTGTTTGAATTTGAAAGCCGGAGCGGGAGCGTTTGAAAGCAGGTCCGCTGATAGACGGCTGCTTTCAAACGCTCCCGTGTGTATCTGTGTAAGCGCTTAGTGAAGCGTGTCTATTTACAACATGTTTTTGAAGCGTTGATCATTGTAGCCAATCACAGACATATCTGTTGAGCGTGTGAACATAATGGCCAATCAGAGGTGTTTAAGAATCTGCTCAACAGTGCTCAAAGCGTCACATTTTTAAAATTTCAGTACCGACTTGGTACTTGGTATCGAAGTCAGTACTTTAGACAACACTACTACTTTTATATATATAAAATATTATTCAGTCAAAAGTACAAATGCAGTGCTCTGATACAGCATTAAAGTTATATAAAAATATATAAAGTTATGAAACTTTGCCCTCAGCCAAAACTATCTCTATAAATAAACCGAATATTTGAAGTTTGAACAACTACATTCTTGCCTAAAAACTCTTAAAACTAAATTCTGTGACACAACAACAGTAGTATTTGTAAAATTATAGTGGGTTCACTCCTCCACCATTGACGCTCGCTGTGAGAAAGCTGCAAGCGGCCTGATTCAAACGGTGAAACGGTTCACGTGGTGATACTGGTAGAATATCGCATGGCTGGAAAGACCTCTCAGCCAATCAGATTCGAGAACCTGGTGTATAAATATATAAAATATTACTTATTAATACTAATATGTATGTATACAATTACTTATAGATAATAAGGCTATATAGTAATAACCTTTATGTTATTTCCATCGATAATTTATATTTATATGATCATTTTTATTATTTAAATTAGCTCATTTACTTGAACAAATTACTAAATCACATTATGTATCTGTTGCCTTTTTTCTAGCCCAGTCCATCTACCTCAAGTCTCAGCTCAAATCACTCTGGCTCACACAATGTGAACAGCTCTGCACCCTCCAGCAATAGAGGTGAGTGAATTCAATAGACTATAAGCAATCCGGCACTCGAAAGCAAGCAGTACTTACCATGCCTCGCAACATAATTGGCATCATTTTGCAGCATTGCCTCATTTCCTCTGTTATTTCGCATCCTTTCAACGCATGCACTACGTGTCTTTATTCCTCTTCATTAGCTTCACCACTGCCGTCTGACAAGCACAAGCACTCCAGAGAGAACGCCTGCCTCTCTCCGCGGGACAGACTCTGCAGCGGCATTTTCCCCAGCCCGCTGGACCCCACACAGGTCAGTGCATTGTACCTGCACTGTTTAAAGACACATTTAACAATTACAAGCGAAACACAATATTCAGTGGGAAATCATGTAGTGTGGGGCTTCATTTTTATCCATCAAGATTTGATTGTTGTGATTATTATTTTAAATTCTCATAAACTTGCATTGAAAGATGGACCCAAGCCATATCTAGAGACTATAATATTTAAAAAATGTAAGGGTGGACTCTTGATTTGAGTCTGTAAGTAACCACCCAGAACACCTTAGCATCCACAACATCCCAGCAGCCACACATGATATTCAAGTATTGTGGTGGAGATTTGGACGACTCATATATTCTTTAAAATTTTTATATTTATTTTTAAAATATTTATATATATATATATATATATTATGTCTGTGTATATTTTATATATAATATTTTAAAAAAAATATTATTATGTATTAAATGTATTACTTTTTCTGTTCACATTTCATCAATAGAATAGAAAATAAGAAAAAATTAATTTAATTAAATATTGAAAATTAATAATTACGATATGCAATATATAATGTAAAAATAATATAAATGTCATATATTATGTCATATATTTTTTTGTAAATAGTCTAAATAATAATTTAAACTATACATATTAACTAGTAAAAATTATTTATTAAAAATAGTAATTAATAGTTATTAAATGCATTATATAATGTAAAAATAATATAAATGTATATTATATTGTCATACATTATTGTATATAATTTATTTAGATTTTTTTTGTAAATACTCTAAATAATAATTTAAACTATAAACATTAAGTATCAAAAATAATTACTAATTACTATATGCATTATATAATAGAAAAATAATATAAAAGTATATTATATTATGTCATGTATTATTATATATAATTTATTTAAATTTTGTGTAAATAGTCTAAATAATAATTTAAACTATAAATATTAAGTATTAAATTATTTTTTGAAAATAGTAATTAATAATTATATGCATTATATAATAGAAAAATAATATAAATGTATATTTTTTAAAATTATATATAATTTATTTAGAATTTTTTAAAATAGTATAAATAATAATTTAAACTATAAATATTAAGTATAAAAAAATGAATAAGAATAAATAAATACTTAAATGTATTAAATTTTAAAAAATCTTTAGAGTAATGTGCACTGTTGAATCTGTTACATTTATTATTAAAGTCCATTTTTCTTTCATGTAGTCTTTCATGAAGTCCAGCTCACAGTGTTCAGTAAACGTCCAGAGAGAAAGAGAGTATAGAAGGTGTAGCGGATTCACTGAGATTTATATCTTTTATATCTTTTGCAGAGGATGATTCCGTTCCAAATACCAGTGGATTCACCATTACCACGGTGTGAAGCCAATCTCCCCACACCTGAGACAGGTATTGCAGCTTTCTGCTGTGAGATAGAACACCCGTTACACTTGAATCGGTTATGTACAGCTCAATGACATGTTCTTTTGTTCCTGTGTGTGTGTTGAATAGGATCTCTATGCAAGAACGTGAGGTCACTGTCTCCCATGCCATCCGCCCGCTCCCCTCAGAAGGTGATTATTTTATGCTTAATTCACTCTATGATGGGGCCGCACATAATTGGAAAAAATGACGTTGCGGTATTTTTTTCTTTCTGCGATATACTGTATATTGTGATATAATGAAATACAGGAATGTTCACCAGATGACCTGAATAGCTATATTTGGAAAGAATTAGTCATTCTAGAATGAGTGGGGTAATTTTGAAAAATTATTTAAAAAGCTGAGAAATATTTTTTTTTTTTTTTTTTTTAAATTAGGGTGTTCACACTTGTGTTTACTCTTTACAAGAACTAACTTAAACCATAAAGTTAAAGATGACAAAAATATCTCTCCACTTAAGTTTGCAAAGGCACATTGCCACAGTTTTTGACTAATTCAGTATAAATATAAGAAATATATTGTAATATTGTAACTGTTGTACTATATAATAATAATAGAGGATTTAAATAAAAAAAAAAATTATTTTATAGTACAACTATAAAACTACAATACTAAAATTTTCTAATTTTTATTTTGAATAAATAAGAATATCTTGAATAAAAACAAAGCGATATACAGCGATATAGAGTGCATTAGTGCCACCCCCTTTTTTAGCGGCGCTGGTTCCGGAAGTATTTTTTCCATTCATTTTTCCTATAGGGATTTAACAAAGTCTTCGTTAAAGACTTAAAAGCCATGAACCAAGTTAATCAGATACGAGGTGAATCACAACACTACCAACTTTGATTTGAAGCAAAAAAGTTTTTTAAATTGAACAAAAAGACAAAGGTACAAGACTGTGTACTTAAAGGATTAGTTCACTTTCAAATGAAAATTACCCCAAGATTTACTCACCCTCAAGCCATCCTAGGTGTATATGACTTTCTTCTTTCTGATGAACACAACCGGAGTTATATTGATAAATATCCTGACGCATCTAAGCTTTATAATGGCAGTGAACGGGACCAAAGAGTATGAAGCTCAAGAAAGTGCATCCATCCATCATAAACGTACTCCACACGGCTCCAGGGGGTCAATAAAGGCCTTCTTAAGCGAAGCGATGCGTTTGTGTAAAAAAATATCCATATTTAACAAGTTATAAAGTAAAATATCTAGCTTCCGCCAGACCGCCTTCCATATTCCAAGCTTTTTTGTAGGTTGAATACGGAAGGTGTAGAACGTAGCGTTAGCGTTTTGAACTGCGAGAGGCTAAAGAGCTGTTTTGGCACATGTTGCTTTTTCAACTCTCTGATTGGTGTAATTTTCTGTACAGCATAATGGGTAATGTAGTTTTACACCAGTTTTTCATTCTGCTTGTTGAACAGCAGAATGAAAAACTGGTAAAACTTTGTTAAATCCCTTATTTTTATTGTAAAAATAAGCTGAAATAATGCAGGCTGACAGCTTTAGCAGAAGCAAATACCATGCATTAACAACCTTGTAGCTCACAGTGGTCTGTCTTTAAAGGTTTATAAATTATCATTCAAAATCAATTTTCCTATGGAGAAAATGAATGGAGTTTTTAATTCTGGAACCCGACTGTTGCACTCTATTGTCGCTGCGGTGTGTCACATGAAAAGAAAAAAAAATAAGGTAATACATTCTAAAATAACGGTCGCCTTAAAAAACTCACGCTGGGGGCTCAGCTAGAATATTTTAAACTTGCGTGTGAAAGGGTTAATGAATTTTGTGCTTGATTTTGCTCTGCAGTCAATGGTGCCGCCCCTCACACCCTCTCCGACCGATGGCTTACCAATGGGGAGTCTGGCATCTCACTCCCCTGCCCGCTCTGGCAGCTACAGCAGCGGTATCTCGTCCCTCAGCCGCTGCAGCGTCTCTGAAACGTGTGGGATCGACCTCCCGCCGCCCGACCCTCCTCTGCCCCCCGCCATTCCCACAGACATGCCCATTCGCCGGGGCAGCAAGACTCCTCCGCCCTACAGCGTCTACGAACGGAACAATCCCCGGCGAGCGACGCCACTGCCTCACAGTCTATCAGTGCCGCCCAGTACTGACAACCCCAGCCTGAACGCGAAACCCCAACTGAACCGCACACAGCGAATTAATTCAGAACCCCGCCACCGGCCCACCCCTAGGAAGGTCTCTCAGCTGTAGCGTGTCTGCGGTAACTGGAAACTGGGACTTTTTTTTTGCAGTTGTTTGCTGTAAAATTACTGTAGGTTATGTATCATAATTGGGAATGTTTTCAAATGCAAGGAGGTGCATTTATGTGAAGGATTGGGAGTGGCATATTCATAAATAAATCTTTCAAATCTATTAAATAAGAGTGTCAATGAATAAATAGGTTTATGTCAATACATACAAAAATATGTTAATAAATATATCCAATGCAAAAATAATTCATTTAAAAGCTATTTATTTATTTATTGACACATTTCATGCTTTATTTATACTATTTATAAATAAAGAAAATGATATGGCTATCTTTTAAAGAAGTGTCAATAAATAAATAAATAAATGTTAATACATCAATGCAAAATGTAATTTAAAATAAAATTGTATAACTACATATATATATATGTTGTTATATAATTGTATTTATTTACCAATAATAATACATTTATTGTATCAATAAATAAGAAAATTAATTTATTAAATAATTTCATTACATAACTAAATCCATTGGACTTCAGTGTATTCATTGACATATACACAAATTTCATAATTTATTGACATTTTTACTGAAGATTTATTTACTATTATATCTCACTCTTAGTCCTCCATACATTTTGTTTTTTAATTTAGCGATTTGTATTCTAAAATCGAAATGAAAGTAAATCGGAATGCGCCTATGATGAATGTTTTCCCTTTTTAATTCATTGATATTAAGTAGATCATCTTAATTTCATTTTACAGCTGCATATTTGGTGGTTTATTGACTATTTTGTGGAAGTCTGAGGTGCAGCTCAGAAACGTTCTTCACCGATGAACTGAACTGGACATCTCGGCATAGTCCTTCTGATATGCAGTTACAGCTGGAAATGATAACGTACTGGAAAAGCCATGAAGAGATTATGTACGCTTTGAAATGGCATGTAATTTACAGCAAAATCTGAAGATCTGGCAGGTCCATATCCCATTTAGAGTGCTCTGAAACATATTGCTAGCAAGGTATTTTTGATAGAAGTACAAAATCAGTGTTGTACAGCTTTTCTTTCCACACTACGGCAGTCTTTTTTCTTTTTTTTTTTCGGTCTTACACAAACCGAGGTGTGCAGCTAGACCTGCATCCCGTTTTAACCGCTTTGTACTTTCCGGAATGGCTAAAAGGTGCTACATATTTCTTAGTGTTTGTTTTTTTTCTAATGTAGCCTCGTATCTACCGAAACTGCCTGACCGTTTAAATGTGCCATGTGATGAAATTGTGTGGTCTCCGAGTTTTGTGCCAAAGATGCAAACAGTATTAACTTCTTTGTCAGTGAGAGTAGTTAGGAAAGCTTAACTGAAGTTAGCGTGACCGCTAGTGCTCAACAATGTGCTTCTTAAACCGTGTGCAGAGGCGTAGATCAAGACTGCATGGGGCATGAGCAGTACAAAGCAATATAACCACTGTAGTTTGCAGAGAGTGATAGAAACAAACATCATCTAGTTCTGAGATGACTTTTCCCAGCAGCCTGATCCCAGATCAGGTTGTGTTGTTGCCGCAGTCACATCCGAACAATATTGGGTAGATCAAAATCTGTTTTTCTTTCTCCTTTAAATGTTAAATCTGACAGAACTTTTCTCATTAAGGTCAGAAATTCAATTTGGACTCTTATTTGGACTTTAGGTCATAGATGATAAACACAAAGTTTAGGAAATGCTGTGTGGAATTGATTTTCTTTTATACTGGGTTTACCTTTTATATTTTTTTCCATTAAAAATTTCTTTAAATCATTAAAAAAAATCATTTTATGTGTAATTTTTACCATGGAAAAATGGACTCAAAACATCAAAGCATTCATTTTGCTAACAAAGCCAGCAAATGTTCATTGAAACGGCCGATTTTAGACATTTAAGAAGTTATATTTCAAAGAAAAGAGAAAAGTTGCCACATTTTGATGTAAAATTGATAGTAACAAACAGCTTTTTCACTGCCAGCTTGAAAGCCCACAATTCTTTTAATAAATAATGGATAATTTGACGTATAAATGCAACTTCAAAACGCGAATCTTGGCTGTTTACTTTATAAATCACGTATGGACAGTTGAAATGGTCTGAATTTTATAAAAACTGTTCACAGCAAAAATGTCCCCTGTGATTTCTTTGCATTTTTGTAGATAGATACAAAGTATTTTTTGGCAACCTAAAACGTCTGAAGCGCGAAGAATCAAACCAACGTTGGAATGATGACAAAATACTTAAAGATGGGCACCGATTCATTTGTATACTATTTTATTAACGGCTTTGCGGCAATGTTCTCATATTCCCATGCTACGAGAGTTGCTCATTTTAGGCAATCATGTTTTGTAATTTCGATGGATTGCCAATGGTCAAGTCGTAGGACTTCAACTCTAGTTGCGCTTGTATTTCTCCTCTCCTGTTCTCTCCTTTCACTCTCCTTTTTATGGATTATACTCTTTCTGTTCAATTTTTTGAACTTGTAAAGTTGTACTTTATATCATACAATGGGATGAAAGTATTCCATATAGCCTGTGTTACAGATTTTGTACAAAAGGTGTTTATATGAAAATGTAACCAGTTCATAGCTTTGAATGTTGCAACTAAAGTTTTTATTTGTAAATGTTGAATATTAACCATCAAACAAATAAAGGTTGATTGATGTAAAGTGTGAGTTTTTATATATTATTGCTTCTCTTGAGATAGATCCACGAAGACTGCAAGCAACCTTACATACATTAACCACGGCTTCTTTAACTGTTTGACAGAGTTCCCATTATATTTATTATGGTTAACTTGGTGGAAACTAGGCCTTGTTGGAAGTTTCAATGAATTTTAAATGACCAAAATTTACATCTTCCACACATTAGCTACATTAAAAACAGTATTATCTTTTTTTTTTTTTTTTCTGAAATATTACCATAGTAATGTTTTGTGGCCATGTAGCCTACAGTAGTATGGTCAGGTGTATCGAACGCAAAGTTTCTCGGGGGAACGCAAAACATTTGCGAGAAAACGCAAAAGCATCACCTTATTATTAAGTCCCTTTGGGGCTCCGTACTTTACTGATATAGCCTAATTGTTGTATAACTTCAAATAAATCTTTAGTGACTTTGTAAAATACATTGTGAAAATTACATGTGACTTAACTTTATGATCAGTCGTCTACCTCATATCCTCGTTTTCGTTTGCTAAAATTAAATATGAATGTAATAATGTTTGTGAGGGCTTTTCCTCTCATCTTCTTGGCTGCGTAAGAAAACTGGAAAATGCTACCTTTGGAGGACACATTTCAAGGTAAGAAGGCATCAAAGAATCTAATGTTAGCTTCACTTCCTGTTTCCTGAGATACCTTCATCTGATCGATTTTTGAAGGCAGCATAGATGTACCCTTCGCTGCCTTTGATATCCCACAATCCTGTGCTTTCCATTCTGTGACAGTTGAGCTAGAAAAATAAAGATGGTGCCCGAAAGTTGGGTTTGATGGTCAGTTTGTGTGTAAATGTACATTTTTGACCAACATTTTCCACTTTTGATGTCATTTCTAGCGAGAAATTACTGATGTGGTAATTAAATATTTGTTTAGTTCTCACCAAAGCTCGCGCTATATAGATCATTAAACTGCTGCCTTACAAGTCATTGCCTGATAAGGCAGCGAGGCAACAAGTCAACTGCCTAGGTTTTCGGATGCAGCCCTTGTCAGCGCACGCTAATATATGAATCAGATTTGGAGGGCTTTAGGACCCGGGAAGCAGCGAGCGTGTTGTCGTAATGAACGGAGCGACGTACAGCACATACATAAGACATTAGGTGAGTGTGTTGACATACGTCTGAAACCATTGTTACTCGGCATTCAGACCTTAACAGTGCTGAAGGATTTATGCTTCATTTTTGTTCATGTTTTTTAATTGTATCCATCCATTATAAATGTTATCACACGCCAGTTGTTTGCTCTTGCTTATAGTAGTAGCGGCATGTCCTGTCAATCCAACGTGGTCGCCATACTAAACTACTAGTGGATTTTCTCATGCAGTGTGAGTTAGTGTCGCGGTTTTTAACTTAGTAGTACACAACAAAATGAAACAAGTGAGATGTAAGATAAGACGACGACATTTGTTAATGTTGTAGTGTTGTATGAACCGGGGATATGTCAGCGCTAACAGGCTGTGTCCCAAAACCTGTAATTCTTTTGTATACTAGTTAGAATAACTGAACTACTACAAATGTGCAGTATACTAACTACACAGAATACTTTATCCCACAATGCAGTGCACTTGAATCGACCATGACCTTCCATTTCCAGAATCACAAAAGAACCTTTTATCAGGCACAATTTTAAACATTTAATTTAAAGAGACAGCTGTAAGTTAAGAATTTTTTTTTTTATACAAAATTAGTTTGCAAAATAATTGTTTTTATATCCGGAATGATAACTGCCACTTGATAAATAAACACACATGCTTTGTAAAAAGGTCATGTGATGGTGATACAGTAGCCTATAATAACATTTAAATTGTTTGTTGTTGTATATATGTACTGTTTCACACTATTTTATAAAAGTAGTAGACAGTATGCAGTGTATGCTGCACAGTAAGCAGTGTGTTAGTAATCCATTCCTAACTAAGTTATTGCGTTTAAAGCATGAAATGAAGTTGTGATAGTCTTTTCTTCCCTATTGTAACGTCCCTATTGTACTGTATACCCGATTGTAACCTATTTGTCCATTGTTAATTGATTGGGTGGTTGTAGTTTGCAATTGGTCGATCTCATGTGAGTGTCAAATTGTCCGGCCCTCACGTCAGTAAACACATCATCAGAGAAGAGAAGAGATGTCACGCAAGACGGAGGGGAAGTTGTTTTGATAAATGATGTGCACAGATAAATCACTTATAATTAACAATGTAATATTACATTTAAAAAAAATCATCAATTTTGATTTAATGGTGACTTTAAAACCAGCCTATGATAGGTTAATTGTTAATTGTCCCAACGGTGTTTATTCCTCGTAGGTAGGCAGTTTATAATGTTTTCAGACACAGCCATTGCTTGTTTACTACTCATCACAGTCACTCAGTTCAGGAGTAAAGATCAGTATCTTTTAATTTTGACAATATATATCTCGTATATTGCCAACACGTGAAGATACTGATATAAAGAGGCCATTCTCCCATATGAATGCTGGATTTAGTTTCTAGGTTAATTAATTAACAAAAAGCTGCCCTGTGTAGCTGCCTTAATGAATAAGATTATTTTGAATTTCTAAACGTCACTTCATATTGGCTTTGAGTTATAAAATATATATATATATATATATATATATATATATGAAAGAAAAAAACTATATATATATATTCATATATATATATATATATATATATATATATATATATATGAAAGAAAAAAACTAGAAAAAAGTGTTGAAAACATTTATACATTTTAACATTTTTGTTTATTTAATAAATGCTAATTTTAATAAATGCAAATAAATGCTGTTCATTGAACTTTCTGTTCATCAAAGAATCCTGAAAAAACTATCAATATTTCCACAAAAATACTAAGCAGCACAACTGTTTTCAACAGTTGACACTGAAGACTGGAGTAATGATGCTGAAAATTCAGCTTTACCATCACAGGAATAAATTACATTTTAAAATATATTCAAATAAAAAACATTTCCTATAATTTGTAGTAATATTTTGCAATATTATGTTTTACTTTACTTTGGATTAAATAAATGCAGCCTTGGTGAGCAGAAGAGACTTCTTTCAAAAATAAAAATCATATGTAGGCACTGTTTATACACTATATTGCCAAAAGTTTTGGGACGCCTGCCTTTACATGCACATGAACTTTAATGACATCCCATTCTTAATCCGTAGGGTTTTATATGATGTTGGCCCACCCTTTGCAGCTATAACAGCTTCAACTCTTCTGGGAAGGCTTCCCACAAGGTTTAGGACTGTGTTTATAGGAATTTTTGACCATTCTTCTAGAAGCGCATTTGTGAGGTCAGGCAGTGATGTTGGCGAGAAGGCCTGGCTCGCAGTCTCCGCTCTAATTCATCCCAAAGGTGTTCTATCGGGTTGAGGTCAGGACTCTGTGCAGGCCAGTCAAGTTCCTCCACACCAAACTTTATGGACCTTGCTTTGTGCACTGGTGCGCAGTCATGTTGGAACAGGAAGGGGCCATCCCCAAACTGTTCCCACAAAGTTGGAAGCATGAAATTATCCAAAATGTCTTGGTATGCTGAAGCATTAAGAGTTCCTTTCACTGGAACTAAGGGGCCAAGCCCAACCCCTGAAAAACAACCCCACACCATAATGCCCCACCACCAAACTTTACACTTGGCACAATGCAGTCAGGCAAGTACCGTTCGCCAAACCCAGATTCGTCCATCGGATTGCCAGACAGAGAAGTGTGATTCGTCACTCCAGAGAACACATCTCCACTGCTCTAGAGTCCAGTGGCGGCGTGCTTTACACCACTGCATCCGACGCTTTGCATTGCACTTGGTGATGTAAGGCTTGGATGCAGCTGCTCGGCCATGGAAACCCATTCCATGAAGCTCTCTACGCACTGTTCTTGAGCTAATCTGAAGGCCACTCGAAGTTTGGAGGTCTGTAGCTATTGACTCTGCAGAAAGTTGGCGACTTCTGCGCACTGTGCGCCTCAGCATGCGCTGACCCCGCTCTGTGATTTTACGTGGCCTACCACTTCGTGGCTGAGTTGCTATTGTTCCCAATTGCTTCCACTTTGTTATGATACCACTAACAGTTGACCATGGAATATTTAGTAGTGAGGAAATTTCACGAATGGACTTATTGCACAGGTGGCAGCCTATCACGGTACCACACTTGAATTCACTGAGCTCCTGAGAGCGACCCATTCTTTCACAAATGTTTGTAGAAGCAGTCTGCATTCCTAGGTGCTTGATTTTATACACCTGTGGCCATGGAAGTGATTGGAACACCTGAATTCAATGATTTGGAGGGGTGTCCCAATACTTTTGGCAATATAGTGTAATGCAAAAGCTTTTAAGATGCATGTGAACCTTAAAATCAATCAAAGTTTTGCTGCATATTATAAACTTTTAAGAAGTGTTACCATAGGATATTGTGAGTCAGTCTCATTCTTTTTGTCTGCTTGTCTACAGCTGTCTGCAGCACATCATTAATCTCACCGCTGCTGTGATGCAGACTAATGGTCAAGCATTCCAGCTGAAATCATACTTACAGGTGCAGACATTGAGATAATGTAATCAGATTCGGCCTGTCAGCACCGTGTTGTGAAATGCACTGTTAAAATAGACCCATGCATCAAGGAAACCGAAAATTGCCTTGTCAAGAGTGGAAATCTGTCATTGCAGTTTCAAATTACCCTAAAGCAGCGAGTTCACTAAGCTTTTTTCGACATATTTGATGACTAGTGCAATTAAAATGGTTACGCTCAGGTATGCATAAACAAAGGTACCAGGCTACAGTTTTACATTAGGCAGGTGGCATATTTGACAGTATTACTTGCAGGATAAATGGGTTAGAAGTTATAAACGGGAAGCATATGATAAATTGATTCTGCTGGCATGAGACCACCACCGTTTCGCAGCTGTGTGGAACGGTCACCTAATATTACAGAGGCATTTGCTTTCAACTCTAGAAACACATCTTTAATTGGGCTCGGCTACAAAAAATCCATCTATGTTGCACACCTGCTGTGCCAACCTTGGTTTTTATCGCTCACGGTTTTATTTCTGTCCGTAGCACATGGAAAATGGTGGAAAATGTTCTTGATTCTGAAAGTGAAAGAGCCTTTGATGAAAAATGAACTCGACGCTTTCTTTTGATCACCGCGCACCAGTCCTAGATTCTACCATCTGCCCGTTTTTAAGAATAAACTATTAGATGCTCCACTTTACGCACCTTTGAGATCCAAGTGCCAACCATCTATGTAAAGCCTCGGCCTGGGCATTGCACCATTGTGTCGCTCTCTGACTGTCTGTAGCCTGAATTAAAAAATATAGGATTGTGGCTTAGTGGAGGGACAAGTAAAAATAGAAGTTTTTTTTTTTTTTTTTGAAGGCTGTCATGTGTTGTGTGGTTCCGGGGTGATTGGCAATCTCTCACTGTATGTGCTGGTGAGGGATTATTGTTGAAGCAACCTGACAGCTGGCACTTGGCAGGTCTGCCCAGAACACCATGGATAATTTAGCCACTCGTTGTCATAATAGTTCATTAGTCGCACTCTTGTGCTAGATGCATCTCTTCACGAACTAAGCGAATGAATACTTAACATTACAAGAAGTTCCAGCACAGGGTAAGACACATCAGAGAATCTGGTAGATGAAGACTTGAAATCAAAATTTACCCTCTTTACATTCTTAAAGGGATAGTTCACCCAAAAATGAAAATTCTGTCTTCATTTACTCACCCTCAAGTTGTTCCAAACCTGTATGAATTTCTCTCTTCTGCTGAACACAAAAGAAGATATTTTGAAGAACAGTTGATGACACCCATTGACTTGTTTTTTTTTTTTTTTTTCCATACTATGGAAGTCCATCCAACAACAGTGAGTTGACAAATACTGACAGTTGACAAAAACTGACGGAGTTGACAAAAATTGACGGAGTTGACAAATACGGAGTTGACAAAAACTGACGGAGTTGACAAATACTTACGGAGTTGACAAAAACTGACGGAGTTGATAAAAACTGAGCTGACAAATACTGGCGGTGTTGACAAAAACTGGCGGAGCTGACAAAAACTGGTGGAGCTGACAAAAACTGGTGGAGCTGACAAATACTGGCGGAGTTGACAAATACTGGCGGAGTTGACAAAAACTGGCGGAGCTGACAAATACTGATGGTGTTGACAAAGGTCCAGCTGGGGCCAAATATACAGTATATGTAAACAGAACCATGAAACAACATTAGATGAATTCCTCATATGCAAAAAAAAAAAACAACATATTAATTCACATTATATAGACATTTTGAGAGCACTTGTCAATCATCAGACATAAAACCTGAGTTGACGTCTGACGGAGTTGACAAAACTGAATATTTTTCCTCCTTAACCATGTGTTGTACAGTGGAGCAATTTTGTTTTCTTTCTCAGTTGTAGATGCCTTAATAAACATATCAAAAATGCCAAGATTTATCCCACAATTTACAGAAACTATTACACCAGGATGACGGAGTTGACGTGTTAAAGCCGTGACCGCAGAGACTTCAACACTGTTTGTATAAAATATAAAAAAAAATATAAAACCTCCAGGACTATGTGTCCTACTGTGAGATCCACAATGAGCAGGAAAAAGGAAAGGGGTCCTTAGAGTTGAAGATTACCATGACATTGCCTGATTTATTCAGAATTATAAAAAAATCCTGACGGTTGACGCAAAGTGAGGACACAACTTTGATAGGCATTTTTTATGGAAAACATAATTCAAGATTTACTTTTTGTATGGTTTGATATATTACAACTCTCTTTCAATTTAAATGTGTATTTTTGATTTGTATTTTAAACACTTTTGGCAATTTCACATTGTAACCTCATGCTGAGGACAGGTTAAATTACATGTATTTTCCAAGTATTGATCATGTATTTAAAATAATACTAACAAAATTATTTAAAAATAAAAGCAATGAATGTCGTGAGTATCCAGATTTCCTTTAGATGTAACTTTTTTTTTTTTGATGAATTTATTTTTAACATAAAGAGGGTTTTTGTGTATAGGACATATTTTGTCCCTTATCTCAAGAATCAGTGAACTTTATGTTCCAACCACAGGTGTTGATAGAGAATGTAGTAATTTCACAATTTTGAATTCATTTCTCACAGTTGCAATGTTATTTCTCATAATTGCGAAGTTTAGAAGTTACAGTTTATGCATTTGACAGATGTTTTTATCCAAGGCAACTTACATTGCGTTCAAGGTGCGCATTTACATTTTATCAGTTCTTCCTTTCCCTGGGAATTGAACCCATGACCTTGGTGTTGCTAGCACCACAATCTACTGTTTGAGCTAAAGGTAAGCCTACAAAGAGGTAAAATGGTTTGCAAATGTTGTTTCATGCAAATTTTAAGTAGTCAGTGTTTGCATTATATTGATAGCGTTGCTGCCTCGGCTAGCCTACATACACAGCAGAGAGTCAGGAAGGTGTCTTTTTTGCCACCACAAAAGAGGTTTTTGTAATTTTCCCTGTTTGAGCCGGATCTGGCTCACAGCAGTGCAACCCTGACAAATCCTGCCTGCACTGCGTTGTGATTCGCTCAGCATTTTTTTTTTTCACCCTCACATCTCCTAGATTCTCTGCTAAGTTGTTGTATTCTCTGATTTTTGAGCCTCTTGAATGACCTCCTGCAAGCAAATGGCTTCAAGACTTTCTTCAAGTGCTTACCAGTAAGGCTGCAAAGTTGCTGCGGGAGACCTTGAGGGCTTTTTTGGGAAAATAGTACAAGCTGCTCTTCATCTTTTTGTTACTACGGTGAACTCTGTAAAATGAATGAGGGGCATAATTGCTTGCCGTGTACCTCCAAATCAAGCATCACACACTATCAATTAATGGTATTAGAGCAAGCGTGCTCTTGTCAGATTCAATTTCAATGCCTCAGTGAGTTTTCTGCCCTAATGCTTTGGGTCTACAGAGTTTTGTCATTGTGAATACGTTCTACAGATGGCTACAGATAGGTACAATTACTAAACTCATTATTTAAATGGTTGCTTTATGAGTTTTTTCTTCTTTTTGACCTCACTAGTACCTTGCAATTTGATTCAAAACAAGATGGTTCACGCTTAAGCGTGGTTATCTGGTCTGCTTTTGGTACTTTTGTTCTCTTTGTGAGTTTAGTCCAACATATCCTTGAAACATACCTTTTTCCTGTGGAGAGACTTTTTCACAATAGTTAAACAACAAAAACATCCGTGTTTTGTTGAATTTTTGTTATGTCTTCATAAGATGTTACCAGACTCTTTGAACAAGCCAAGGTCATTTTCTCTTTTTATTTTCTCTCTCTCTTCAGGCAATGGCACAGACGGGCTTTGGGCGAAGATACTTCAGAGCGTTTGTTAGTGGCTTCTTTGTAGCTGTCCCCGTGACAGTGACTGTTTTAGATCGTCTTGCCTATGTGGCGCGCGTAGAAGGTGCCTCGATGCAGGTGAGATGTCCTTTATCCACTTTATTAAACTATTCTTGGTAACAATGTTGTTTTGACGAATCTGGTTTATTCTAGTTTTGCTGAAAGTTAGCAAAAGATGTGCATTTTTCTTATGAAACAACTTCAAGTCGCAGCAGCAGTTTGCGTTTTTTTGGCACTTTGAGCCGTGGTGCTCTCTTTGGCTATGCAGGTTTGAGTCCTTGAGGCCATTTGTCACCATAGTAGTTTTCTTTCCCCATCTAGACTATGGGTGCATCTCAATCAGCTCCCTAGTCCAGTAGTCAGGGCACTGATCAGGGAATCAGCCACATTCATTTACATGATATACTGATTCACGACCTAGGGAGCTGATTGAGACGCAGGGTATTTCTATTTAATAATTTATAAAGGACTTAATATACTTAATATACTTAATTTTGGACATTGATAAATCTTAGTATTTAATATATATCTCAATATATGTCCTGACATTTTTGTTTTCAATTTACTGTACAATACAGTAATATAACAGAATTATATTTAATAATTTCCATTTAAAATACAGCAGTGTAAGAATACTCATAAATATTTATGTACAGTGTTTTAACCCTCTGGTCCTCTTCATTTAGGGGTCACACTTGGCTCCTTTGCGGTCAAAAGTTACCGAAGCCTTGAAATGTAACTTTTTTTCTTTTCTTTTTTTTTTCAGGAAAACCAATGTAATATATTTTTGTTCAAAAATATTTTTTGATTATTATTAAAATTTTTGAGGGTATTTTATGATACTATGCAATATTTATACAATTTTTATTAGCTATTTTCCCCCATTGAAAGTAATACACTTTTTTTTTTCCTAATATTTTTTATATATATTTTTATTTTTTTTGAAGGTAGATTAGTGCCATCTGGTGGTAGTAAAAAAAGAAAAACTTATGAAATGCCATGGTGTAACCACTAGATTCCTATATAGTTCTATATAAAGTGGCTTATAAATTCTTATAAGTGGTTTTTAGACATATAAATACTTATTTTTATTAAGTTGTGGATTTGGATTTCTACTGAGACATTTTCAAAGACTATTTTTTGTCAAGGTTTAGATTTTTTTTTTTTTTTTTGAAATGTTGATTTGAAGTGTCATTTTTTTTGTATTAATTTTAATACAGTCAAACCTGAACACAGAGGAGGACATTTTGTTACACATAACATAAAAATTCATTAAAAATGTAACAAAAACATTTTTTTGTTTTCACAGCTTAATAAATCTGGGTCTGATCTGATTTCAACCTCTTATTTGAGTCTTTTGGCTCAATTTTACCATATTGTTACAGCCACACCAGTTCATTTGTGTGTATAATAGTGTGTGTCTCTGCGTGTGTGTAAGTGAGTGTGTGTTTGAGTGGGCTATTTTGTACTCTTGTGTAACCTCTTCTGAATTATTGATTTTATTTTACACATTTGAAAAAACTTGCACTGTGTTATAGTGGCACTAGTTCATATATATATTTTTTTTTGTCAATGGGGGGGGTTATGTGTCTATTTTGCACTCTTGATATTTTAGAGTGTCACCCCTTAATTTTTTTCTGCACAGTGGCTGAATTGTTGTTTGTACCACCAAAAGATTCTTTGAGTTTTTGAATTTTTTCGTATTTCCCATTCATTTCCTATGTCGGTCATTTTTGACCACGAAGGAGCCAAGTGTGACTATTTTTTTCGGCCCTTTAACATATCATGTTAATGATTTTTTTGGGTGTTTCAGCCATTTTTAACCGAAGAGGACCAGAGCGTTTTAAAAAAATATTCTATTGCACTATTAAAACATCTATGCTTATTTTTGAGGAAGTTTTGTTAAAGTGACAGCTTAGGGAGCTTAATAGCCAATAAAAAGCACATTAAAATCATGACCATATTCACAGTTGCTTGAGTTTTATAATACCATAAAAATAACCAAATATATTATGACTATTCAATATATTACCCAGCTCTAAGAAATAGTAAGAGAACTTTACTTTAACAAGCTTCTCTATTCAAACATTAATAACCTTTTTCTTATATTAGGACTTTGCGTTAGGGCTCAATCGAACCAAATGTCCTAAACATTGCACTAATAGCACTAAGACCACAATGAAAGACACCTCTAATAATGAGAGAAAACCATCTGAATACACCATGCTCATTTCCTCACTAAACAGAAGTAATGCTTCATTATGTACCTAATGAACACTAACTAACCAAAACGGTGTTGTTGTTTTTGTTTTCCTTTTGGAGTCTGGTTTTCTATCTTGGTTCATAGTGTTATAAATTTGCTAATGGCTTTTCCCTGCCCATCCACGGCCTTTGAATCCAAATAAGTCACTCCATGGACAATGCTGAAAGCTGACACCAATAGCGAATGAGAAAATGTGTCTGAATAAAAAAGATAGAGCGCCCAGCTGTGACAGATAAATTCTCTAGGCAGGAACGCTCGTCGGGATATTTATTTTAGAAGGACAGATAAGAGATATTTCTGTCAATTATCCCAGCAAGCGTGAAATGGCTCATCGAGATCTCCCCTAATGATTCATTGGAGGCCCGTGTATCAAGTCAGTCATTGACTTGCATGCATGAGAAGGTTCGTCACACACAAGTTGTTTGATATACCACCACAAAAGAGTTAAGAGAAAAACAAATTCTGTTTTGAAGTTTACTTGTAGACGTTATTTTTATCCTTCAGTCGAAAGGCAGAATGAAGAACAGAGCGGTTCTTAGAACAAAATTAAAGCAAAGTCGCTGCCACTGAGTTTATTCTTAGAGTTTTGGAAGTTTGTGTGGAATGGAGGATTAAAGCAATAAATCACAGACCAAAAAGAAAAAATGATAAAACTTAAAAGTTTCTAATCTGTCACAACTCTTCTAGAGACTAGAGTTTACGAACCATGTAAACTCTTAAATATCATGTGGTTTGAATCTTTCCCAGCCGTCCTTAAACCCAGATGGAGAGTCGTCACCTGATGTTGTGCTGCTCAACCGCTGGAGTGTGAGGAACTACCAAGTACAGCGAGGGGACGTTGTGTCAGTTCTGTGAGTAGCCTTATTTTGTCCTAAACATGTGAGCCATTATGTGACATTTCACTGTGGGCAGAGCGAGCCAGCGCGACACTGCAGAAACTGTAGAAACCAAGTGACTGAAAAAATATTCTGTTGTTTATAGTAGCTGGCTAATGCAGTGTTCAACACTTTTTTTTTAAAAAATTTTATTGTATTGTGCGTTGTTGTGGTACGGTGTAAAGTAGGGATGCTATATATTGGTACTGTTAGAGATGCAGGATATATCATTTAACAGCCAATTTTAGAGATATTTAATTTTTATTTATTGTCTATTTACACCAAGTGCAAATAGCCTGCCTTGTTGGCAGAGGTTGTTTACACTAACTCCACCCACCAATGTCTGATTGAGCCAGAAAAACATTACGAAAGAAATCCCGCTGATAACAGGAGCAGTGGTGTGGAGAGTAAGATGGGTGGCGTTAGCTTTTTAAGCGACCGAGTTCGAATCTGCCTTTTTCCAAGCTTATTCTTCTCCCTTTTCCCTTATCAGCTCGGAGAGGTGTTTATTTTAAATAAAAATAAAAAAAAATATTTGAAAATTGGAAAAAAGTGCCTAAAGGCCAAAGTATACTTCACTTTTTACTTGTACGCAAGGGTCAGCGTACAGTGCGTGATCCCATTGGTTCAAATTGCTTTTAATAGGTACTCTCTTTAGCACCTGATTACAAGTCCTACAAAATCATGTTATGATAAATACTGTTTCAACTACAGTACGTTATAATGACCATTTATGTCTGTATTAGTTAGCTAGCATAGCATACAGATAAGCAATTAGCCTGTTAGCTTAGTTTATAAACACATTTACGCTTACCCTATATTCTCAATCATCTTTAATGTAATTATGTGTTAAATTAAGTGTTAAATGTCCAAATATTTAAGTTATAAATAAAACAAATTAATGATGTTCAATTATTCACTTAATAGGCTATTATTATTAGGCTATTTATTAATTAATAGTTAATCGTGTGAGAAATTGAATTCAGTTGGTTTTATTATGCACTAATGTGTTTTCGTAAGCATTATATAGTAAGCTATGCATATTTTAAATTAATATCATTTGTATATACTTAGGATAATCATTAACTGACAGTTTGGGGAGACCCGATTTTGAGGGAGGACCCGATTTGTCATGACACCGGATTTTTGTAACTGCGCGTACTTTGTATGCACATGCGCATTTAATTTTTTTTGCAGTAATTAGTTTATCCACAAGGTGGCAACTATGCCCTGGTAGCTGGTCCACAAGGTAGTCGAAGAAAAACTGCATAAACAGAACACACCGGAACAGCGACAATGGAGGCCTACATAGATAAGAGATTGTGCGAAGAGGTTAGAAAGTACCATCATTTGTACAACTTTAGCATGAAAGAATACAAAGATGTTTACATGGGTTGTCACTCGTGCCGAGAGACTGCTCAAAACTGCGCATGTGTCGAATGCCTGTGTACGCGTACAAGTGAAATGAAGTATACTTTCCAAGGCTGTGCGTTCGACTGTGTATGATATGATATATGTAAAAAACGAAGTATACTTTATGCTTAACAGGTGTTTAATATTGGGAATAAAGTGTTTAACGGGTAGGATAAGTAATGTCCCAATAAGGCAGCATCCATTTATGATATTAATAAATATAATCAGATATACTGAATATTTACTATATATAGCATCTAACAACTATTTACACTTAGTGCAAAGAAAATACTGCTATTTTCACTTAGTGTAAATGTATAATCTTTAGTAAATCAAATATTATACTGTACATTATAATTTTGGTATGCCAAAATTAACTTGTAGCGTTTAAAACAATTTTAGTTTTTAGTGTATTGTTTTTAATTTATTTAGACCAAAAAGAGTTATATTTTTATTATTGGTCATTTATCTGTTATCGTCCATTTCAATAATTATCGGCTTATCTGTATCAGCCCGAATTTTAATATTATATTATTCAGTATTCAATATAATCTTCAGCCTCAAAATGAAAATCTGTTTTACACAGTTTTAGTTATAATGTTGTGATGCCTAAATTCACTTAACCTATAAAATTACTGATTAAAAAAAATATTTTGTATTAAAATGATATTTATCAGTTATTAGCTGTATTATCAAAAGAATTATTGGCTTATCATGTCAACCAAAATTGCATTTCAGTTCATTTCTAGTGTTAAGCTTCATTTTTTGCAACTCAGCTCTGGTGAAATCCTTGAAAATAGCCTAAAATGTCCATCTATTAGCTGAAATTTGTCAGATGTGATGTTTTTTTTGTGACAGAACATCATGTTAATGTCAATCGGTTGAGCCTGCAGACCTCTGCTGTTCCACGGATGTCATGTTGAGTCCTCATATCCACTCAGGTTTCCAAATCCTTGACGAAAAATATCACATTCTTTCAGAAAATTGCCACTGAGATGTTCTCCATCCAGACGAAGACATCTGTAGCGCTCAAAATTGCTAATTGGACCATTTTGGTCCATCTCTAATCTGCCACAGATCTCCTTGACCTTAAACCCAGCTGCTCTGAGTACACTAACTCAAGAGGAATCCTCCTCTGGATAATGAGCCCACTCTGTCAAAAAGCCTTTTAAGGGTTTCTGTCATCGCAAGTAATTGGCATGGACGCAATCGTCTGATATACTTTAATGCGGTGCTCAACACCAAGAGCCTTTTGACACAGACTCTGCGGAGGCTATCATCTAGATTCTAGTTAGGTAACTCCTCTTTACTTTTATGTATGGTCTGTATTTTGAAGCACCGGGGGGGAAAGAAAGTATTTATTTCGTCCAACTTCTCGATCAAACACTCACCCTGCTGTGTTCTTTGGCTTTTATACGTTTGATAGGCCAGTAGATGGTTCAGCGCCTTTAGCTGTTCATATGAGGTTTTGATGCTGCGAAACCGAGCGACTTTTGTATGATTATAATGTCACCACAGGATGTTTATCACATTTAAAGCATTACTCTGTTGGAATTCTGATCAGAGAGTTTAACATTGAATTAATGAAGCAGAAACCTTTTATACAATTCATTAACTGTTACTACATTATTAAAAAGTCTTAGCTTTGTGTGTAATTTTTTGTGCCTCTAGCAGTACCAAATGAAGCAAAAATAATGACTGTTTTCAAAAGGTTTTTAGAACACTCCCTTCATTTGTCATTGGTCAAACAAGCAAATAGCTCCGCCCCCAAACTCACATCATTGGCTTGACTGTTGCTATGTCAGGCTGGTTGGAATTTTCAAACAAAATTAGTTTTTCAGGTTAATCTACCTTTTAATAACTCATTTATAGTTGTCTCTGCATTAAGCTGGAACAGGATAAAGTTTTTTGTGTTTTTTTTAACAAAAATAAACATTTCAGCGTTAAATCGATACTGTTTATTTAGTTTTGTGTAAATCCCTGTATTGGGAACAATGTTGAGAGTATGGTAAGGCAGATTCATTCTGTCATTACCCAAAGATGGCACTCTTCCCCTGCTGGGAATTCACTGCGCTGGGAACATGATGTTCATCCTTTGCTAAACTATTCTGAGGGGGGAAACTAGCATTGAATACTAATACTCCTGAATTTGATTGCTTTAGAATTTATTCAAGGCCCATATAACATCATGTGTATATATCTGGTTTTTAAATCAGATTCTTCCCTTTTATATCAAATATATTAAACAATTCCTGTATTTTAAAGGAACAGTTGAACAAAAAATGACAATTCTATCATTATTTACTCAGCCCCATAATATATAATTTTTATGTGATCTCATGTGTCCAAAAAAAAACAAAAACAAAAACAAAAAAACACCGTACCATAACCATAAAAGTAGTTTAGACTCTATGCGCTAAATGTTAGGGCTGCAGGATTAATCGGACGATTAGAAAAAAAAAAAACATTGAAATCGCGGTTAAACGATTTGGTTTAGTGCGATTATGAAATCGCTAAAACTGCGATTATTTTTTTTATGCGCAGCTTGTCAATGAACTATGGTTCCAAATGCTAATCCATCTGAAAGCACTGCGAGTTTGAATCGCTTATAATGTACATTTGAAAAAGCAACACGTGTCAAACATCTTTCCAGACATGAGAAGCATTTATTAACATCTTGTCCAACAAAAGACAACATTTAATAACGTTTTACTCCAAACTCACTTCATAACGACAGTTGAGCGTCCTCCTGTGAGATGATATGGCTTCTTACACAGAATAAGGCAGTCGTGTGTTTATTAGTCATGTTTAATCAATCAAAAATCAATTCGTTGTAATCTTCTGTTTATTCAGCTTCAGCGATAGTATGGGATTTCCTGGAATGACGCGTGTTCTACTTCGGCAGCAGGGCATATTTGGAGTTTCTGCGCAAGAGCGCCCTCTGGCTTTCAGATGGAGAAGCATTTACTACTGATGACAGAGCCATACAGCTCTGACAAGCTGCGCATAAAATAATCCCAGCCTTTGCCAAATCGCGTGCGATAAAATTGCGATAAATCGTGCAGCTCTAGTAAATGTTGAACTCTGTTACAACAAATTAGATTTTAGCCTTCAGAATTTCATATGGCCCACTTTTGATACTTCTATGGTGCTTTTTTGTCGTTTTGTTTTTGTACATGCAGAAAAAAAGCTGCATAAAGACTGCAAAATGTCTGCTTTTGTGTTTAACAAGAAAGTGAACTATCCCTTTTTAAGTTTTTATATATCTGAGCAATATTTATCATATTTAGATCACATGACCATCTAAATTGGGACAAATCAGTCTAAATTTTGAAGCAAGTCTCCAAGTTTCGCATCTGACATTTCTGAGTGCGGTTGAATCTGAATGAGTTTTGTTTTCCTCTGTCTGTTTGGATCAGATGCAGATGTAATTGGGACTCATTTCAAACGTTGTCTAAGGAGATCTCTCAGCCCACAGAGTAATATCTTATTTAGAGAACATTCCTCATCTTCAGACAGCAGTCGATGGGGAAATGGTTCTGTCAGGGTGTTTTATGCACACAGAAAACGTTTTGTCATGCTTTCAGTGTAAACAGGGACAAACTTGATGATTTTATGAATTGCCATTTGTACATTACCACTTCCTGAAAGTTCTTCCACAGCATTATTTGGTCAAAAGTGAGGGTTATGCATCTGTTACTAAGAGGAAACGGTGGCACAAAATTGAGAGTGCTAAACATTTTGTCCTTTTGAAAATTTCCACACATTTTACAAATAACCACAGGTCACAAAGGATGCTTGGGAAATAAAAATAGTTGTTCTGACTAGGAGCATTGGTGGTGGACAAAAAGAGCAGATAAATGTCCATTGATTCACAGCATGCCGTGTCAATTTTCCCACTCTTTTCTGAGCACTTTGAAGTGTGCTGGGCAGAAAATGGGATCTCATCGGGGCGGGACTGGGTTGAGTGTAATTAGCCATCTACATGGAAACCAGTTTAATTCATGCGTCCACAGAGAGGTTTCATGGGCCGAAACCTCATTCTGAGAATTTTGCATTCAGTTCAGAGTATGAGGTGAACTGAGGCTTCTGAGGAGTTTTTAGGACCAGCATGCTTCTGTGTTCATAGACAACCTGCTTAGTTGTTAATGTGGTTTCAGGAAGCCACGATGGTGGCAGCTTCATTATTATATAAGAGTGCTGAAGGCGGGTCAGGTTTGAGGGTCTCTTGAGTAACCAGAAACCTGTTGTTTTTGTTTTTCAAATTCAGAGAAATATGTGAAACATCTGAAAAAAGGACAATGAGGATGGTTCCGGGCCAGTGTAATGGAGGTTTGGGACATTTGAACTGCCAAGCACTAAATCAGACCCGAGTTGCATTAATCCTTCTCTGTGAAGCTGTAAAATTACTAATATTATAATTAATAATAATTATTATTATTGTTATTGTTATTATTATTATAAAACCCATTATATCAAATGAAACTTTAATAAGATTATATAACGTTCATGTGTTAATGAATAATTGTTTTATTTTGATAACAATAATAATAATTATAATAATCTATATAATAATCCAGTGTTGCATATATCCTTTATAGATTTCTGCTTCCTCTTTGCAGCTTTAAAAATAATTGTAAAAATATTTAATTTATTATTATTATTATTATTAGTAATTGTATTAATGTTAAATAATAATAATAAACATTATTCAACACATTATTTATTATTATATTAACATTTGTATATATATATATATATATATATATATATTAATGTATTAATGGTAAAATAAAAATAATAATCTGAAACTACTTTTAAAAATACTGCAATTTTTTATTTATTACTGTATCAAAATTCTTAATTGTATTCATTAGGGGTGTAACGATATTCAAACCGAAACGAAAAACCGTGATACACCACCCACAGTATGAACCGCGATACTCTCATGGCGTACCGAACGCCCCCTGCTGCCCCGCCCAGCCCTGGCCCATATTGGATCTACAGTGTTGTAGCCTAACCACCATTAACCACCAAGAATCGCAATAAGCTCTGCGTTTTGTTACTTTCAATAAGAAACGAAGTATCATCTTTCAAATTCTGTCCATTTTATCACGAAATTTAAACAAAAAATGGCGTTTTGACGCTCTTTAATGTGGCGTGACAGATCACTGGCGCCTCATTTCAAGCTGCAGCGTGGAGAGCGAGTGAACATGATCATCTCTTCCTCTTTAATACTACAGAATAAACATGAATGAACATCTGACGGTATGTTGAAAGACAGTACAATATACTGAAACGTATAATATCTTGTGTAATCGCTCAATCAGTGTTTCAATGGCGGAAAGAAGTCAATAAAACAGCTTGTAAAACGTAAACACTGTCAGGTAGCATTTACCTCAGGCGAGTCCACAGCTTGTTAGTTCGCCAGAGAAATGAACTCTCGCTAAATATATGCACTATATTAGCCTATATATTCATTATATTTTAATTAACTAGTTAGTGGTGTCTTGATTATTTAATGTATGTTTAAATTAATCTGTCATGAAAATGACAGCCACTGTGTAAATGATTATATTTCAACAACGAATTGGAGTAAAAACCTAATTTTATAATTAGATTTAGTTAATGCAAGTTAATGCAAAAACTGCCTTATGTGCAGTTTAAAAGTTTGCAAACAAGATCATTTTTTTTTATCCTTAAGAAACTTTTAATTATAGTTGAATTCATTTAAAGACAGAGGCACAATATGTTCAGTAAACTACTGTTTAATTAAAAAAAGCAATTTTGTTTAGTTTTCTCCCCCTGCTGTACCGAACCGTGACTTCAAAACTGAGGTACATACTGAACCGTCAGTTTTGTGTATCGTTACACCCCTAGTATTCATGGTAAAATAATAATAACAATAAAAGTAATAATAATAATAACCTATTATGGATGAAATCTTACCTTTTTTTTAATAACCTGCTGATGATGATGATGATGTTGATGATAATAATCTGAAACAACTTTTAAAAATGCAGCAATTTTTTGTTTTCAGTTTTGTCCAGTTAAACCAAGAATATCAAGAATATTAACAGATTTATTTCCAGAAGTTACCTGTTTTTCCTGAACTGTAGCAGAAATATGGCCCATTGAGCTATAGGCTATATTACATTTATAGATAGCATCATTTTGTCCTGCTTTACGTCCTGGATGGCCACTTCACAAGCCTGCAGTATTGTCCTCAGCATGAGGTTTAATATCATTCTTGTGCTGTATGTATTGCCCGGCCCAGAGAAGCTTGATTTTGTCACATAAAGATCGGTATCATTTATTGCCCTCAAGTTTTTTGATGCTTTACCTCATCATTGCTTCACCAGTGCCATAATCTGTGAGGCTATTTGTACTTCAATTGAATCAGACTTCAAATGGAGACTGTCACAGCAGAGAGTGGTAAGAAATGGGGAAATTTAAACGGTTAGAAATTCCTTTAAATAACACAAAACTACTTTCTTATGCAGCGAGATCTTATAAATATTTAGAAAGTTGATCACCATTATTGTAATTTTTCTTCTTTTAGTCTGAACTGCAAGATGAACCTTCCCCTTTTGGCCAGAAAATGAAATTATCAGTGGAGGAATCGCTCACAGATGTTTAATTTGCAGAAGCTCGAGGCAAGCGCCCGTTATTCATCCAGGGAACTCTGAAACTCATTTTCTCCCCATCCGAACAACCTCACCAATTAAATCTGAGGTCAACTGTCCATCATCCTTAGCAGTAAAAGATTTGGGTTCACTTGTAAAAGATGAGTTATTCCATTTGTTACTTTTACGTTGGATTTGGTAGTTATCTTTGTTGAATATACAATGCATGCAGTCTATTATTCTTATCAGTCTTAATCATATTAATTGAGAGAAAAGGAAAAAAGTCAAGGAATGTCTACTAGTAACCAACAGTTTAACAACTCAACCTCCAGCAATTTAGAAACAAACAGTGTTGCTCTGCCAAGTTTGCTTAGCTAGAAGCATTTGTACTTGCCTAGAGCACTTTCCATGCCTTAATCTCTGTCAGTGTGGAAGAAATAGCTTTTATCACTTTTCACTTTATTGCATGACACCTGGTTAGGTGTTATAATAACATTCATAAATTCACTTTATAGTATTTTATTATTATGTTATATTGTATTATATTATTATATTATATTGATTAAAAATCAGTGCCAATATTAAAATTGTATACAATTTTGTATACACAAAATATATATACATATATATATTACAAACAAATATATATATATATATATATATATATATAACGTTATAATTTTTACAAATGTATATGTAAAATGTATATTATATTACATAGTTGTAGTTTTTACTGTTTTATATTTTAATTTATATAAAGAAATTCATTCTTGTTCTCGAATCTGATTGGCTGAGAGACCTTTCCAGCCATGCAGTATTCTACCAATATCGCCACTGGAACCGTTTCACCGTTTGAATCACTCCGCTGTCAGCATTCTCACAGCGAGTGTCATGGCGGACGAGCAAACCCACCATATTGTTATAGATACTACTGTTATTTTGTAACTGAATGTAGTTTTAAGAGTTTTTTAGGCGAGAATATACTATCGTTTAGACCTCAGATATGTGATTTATATGTAAACATAGCGCCTATTTGAAAATTTGTTTAGACGCTTTCAGAGATGCGTGCTGCAGACCGTCAGGGACCGTTCAGCGCTCAGGTACCCGCAGAGAACAGCTTCATCTCGGCCAGTGCTTCGGGAATTTGGCCGCTGGCTCTTACATTATGTAGATAGCCTAGTATTTAAACATGAGGTATAATTCGTTTTGGGTATATCAAACAGGCAATCTTTGGTCTTATTAATCTATTACTTGTTCCAGAGCTAATAGATTTGGATTAAGGGCTAATATTAAGTTTCATAACATTATTTACATTGAAATTAAATCCTGTACAGAGTAGAGCACTGCTTTTGTACGTTTGACTGAACTGTTTGCTTGTGTTTATTTCGTATTTTACTTCTTATAAATGCATTGACTAGCGCTGTCATGGGAATGTCTTAAATGTTAAAAGGACAAAGACAAAGATATCGCTTTCCTCAGCGGACATTCAAACTGATTTTGTGATTGATTGACCTGAAGAATATCAGCTAGATGCAGGTAATACACTCTCTCAGGCGATCTCTCTCTCATAATACTCTACATATTACAGTGAGTTTCAATGAAGCGACTCAACGTTCTTTCATTACTAGTTCTAAAGTGACGTTTTAGAATTAGTAACAGAGGCTTGGGCTCAACTGTTAAACTGTCAACTTCAGATTTGAATCTGTGGCGGAAGGAAGTAGTTCCTCACAAAAGAGGGTTTTTAAAGACAATCCGTTGTTGTTTTTTATTTATTTACACACTCGTGCCGTCAAACTGTTGTATAAACGCAATATCACACTCGTAGCCGTGCAATATGGCTGTATATCAGCACGCTGTGATTACCTACGGCCGAATCACAGCTGTGCTGATATACAGCCATATCACATGGCTACGAGTGTGATATTGCTTATATTATATTAATGATATGAGATTACGTTATTATAGTTTTTAGTGTTTTTTTTATTCATGTAGGGAAAATAGTGTAGAATTTTAATATCAGTCATTTGTTTTTATATATGATATGATATGATATGATATATTATTATAGTTCTACATCAGCCGAGTCTATATCAACCAAATGCTATAGGTTTTAATTTCAACCAACTTATATGTTTACAGAATAATTATCTAAAACCATGTGTTGCTGTGGAGACAATCTACCTCTGCCGCTGTTTTTACATCTAAGAGCTGCAGTTAACAATACAGAGACTTCTGCAGTGCCCTATTTAATGTGATTATTATATAATTTTTATTCTCAACAGAAAACTACATTAGCTACACTCATGTAAATATATCTATAGTTGCAAACTGTTAGTGGTCTGTCATCATGCCTGTTGGTTATTTTGCCTGTGATTGGAGCAGATATCTCTTTCCCCTTTTCGAGTTGTTGGACAGACATCAAAGAGGCTTCCCTGGCACCCACCGCCAATAGGATCCGTCCTATAAAATGAATTACCACTGGCATTGTACGTTCCCCTCATCTCCTACATGAACTGTGCTCTGCCCACATCAGTGGGAGATGTTAGTCCCTTGACATATTCAGGACATAATAAGAATGGAAGATCTGGATGTAGCAGATGGGAAATTTGTCTTACAGATGTCAAGGTGTATCGAACTAGCTTACTATTCTTACTTTTTTCTCTGCTTTGATGCATATATTTTACATGTAATCATTTTTAATAATATATTTAAAAATGTATTATGTTATATTAATTATATTATGTTATTGTTGTAGTTTTTAGTGTTTAATTTTTTTTATGTAGACTAGTGTTGTCAAAAGTACCGGTACTTCGGTACCAAGTCGGTACTGAAATTTTGAAAATGTGACGATACCAGCATTTCTGTAGTACCGGGAGTACCGAGTATCCGGGTATATTCAGTACGCACTGATAGGGCTGTGCCAGTATTTACGTGAATATGACACAAGTGAAGTACAAAGCTTTGTTTATGAAGAAATAATAGGTTAGCAATTAAATGTGACATCGCAGCCATGGAAACATTTGGATTCATGCCGAATGAGAGAGGTACGCGAGTCCATATTTAAGCTTTGTCAGCTTTGTATTCTGTTTTGCGAATCGCAATCTGGTCACCCAATTAGCAGAGAATTTAACAATATTCCATTAGTTATTCCACTGAATCTTCGTTTCTTTTCCCAAATCTCCACTCACGCAGGGGATTATAAACGTTTCTTCCTTTCGTTTGCTTTAGGCCTAATATTTTCTTTACTGTGGTAAAGTAGAAAAAACACTGTAGGACAGAAACCTTTTTGCTTGCACGTCAATTTCTATTTAACACAGTTTGTGCTTGTTATTAGACTTGATAAGGCACGTCAAGTTTATTTGTATAGCGCGTTTCACACACGTCGATTTTTAGTTTCGCTTTCTCTGGCAGCGCAAAATCAAACATAACCTGAATGTCTTGGCCCTGCTGAAGATAAAACTCGCTCTTCAGACCTTTTACAACAAGTGTCAGTAGCTTGTCACATCAGGAGATAACATGAAGATATTACAAAAGAGATGCTCTCTTTCCTGCTCGTGTCCCTCATCCCTCTCAAAGCGCAGAGCGGTAGGCTATGTGACACATCTTTGTGTGGAAATAAAAAACTAATGTTTTTTTTAAAATAACATTTAACTTTCTTATTTAGTTTACCATTATTTACTGATATTTATTTCATAGTTTTACAGGCTGTAGTGTGTTGTTTCACTGACGGAATAGCTAAAATAAACACGCACGTCTGTTACAAAATGGATGTTTGAGCATTTGTTTATTTATTTTTTTATATTTCAAAATTTATTTCATTGAGGTATATATATACACACACAAACATACACACACACACTCCAAATATTTATATGTATGATTACCATCATATTTCATATGTAATATGAAATTACATGAAATATGTAATATGATGTAGACCAAATAATAATGTAGACCAAATAATATAGGATTTTAATATCAGCCATTTATATTATATTATATTATATTATTGTATTTTTTAGTTTAATTTTTTTATGTAGACCAAATAATATAGGATTTTAATATCAGCCATTTATATTATATTAATATTATATTATATTATATTATAATATTGTAGTTTTTGGTGTTTAATTTTTTCTTGTGTAGACCAAATAATATAGGATTTTAATATCAGCCATTTATTTTATATTATATTATATTATATTATATTATGTTATTGTAGTTTTTAGTGTTTAATTTTTTATGTAGACCAAATAATATAGGATTTTAATATCAGCCATTTATATTATATAATTATATTATATTATATTATATTATTGTAGTTTTTAGTGTTTTATTTTTTATGTAGACCAAATAATATAGAATTTTAATATCAGCCTATTATATTATATTATATTATATTATATTATAGTGTTATTTATGTAGACAAAATAGAATATAATTTTAATACCAGAATTATATTATATTATATTATATTTAGTATTTTGTTTATTTATGTAGACAAAATAGTACAGAATTTTAATACCTGACAATTATTTTTTTATCGAATAATATAATATCTAACATATCAATAAAATAACCAAAGCCTAATCTATTTTATTTAGTGTTTTTTCTTGATTTTGATATTTAATTTTTTTCATATTTATTTTATTATATTCTTAAATATTCTTATATTCTATTATTCTAATTAATTTAAGTTAGATTAAAATGAGATTGAATGTGATTTTAATTCATAAAAGTTAAATAAAATTGTTCAGTTTTTTTTTTAAAATTAGATTGAAAAGATCTATAGATTGAAAAATTCTATTTTTTTAAGTTGCAGAAAATTTCCCTAGGTTATTTCATGATTTTCACGTTTTTGTTATTCTATATAGTTTGCATATCAAAGCTCAGGTGAAAAAAACAAAACAAAAAACAAACACAAAAATGCCTGGGTTGTCATCCTTGCTTGCCAAATCATTGCTTTGCTATTGGAGAAACTATTTCTCGGATCGCACGAGTCACATTTTCTTCGGAACACAAACAGCTGTGTCATCACAATGCACGGTGCAGGCGTCGCCATGGCAGCAACATATTTCTGTCCCTCAGCAGTTAGAGAACACTCATTACAGTCAGGTCACACTGATTCACTCCGGTCTAGGCATTTGCGGTCCCGTGCTTACCTACTGTTCACTTTATTATCAGTATCAGGAGTGTTACAATTCATTTCCCCAATGGCGGCTGGTATTAAATTCCCTGTCACACTTGGGAGGTCAGCGCTTTAGAGGAGTCATGGTAATGAGTGCGAGAGAGACGGGGGAGCTGGCCATGGCAGATTAAGACAATGTGTCAACATGCTAAGCTTCTAATAAGAAAGATATTCTTTAGAGGAATTACTGTCTGGTCTTAAACATTCACAATAGAGGTTAAGGCCAAGAGATAGTGGGGATTTTAATGAATTCCGAAATTCATTTCCGTGCTTTTCAGACCTTTTGGTTCGGAAAATTTGGGACATTTAGAGACAATTCATATTTTCATAAGCCCTGAGAATAATGCAAAGAAAGAAGAACAGGGCTCAACAGTAAATGTGGTCAGATGGTCCAGGACCAGTGTGAGAGAAGACAGACCTGCTCTTACAAATGTAACCATTTGTGTGTGTTTTTTTTTTTATTCATTTATTTGTGGTGTATTGAATGTTTTTGCTGTGAATTATGCCAATTTAAATATGTCAATAATGTAAAGTTAACCCACTGGCTAACATTTTGTTGAAAAACCCTCTTGGAAGAATAAAACAAATCAATATTGCTTTGTAATGTTTGCACTCGTTTGCTAACAAAATTGTGAATGGTTTTTATGTTACAGTAAATTATGAAGTATATTTAATTATAATTAAGTAGAATATCAATATATTATTGCAATTATTATTGTAAATTATTTTAAATATTTTCTTTTATTTTTTCATTTTGTTAAAAAAAGAAAAAATTTAACAGAATTCAAATTTTTTTATTATTTTACACATTATTATATAGTTTATTATATTCTATTATATAAAAATAAAATAAATATAAAAAGTAAAATATTATGTAAAAAATAAACATAAAAAACACAAAAAACGAACAAAATAATACAGTTTAATATAATGAATGAAATTATATTCATATTATTTATTATTTTATTATTTATTTATTTATTTTTAACAACATTTTATATGCATTAGAAAAGTAATATGAATTATTTTTCTAATGCATATAAAAATAATATATGCATAATATATGCATGTTGATAATATATGATAATGACATGACAGTTCATTTGTTTTGTCCAAAGGCCTTAATAATAATAAAAAACAAAGATATGACATCCAAAGTATGTAAGGTAGTACAACTAGATCTCTTTTATTGAATCCAAGAAGTTTTTAATTATATTTTGCTACATATAAAGGTATTTTAAAGATTTTGAAGTGTCAAAAGGTCATTCGGTTTAACCGTTCAAAGGCCAATACAGCCTTTTAATTTGTGATTAAAATATCTTAAAATGTAATAAATGTATATATTTTTTATTCTGGCATGATTTTATAACATCATATATCAACATAGTGCAAAATGGTATTAAAATTATGTGTAGAAGTCGTTGCTTTGTTATGAGAAAGAACGTCCGGAAAAATTAATTTCATTGATGTAATTCTGAGTAACCAATATAAAGGGACCATTTTGGATCCAGTCATGCAGTCAATATCATGTGACAGGATCATTCAGACACCTGCAAAGGACCACATGGTCATGAATCAAAGTTACTAACTCTCTCTTAACTATTTCAAAAATTCATGTTTTCACTTGCTCATACGCATGTCCCGAAACATCAGGTCATTCAGTACAACCGCTATAAAACATGGAAAATGTTGTAATATTTTAAAAACTTGTACTAAATATAAAATGTTTGTCCTTTTGCGAGCTAGCTAGATATCAGCCTGTCAGCATTATTTAAAAAAATTTCATCATTCGGTATAACCAAAAGTGTCATTCGGTAAAACCAAATTTCGGTTAAAACTTTTTACATTAATATAAATATAAATATATATATATATGTGACCAGATCCAGCAAAATGAGTCACAGTGACCCAAATTTCAAAATTGAGATTTTGGTATCAATGGAAAGAGGAGACCATAGGCTTTAAAATGATATCATAGTCAAAGTCATACCTTGAATTGTTTTAAAGATATACCCATTTGAATTATGGTCGTCTGCCCTCTTTTTCCAATTGAAAACCTGAGAAAATCGCTTTTAAAGTTTTTTGCCCGTTTTTTGTTGATATCTTTCAAAATCCATTGCATTTAAAAGGATAAACTATTTATTTTACAGCTTAATTTGACCAAAGACATTTGTATATATATATAAATGCTATTAAACCAGGCTGAAGCTCAAATTATTTTAAAGTATTTATTTGAATAAATATTTTAAAAGGCACTTTTACAAAGATTTACTAAAATCAGAAAGATTGAACAGAGGTGCTACATTTTTGCTTGAGAGAGAGGGTTTGTGTGTGTGTGTGTGTGTGTGTGTGTGTGTGTGTGTGTGTGTGTGTGTGTCTGTCTGCATCCTTGACTGTCACCTCGCGCGTACACGCACATGTACATGCAGTGACAGAGAGCCTCCGGTGAGTTTAACGCTTTGGCGACTTTGCTCTCTTTTGACAGCGACATTTCTCAAATTAATAAACAGAACTACACACAGTATACTACACTACACTATACTACACTACACAGTATTGAACTATCTTTCTGAGGAGATCTGCTAGCTTGTTTACACAGAGCGCTCAGCGCTGCTAGTCTGACAGGAGGATGGCTGGACCAATCGCGTGCTGGTCAGTCGAAACGGGGGATCCCATTGACAAATGATCAGCGTTTATGTCACTGTTTGTGTACATTTCTAAGCTTTTTGATTAGTTTTATACAACGTTTAACACCATATTTGGAGAGCAGAGATAGTGACGTTTCAGGGGATACCTGGAATATAGGGAAATGCTCAGAAGTGACGAGAGGAGTTGAGAAAAGCAATGTTCATTTCCAGCGAATTTAGTAAAACTTTGTCAAATTTAATAGTCATTTAAATACCTTAACTCAATTATCTGGACTACGAAACTTTGGGAGATTATTTTTTGAATGTCTGTTCTTTGAAATTAGCTAAAAAAAAGAAAAATCGATTTTTTCATTGTTTTTCCACATTATCGGCCCGCATCTTAAAATGGAACGTTGCGACTTCCGACTCATTTCGCCAGAACGGGTCACATACATATAATTTTTGTTTTGTTTTGTTTTGTTTTTTGTAGTGGGGACAGTGAAAAATTTGGCAGGCTGAGCAAAAATCTGAACTATTGGCCTTGTGAAACCCTAAAGAAAAAAACCCTGCGCACTGGTGTGGCTTGTGATTAATGAAACTGTGACATTTGGGTCACTTGACCTTCATCAGACATACAGCATCTGAGAAAAAAGGTTTTAATCTCAGAGGTACAGCCGTTGAGTCACGCTTGTTATTGAGTCTTTCTTGTGCATCAACGGACTTTCTGTCTGTGAGAGCTTGCACCCTCTTTTCTGTCATTACCTCACAGCTATCTCAGAAAAAACACTCCCTCTACCCAGAGACTCGGATAAAGATTGATGTTTCTTTTACTTCCAAAGACATTTTTCTCTGCACTCAAATATAGCTTAGAGACTTTTTTTCAATCCTGCCCTGAGTTAAAAGACCGTGTGTATGAGAGAGAGAGATGAACTATACAACACTCAAGCCATCTTGAGAAAGCAGAATGCTCTCCTCCCGTCTAGACCCTATATTTATAAACCATTATTAGCGACACAAACCTTTCATTATGCTATAGGTGGTCTCTGCTTATGGCTAATGCCAGTGGCAGGTGTCATTTCTTGGCACCAGTGATTCACACTTTGCCTCGTGAGGCTCCATACTAAAGACACGTCATGTCAGCGGCTCATCACGCTCATGGTGTTGGTGATCCCCATGGAAACAAATGAACCAACAGTGGATGAGGGAATCAGAATCCACCTGCTCCATTATGCAATCATGACCGCAATCAAATCCACAAGTGGTGCTGAACGTTTAGCCAACTTGCAATCGTAATTTGGATGCCTGAAGCAGTGACAATGGCCCCCCCAGGTAGAGTTAACCCATTTCCAAATTTAGCACAAGCCTGGGAGGAGAGTCAAAATTTGGAAAGCTAAATGAGAGATCATGCATTTCAGCAGAGATGATGGTTCCCATCATTGTCCTTATGACATTATGGGGCTCTGAGGCTGCATTGAAGATTTATATAGTCGCTGTTGGGCGGAAACCTTGTATCTCCAAAAAACGCTTTTCAAGAAATGGAAAATTGTTGTATTTTTTTTAAATAATTAAACACTGTGTTGTCAAACTTTTGATATTGTGGCTTTATATATGGTCAGACACTTGCATGTGTCATTATATTATTAGCGTTTTACCAAAATCAAGCTCAAATGAAGTTAGAAGGTTTTTGACCAACGAATTTCAGAGAATTTTGGACATATGTGTTTTGTTTGTCATTAGAACAGCTGCATCTGAGGCAGTTAAGTGCATCGCATTACATTTTCATCAACTTACAGGTTTAAGAGAGTATTTCAGAAAGTTTTATATTATATTTTATATTAAATATATACAACAGTTCTTTCTGGTTCTCGAATCTGATTGGCTGAGAGACCTTTCCAGCCATGCGATATTCTACCAATATCGCCACTGGAACCGTTTCACCGTTTAAATCACTCCGCTGTCAGCATTTTCACAGCGAGTGTCATGGCAGACGAGCAAACCCACCATATTGTTATAGATACTACTGTTATTTTGTAACTGAATGTAGTTTTAAGAGTTTTTTAGGCGAGAATATACTATCGTTTAGACCTCAGATATGTGATTTATATGTAAACATAGCGCCTATTTGAAAATTTGTTTAGACACTTTAGGAGATGTGAGCTCCAGGCCGTCAGCGACCGTTCAGCGCTCATGTACCCGCAGAGAACAGCTTCATCTCAGCCAGTCCTTCAGGAATTTGCCGCTGACTCTTATGTAGATAGTGTTTAAACATGAGGTATAATTCGTTTTGGGTATATCAAACGGGCAATCTTTGGTCTTATTAATTTATTAATTGTTCCAGAGCTAATAGATTTGGCTTAAGGGCTATATTAAGTTCCATAACTTTATATTTACATTGAAATTAAATCCTGTACTACTAGAGCGCTACATTTGACTGAACTGTTTGCTTGTGTTTATTTCCTATTTTATTCTTATACTGTTATAATGGCTATTCTTGTAAATTTAAATATTATTGTCCAATAAATAATATTTTATATAAATAACATGCCATATTTTTTGGTATTGAGAAAGAGTCCATTAGTGATTTCGACTTAAGTGAAAGTTACATTAATACTCCATTAGATGGCAGCAAAGACTGTCTTTATGAGTGAGTGAGTCAGTCGCAAAGACTTTTATATTGAAATGGACTGAAACAAGGAAACAAGGACGCTGTTTTTACTTTAAACAACATCTTACGAGACGCAACTGACAAATGCATTGACTAGCGCTGTCATGGGAATGTCTTAAATGTTAAAAGGACAAAGACAAAGATTGCTTTCCTCAGCGGACATTCAAACTGATTTTGTGATTATGAATATAAGATTGACCTGAAAAATATCAGCTAGATGCAGGTAATACACTCTCTCAGGCGATCTCTCTCTCATAATACTCTACATATTACAGTGAGTTTCAATGAAGCGACTCAATGTTCCTTCATTACTAGTTCTAAAGTGACGTTTTAGAATTAGTAACAGAGGCTTGGGCTCAACTGTTAAACTGTCAACTTCAGATTTGAATCCGTGGCGGAAGGAAGTAGTTCCGCACAAATAAGGGTTTTTAAAGACAATCTGTTGTTGTTTCTTATTTATTTACACTTGTGCTGTCAAACTGTTGTATAAATGCAATATCAGACTCATAGCCGTGCAATATGGCTGTATATCAGCACGCTGTGATTACCTGCGGTCTCGTGCCTACGGCCGAATCACAGCCGTGCTGATATACAGCCATATTGCATGGCTATGAGTGTGATATTGCTCATATATATATATACACACACACACACACACACACACAAAACTTATGTTTTAAATATATTTGTGTGTGTGTGTGAGAGAGTATAAGAATCCCCCTCAAGTCTTTCTAATATATCATTAGTGTTTTATTTTTCAAGCACGAGTGTGTCTGTACTGTTTCCCTCTCCACATTCATCTTTTTCAACTCTCAGGTTGTTGCTAGGGTAACCTGTTGAGGGAAGGCAAGAACATCCACGCCTGTACTGCAGTATGTGTCTTGATCGCTGCTCACTTCCTAATTTCTAGTCAATATGCGAAACATATTTAATGGTGGGTAATTTATTTATTGCCATTTTTCATCTGCTGGGACTCCAAACGTCTTCCTCGGCAATGGAATTATCTCAAATGGTTATTACTTTGCATGCGTTGAATTTAATTAGTGCATTATCTTTGTGGACAGAAAGTCTCTTCATTAGGTTTTAGATTAAATTAAAGTTGCATACCGCCTGAGGTTCTTGTTTTAGGAGTGAAAAGCTAATGCTCAGGCATGTTGCATTACTACTTTTTTGACTTGCTAAAACATTTGAAAAGGGCTGAAGTGCTCCTTCTCTTGGTTTGATATAGTGTAAAATGCACATTTTTACGTTTGCACATTCTACTGTTTGACACTGTGGACTAGATGTTTTGTATTTGTATTTTATTTGATCATGTAGTTTAGATGTTCAGATTTAATTTCTATTAATTTCATTACAAAAGTTTGATTTGAAAATTCAAATCTTTCAATTAATGCATCTCTAACAAACTTCAGTTACTATATTATTGTTAAGTAAAAATGTCAAGTATCATTTCATGAAGTAAAAAGAGACCTGAGAAGATTTGTTCACTCTACTCCTAGTACATTGCCACTTTCCCGTGACGGTTTTCCCCTTTAGCAGGCGTTATTCCCAACCACACCTGACGTTCAACACAAATACATCCAGCCCGACCTCCCTCGCTAATTAACTAATTGATTTGCGCTCGTTCATCCGTTCTTTTTTCCAAAGAAGACTGCTGTTCAGGCCAGCTGGTGGAGGCCAAGGTGAAATATGGGCTAACGTGACTTTGACTAATAGCTTAGAGGAAGAAAGATGGCCCTTGCGCTCCTGACTCCGCACATCTTGTGGAGGTCAGTTCTGGAACGGCGCTGATTAGAAACTTTCCAACTGTAAACCAGTCACAGCGTGTTTCTGAAGTGGACAGAATGGGCTGGAAACATTGATGTAATAAGCTCAATAATAGTTAACGCCACAAGGCCACGGAAGGCAGCAGTTCTGACGGCCAGCATGCATTGGAGGTTATTGGAAAAAGACACTTAATGTATTTTTTTGTAATTAAATCTCCAGTTTCACCTCAGAAATCGATATGAAGTGCCGTCATAAACCACAGCTATTGAGCAGGACGCAGACTGCAAAGCCTCTGAAGCTTAATGTCGGGGTGTAAGCGGTTCGCTGTAAAATGGATTAATAAGTATTAGCATTAAGGCCTTTGCAGGCTCTGCATAAAGTTGTTTGCGGGAGGTTTCTCATAAAATGGCATAAACATTAAAGTTAGCAGACCTTTATATGTTAGCAGTGGCGCATTTTATTGAAAAGGTCAATTTACTTTCTCACATCTCAGAGTGTGAAATACAACAGAAAAATCAGGATATTGCTCATAAAGCTTTGTTGCCAAAAACTTTTGTACTTTTTTTCTTGTTCAGTTTTTAAATTGGATCCTTTTAAAGCTAAGGCAAGCAGCATCTCTGTTACTATTGCTCATACTTAGGTTTATGTATGTGCACTACGGACGTGAATGATGCCTCAAATCATGAGGATTGTTGGGAAGAAGTGTGCTGTTACTACTAAGACTGGTGGACGATCAAAAAAAATCCCATAGAGAATTGAGCCATATCTAGGGCTCTTTTTACTTGACCTAATAAGTAGCCACCTATATCAACCACCCAGTACACTCTAGCATTGAAGTGGCAACTTTTGCTTGTTCACATTTTCTTAATTTTTTTTTAATGTAATATTATTTTAAGAAATGCATTTTGTTGATATTGTGGTAAAAAGAATGGGTAATTTCTTATAATTAGGAAACAGGACATGTAACACTTAGATTTTTATCCTTTTGAGAGTTTTCAAAGTGTTTAATGAAAGATCAGCCAATATTAAAATTCTGGCCAATACCGTTAAGCACTATATTACTATTTTGTCCAGATAAAAATAAAAATATTGTGACTGATAACGGACAAATGGATGATATTAAAATGTTCTACTATTTTGTCTAAATAAATAAAAAACCAAATGTTATAGCCGATAACCGGACATGAGGATGATACTAAAGGGTTAATTCACCCAAAAATAAAAATTCTGTCATTAATTACTCACCCTCATGTCGTTCCACACCCGTAAGACCTTAGTTCATTTTTGGAACACAAATTAAGATATTTTTTGATGAAATCCGAGAGCTTTCTGACCCCCCTATAGACTGCAACGTAATTACCAATTTCAAGGCCCAGAAAGGTAGTAAAGACATCATTAAAATAGTCCATGTGACTACAGTGGTTCAACCTTAATGTTATGAAGCGACGAGAATACTTTTTGTGTGCAAAAAAAAAAAACGACTTTATTCAACAATTTCTTCTCTTCTGTATCAGTCTCTGACACTGTTCACGCACGCGTGTGCTGCCGACACAGGAGACGGCCAATAGTGAGTCAGCATTCTGACGTAGAACCCGGAAGCACTGCACTGTGTTTACACCGTGAACAGCATCGCAGACTGACATGGAAGAGAAGAAATTGTTGAATAAAGTCATTATTTTTGTTTTTGGTGCACAAAAAGTATTCTTGTCGCTTCATTACATTAAGGTTGAACCACTGTAGTCACATGGACTATTTTAACGATGTCTTTACTACCTTTCTGGGCCTTGAAATAGGTAATTACGTTGTATTCTGTGGGGGGTCAGAAAGCTCTCAGATTTCATCAAAAATATCTTAATTTGTGTTCCGAAGATGAACGAAGGTCTTACAGGTGTGGAACGACATGAGGGTGAGTAATTAATGAAAAAAATTTCATTTTTGAGTGAACTATCCCTTTAAAATTCAATACTATTTTGTCTAAATAAATAAAAAATCAAATGTTATGGCCGATAACCCGACTAATGGACGATACTAAAATGTTCTACTAATTTGTTTAAATAAATAAAAATAAAATGTTATGGCTGATAACCTGACAAATGGATGATGATAAACTTCTGTACTACTAAATAAAACTGTGAATTTAGGCATCACAACATTATAAATGTACACTATAAAAAATGGATATTAATGTTGAGATTTGCTAAAAAAAAAATACATATATTTAAAAATCTTGGCTGTAAACCAGTATATAAATCTCTGATTCGCTTGTCTCTCATTAGTCTTTTGTTGTTCTCAGTAATAATATGCTACTGCAAAGGCAGAGGATTATAACTCTATTAAAACATGCATTATACATCATCCAGTCTATTGTCTGCATACTGCAAATGGTGATGAATGTTATCCAGACTGCGGTGTAGTGTGACAGGAACAGAAATCGTCAGTGGAACTATTATCTCTTGTCACTCCAGCACATGCAGTGTTATATTTAAGCACACATGCCTTCTCAGTGCTCTGTTTTCTGCCATCTTATTTGGCCCCACCACTGAGAGCTCATCATGGCTGGACAGCGGGAGGCAAGAGGAATACTGCTCTAGGGAGAGAATGATGCGGAGACGTCTCTGTTGGGGGGTGACGTGTGTCGTATGGTTTCTGATTATGTATGAGGGCAGGAGTTTTAACTCAATCAATTTTTCCTGCTGTCTTTGAATCTGTTGGTCAAATATAAATATCATGGGGTCTTTAAGCTACTGTTGCTTTGTTCTTCTTAGATACATTTAAAGGAATATTCTGGGTACATTAAGCTAAATCGACAGCATTTGGGGCATAATGATGATTATTTATTAATTTATGTGAAAATTAATTTCCACTTGTCCTTCGTTTTCTTTAAAAAAAAGCAAAAATTGAGGTTACAGTGAGGTTCTGTGTAAACGTTAAAATAGCCACTGTCTCAATAATAAAGCCACAAAAAGCAAACATTATGTGTGTTAAAATGATTTTAGTTTGAAAAAATTTCTTACTAACTTTTGCCGTGTAAAATTATATCCGTTTAACCATGACAATATAATGCCATAAACCCTAAAATCATAAAACGACTGTAAAGTTGACTATTTAAACAGCTGTACAGCTCAAATAATAAACAAGTTGTAAAATGTAAAATGAATGTAAAAGTTTTTATAAAATTCACATTTTTGCTTTTTTATTCTTTTAAAAACTGTCCCTTTTAACTTACATTGTAAGTGCCTCACTGTAAGCTTGATTTTTGCATTTTTTTTAAAGGGGACCTATTAGGTACTTTGAGCTAAAACTTCACAGACACATTCTGGGGACACCTTTTGTTTTGGCTCCAACCTTACACTTTATATAATCCAATCAATTTCCACCCCACATTTTTCTTTTTAATATCCAGTATCAAAAATACATCACATAAAGGAAAAAATAGGTTGAAGTGCTGTTTCATGTTCTAAACATGCTCACGTAAACACTTATGTCACTTCAAATAACATCTCAACCACATGACGTATTAATATCCGAACTGACTGTTTTCATGTCGTGCAAACAGAGTTGTGCGTGAATTTACCCATACCTGTATGCTGATCTTTTTTCATCACGCCAAATGACAATTTTGTCTTGATCCCCTACGGCCTTCAAACCCCAATCAAATCTGCTCGCTGGCCGTAAGTCTCTCTTTCTCTCTGTTTAATTAAAACTGTGACAGGAACCAGTGACAGAGGAGGGAGGGTGCAATTTATAAAAGTGACATCTTTCTGCATGCGGCTGAAGGTTGACGCGCTTAGCACTTAGCATAATTAAAACCACGAACAGGTAGGAGAGCATTATGGGTGGTGAGGACACATCAACTGCTGGGGTTATAGATTGAGACCCCCTTCTTTCAGAAAGGCAGGAAGTGGACGAAAACATGCTCCACAAAAGGTCTGATGAGATGATAATAGGCACAGAGCAAAACTACACAGCTTGATGCTATGAAAACAAACTATGCTCCAAAAACTAGTGAGCTTCCATGCAGTTTGACGTTAGTATGATGCTAAGCTAACGCTGCAAAAATACTAGGTTTTTATAAAAATAATAGATTTTGGAACAGTTATGTAATGTAATTACATTCTTTACCTCTGAAATAAGTTTCTTTTTCTGCTTATGATGACAAAACTCGACTTGCAACTGACTTTTCATTAGTATGTTTGCATGATGCTAAGCTAACGCTGCAAAAATGCTAACCTAGGTTTTTATAAAAAATAATAGGTTTTTGAACAGTTATGTAATGTAGGCTAATTACAGTACATTCTTTGCCTATGAAATGAGTTTTCTTTTTTGCTTATGAAGTCAACTGACTTATAACAAATTTTTTAATTGTCTGATGTTAAAATGTTGCTAAGCTAATGCTAATAATGCAATAATACTAGGTTTTTATAAAAAAAAAAAAAATAGGTTTTTGAACAGTTATGTAATGTACTCTAATTACATTCTTTGCCTATGAAATGAGTTTTCTTTTCTGGTTATGTAATGAAAAATCGACTTACACAAGATTTTTCAATAGTTTGACATGAGCAGTTGCTAGGCTAATGCTGACAAAAATAATGTTTTTATAAAAAAAAGGTTTTATAACAGTGATGTAATTAAATCTTTGTCTTTGAAATGAGTTTTCTTTTCTACTTATATAGCCAAAACCTGACTTACCACAGATTTTTCAAAACGTTTGTTTGATGTTAACATGTTGCTAAGATAAGATTTTAAATAAAAATAGTTTTTTATAAAAACCCTGCTTATGTAACTAAAATGAGACTTGTTAGTATACATTACCATATAGCTAATTTAATGTTTCAACACTATAATTGGGATTAAACATTGAAAACACACATATTTGTAGACATTTTTTTTTTTTTTTTTTCAACTGAACTTGTTACAATGCAATCTACAAAAGATACAAGCATTGTTACCTCAGTTTTTTGTCTACTTTAGTATTTTGGAACAGCCTTCATGATGGGAGCATGTTGATTCCCTAAAATCTCTGCAGGCAGCTCAATAAAAATACATCACATTACAAAAGTTAAATGGATTGTGAATGCCATTTGATGTTGTCTTTAAGAAGCAAAACCACACAGATATTAAAATCATAATGAATTTTCCATGTTATGCCAACGATTGAACTGCTCTCTTTCTTGATTCAGGTCCCAGTGTGTCTTTCAGACAGTTTAAATAGGCTCCTGATGTGAAAAGCTGATGAACGTAATAATGGCAAATAATGATGCCTATCGACAATTTCAGACAAGCAATTAATCAAGAAAACATTGTGCAACTGTATTGCTGGGTAAGACTGATTTGGCTTTTCAAGGATGACATATCTGCAGTCGGCAACTCGCTTTAATCATCTATAAAACACAGTTTCTTAGTATTGATTTTGAGGGGGTGGCAGGAGGCAGATGTGGTGCAAACAAGCGAGACATTGAATAACTATCAAATAGAGCTGGACTGATAGAAGCGGAAACTAAAGAGGAGGAAGACTGCTTTTCTGGGCCAGTCTCTTCCTCTCAGGAGAGAGCATCTGTTGCGGTATCAAAGGTTGAGAATCCTACTATCATTGGCTTTTTCATGCTGATTTTAACAGATGGGATTACTATTTAATTATGGCTTCTTCTGTCTATCTTGACGGGGTGTTTTTAAGCTAAAATTCTGGTTCCCAGGAGTTTCAGACTCAGACTTTCAATTTGGAAACACCCTGAAGGGCTAAAGCCAAAGGTTATGTGCATTAAAGGCTATACATTATATGAATAAGTTCAACAGCATTTGTGACATAATGTTGATTACCACAAAAAAGTACTCTCGTTTTCTTTAAAGGGGTCCTTGATTATGATTTCACTTATTAAAAACTTTAGTTAGTGTGTAATGTTGCTGTTTGAGCATAAACAACATCTGAAAAGTTATAAAGCTCAAAGTTCAATGCAAAGGGAGATGTTTTCTTTTACAAAAATCGCTTTTTTAGGACTAAAGGCTTGTAGGGACTGCGAGCTTCTTCCCGGGCTGGTGACATCACAAACCCCAAAATTTACATAAACCCTGCCCCCGGGAAGACGCAACAAAGGGGGTGAGGCCATGTTGGGCTGCTTTAGAGAAGAGGAAGAGTTGTTGTAGTAGAGTGTTGTTACATGCCGTCATTTTACGCTGGACCACTTCACAAACGAGGGTCAATTCAACGCTGGATTTGCACAAAAGATTAACATGACGGCACATGCTAGTCAATGAGTTGAATCAACTCCACGGCAACTACATAAATTTATCCACTAACCATTCAGAATCATCCAGTTGCATTCTAAAAGTTGTAACTTCTTCCTGAGTCTCTCCATCAGTGTCCGACTCCGGTTTGAACAATGTAAGGCTGAACAGTTACTGACAGTCATCATTTTGGCTGCGTGAGATTCTCCAGCTTTGTTGTTGTTGAACAACCAAAGCACAAGCTGTTAAAGCGCCGCCATCTTTTGGAAAACGGGCTGGGAGCAGCAGCTCATTAAATGCAAATTACCTGCTTCCGGCCCCCTTTCCAGAACAGGGCAGAGCTTTAACAGCTCGTGCTTTGGATACTCAACAACAAAGCTGTCAGTAACTGTTCAGCCTTACATTGTTCAAACCGGAGTCGGACACTGATGGAGAGACTCAGGAAGAAGTTACAACTTTTAGAATGCAACTGGACGTTTCTGAACGGTTAGTGGATAAATTTATGTAGTTGCTGTGGAGTTTATTCAACTCATCGACTAGCATGTGCCGTCATGTTAATCTTTTGTACAAATCCATCATTGAATTGACCCTCATTTGTGAAGCAGTCTGTCGTAAAATGATTTGCACAAATATATAATACTTTACCAAATTTCTTTGGCACATACATTTCCTTCATAAATGAAATTCAACCACAGTGTCCTCAGTGACTCAGATGCCAAGAGTCTTTGGAGAGACTTATGTTCGTTGGTACGTCCAATAACAGAACATTTGTAAACTTTTTTGGTGCAGACATTGTACATCTCCAGCTGCTAAACTTAACTGAAATTAGAAATGTTGCCCTGATAACTAAATAAACAAAATATATATAAATTAAAGCTAAATAGAAATGTAAAAAATCAATAAAAATGATAAAAAGCATATAACAAAATGACTAAAATTGAAACTGAAATTAAATTAAAAACTGAAAGCATAAAAGTACAAACTAATTGAAAATAATAATAAATACTATAATAGTATATTATGTAAATGAAATAACACTGGACTTTAAAGTAAGAAAGTATAAAAAACAGCATTTCAACCTATTTAATGTAACTTAATTTAGTAATGTGTGTGTGTATGTGTGTGTGTGTATATATATATATATATATATATAAAATATGTGTGTGTGTGTGTGCGCGCGTTTTTGTGACATCAGGACACAAATTTGTATAATGACATGGGTATGACATAGGTATTACAAGGAGAGGGTGACTTATGAGGACATTACCCCATGTCCCCATTTTTCAAAAGGCTTATAAATCATACAGAATGAGTTTTTTTGAGAAAGTAAAAATGTGCACAGTTTTCTGTGATGAGTATAGGTAGTGTAGGGTGATAGAAAATACGGTTTGTACAGTATAAAAACCATTACGCCTATGGAATGTCCCCACAATTCACAAAACAAGCGTGTGTGTGTGTGTGTGTGTGGTTAATTTCAATTCCTTGTTTGCTTGATTTTTTTTTTTTTTTACTGTTCTTCTTCAATTTCCTAAATATCAATGCTCAATATCTAATTCCTGCCTTGTCACTCTTATCTACTGTTGGATTCATTCTGGTCACCCTCTGTCTCTCTGCCTCTCTTTGTCTCTAATTCTCTTCCTCGCCTTGATATCTCCTGTACAGCACAGCCAGCAGTCTCTCTCTCTCTCTCTCTCTCTCTCTCTCTGTACTCCTGATTGTATCAGGCATTTCCCATCACTCTGCCTCACATTGATGTCTACTACAGTACATCCAGTTCCATAAACGAGAAAGAAAGGGCGTGCGGAAAAGAAAACTAGAGTCTTGGCTTAAAATAATGGATCTGGATGTGATGGAGCATGATGTTCCTTCAAAGCAAACAGCCGTTTAAGTAGCATCAGAGCTTCTGTCCACATCTGAGACCAGCTGGGCACTAGCAAGTCATTTGAAACTCGTTTTAGCACTTTTTTGGGATATATGAAAGTTTAGATGAAGGAAAGCTGAGTCTCAGAATGTCACAAATGAGCAGCAGGAAGGAGGTAACATCTACCTGAAGAAGATTTTGATTAAGTCTCTACGTGATTAAATCCTCATTTACTGAATCTTTATTTACTAATCCTTAAATTCAAGGCAGTCATGTCCTCAGACTCCCACCAGCCGGGGAGGACATCAAAGACTAACAAGCTGGGGCCATTTGCTTACCCAACCTGAGCGCTGATGTTCCTCACTCCCTAAACTTACATCATTCCTCACTGCATCTGTGTAGGTGTGTGGATATGTGAAGGTGAGTGAGTCGCTCCGCTTTTAAACGTCTTACAGGGGTCTCAACAAGAAATACTTTTTCCTTAACATTTTGAAATAACATTTTGATGTTACTAGGTATGTAACCTTAGCATACCACCCCGAATACCCTAGCAACCGCATAGCAACACCTTGGCAACCACCCCAAGTACCCTAGCAACTGAATAGCAACACCCTAGCATCCTGATCACGTCAGACTGAACTTAACAGGGTCAAAGAGGTTAGCCAATCATATCAGAGGTCATTTAAATAGAAGTCTTAAAGTATATTTTAGTGGTGTAGTTTAGCATATTCAACATTTATGTTTGATTTCTCATGTTTTACACCTCCCTCACCTCTTAGCATTTAATATGTATTAATACAGTTTTTTTTATATCCTAAACGTTTAATCCAAGGCACTCATAAGAGTGATTTATAAAGATTCTCCATCTCTTCCAAGATCTGGTTTCTTTCAGACATGGTGTGTTTTGCTTCATGGGGAATTAAACATATTGTGTCTACACCAGTATTGCAGTTAAAGATGACAAGAAATAGATGAGAAACATTCTTTCCTACTACAGTAAATGTCCTTGGTCTTATTGTGCATGATTGATCAGTCTACGTTATTTTATTATTATTATTATTTTTTAAATGCTGTTTTCATAATCATATTCTTCATTAAGGATATAAAGGATGCACATACAGTGTATTAGTGTATAGTTGGAGCACTCAAAGATAAGTCATTTCCATGTGTAATGGATTCCATGTGCCTCGCTGCAGGATATGTAATGTGATGTAATGCTATTAATGGCCTGAATTAAATCAAATATTCTTGGGCTGAATCTCCCCATGGTGGAAGCAAGAGCAGATGGAAGGTAAATATCTTCAAAGAAGTTAAATATCTTCATCTCATCCACCCAGCTTTTATTAACCCCAATTCTCAGAGCCATATTGTCTTTTGAGCTTTGTGAGAACTTGGGTGTAGTAGGGGAAAAAAAGCAAAGAACTTTCTAAACTTCATAGTCTAGAGGGTTTGTGCTCAAAAAAATGGTCTGAAGGTGCAAAGATGGACTGGACGTTATAGCTAAAAAAATATTTTTATTTTAGCTTTTCAGCAATATTTAATTTCTCTTAAATGGCTTAGAAGGGTGTTATTTATGGAACCTTGTTTCCACGACTAACGACTTTTTATCTCACAGTTCTGACTTTTTTTTCTCAGAATTGTGAGATTTAAACACGCAATTGTGAGTTATAAAGTCAGAATTGCATGATATAGAAAAAAACAGTCTTTTTTCCCTCACAACTGCACATTATAACACACAATTACAAGTTTATATCTCACAATTCCGACTTTATAACTCGAAATTCTGACTTTATATCATGCAATTCTGACTTTATATCACAATTCTGACTTTATAACTTGCAATTCTGACTTTATATCACAATTCTCACTTTATAACTCACAATTCTGACTTGATATCACAATTCTGACTTTATAACTTGCAATTCTGACTTTATATCACAATTCTGACTTTATATCACGCAATTCTGACTTTATAACTCACAATTCTGACTTTATAACTTGCAATTCTGACTTAATATCACATTTCTGACTATAATTCGCAATTCTGACTTAATATCAAACAATTCTGACTTTATAACTCGCAATTCTGACTTTTTATCTCAGAATTGCGAGATACAAACTCACAATTGCGAGTTATAAAGTCAGAATTGTGAGAAGTCGCAATTACCAAACTTCCATAGTTATTTATGTATACCTGTATATACTACCATTTAAAAGTTTTGATGTCAGTAAGATTGTTTTTAAAGAAATGAATACCTTATTCAGCAAGGATGCATGAAATTGATAAAAAGTGAGATTAAGTAAAGACAGTAAGTAAATATTTCAATTGATATGACAGAAATATTAAGCAGCACAACTGTTTTTAACATTGATAATAATAAGAAATGTTTCTTGAGCAGCAAATCAGCATATTAGAATGATCTCTGAAGGATCATGTGACACTGAAGACTGGAGTAATGATGCTGAAAATTCAGCTTTGACGTCACAGAAATAAATTACGTTTTACTGTATTTTTGATTAAATAAATACAGCCTTGTTGAGCATAAAAGACTTCTTTCACTTCTTTCAGTTATTAAAAATTCTTACTGACCTCACATTTGAATGGTTTTGTGTATGTATAAAATATTGAATAATTTTCAATTATGCACCAGTAGAACAATATACTTGACAGCAATATTTACCTACATATAGTTTTACTTAAAGCATGCAAAATGTCACATGTAGACTTCCATGAACATGAACATGAACCGACTCAACTCAGCTGAATCAAACCTTCCAAATGAATCAACATTTTAAACAGAGACACAGTTTAAGTGCTTGTGTTCATGGGTCAAATAAAGCGCAACACATCAGCAGCAAAATATCGTACATATCCGCTATACTTCACAGGCCTAGTGCAAAGTTCACTCGCAATCCACTGAACCAGACCAAAACTAGCAATTGTGATAGTAAGAACCAATTATTTTAAAATACACTTTCGCTGAAGGTGGTGCCCTTATCAGAGGTCTCGCTTGCTTGCTTTCTCTTCCCGTAGTTGTTTTCTTTGGTTGCCGAATTAAGATCAGACTGCAAGAGATCGAAGTGCTCTCCAGCGAGCAGCTGAAAGACCCAATTTAACCAGGATCGGTAAAACCTAACGTCTGAGAGGAATGATCTTAGAGAGCCTAAGTGGGCCTGTGTAGCACATACTGTATCTGCTTTCACGCGCTCTCTCTCTCTCTGCAGGCTGTTATTTGACTGCTAGCTTCCTGTGGATTGGGTCATTCTGTGCGGCTGCCCATCCACTCCATCTGTTCTGTCCTCATCATGCTGAAGTGAGGACACTACTTAGTGTGTATATTATAGTTAACTCTTTCCCCACCATTGAAGAGATTTTCTGTCATTTGTGACAACTTCTGCGATGTATTCCAAGGTAGGGAGGCATACCTTCATCTGATCGATTTTTGAAGGCAGCATAGATGTATCCCTTGCTGCTTTTGATATCCCACAATCCTGTGTGTTCCATTCTGTGACAGCTGAGCTTAAAAATGAGGAAAAAGTTGCAGTTGGTGGTCAGTTTGTGTGTAAATGTACATTTTTGACCAACATTTTCCACTTCTGATGTCATTTCTACCATGAAACTAGTTGTTGTAGTAGAGTGTTGCCATGCCGTCTTTTTACGCTGGACTGCTTCACAAACGAGGGTCAGTTCAACGCTGGATTTGTACAAAAGATTAACATGACGGCACATGCTAGTCAATGAATTGAATCAACTCCACGGCAACTTCATAAATTTATCCACTAACCATTCAGAAACGTCCAGTTGCATTCTAAAACTTCTTCCTGAATCTCTCCATCAGTGTTCGACTCCGGTTTGAAGAATGTAAGGCTGAACAGTTACTGATAATCATCATTTTGGCTGCGTGAGAGTCTCCTGTTTTGTTGTTGTTGAGCAACCGAAGCGTGAGCCGTTAAAGCTCCGCCCTCTTCTAGAAAGGGGACCGGAAGCAGCAGCTCATTTGCATTTAAAGGGACACACACAAAAACGGCGTGTTTTTGCTCACACGCAAATAGGGGCAAATTTGACAAGCTATAATAAATGATCTGTGGGGTATTTTGAGCTGAAACTTCACAGACACATTCTGGGGACATCAGAGACTTATATTACATCTTGTGAAAAGGGGCATTATAGGTCCCTTTTAAACATAAGATGTAACATGAAACCCTAATGTATACAACTGATACAGTAAGAAAAATAGTTATTAGCATAGTTATTTCAGTTATTTATTATTAGCATAGTTATTTCAATGAAAAACTAATTATGAGATGGCCGCCGAGATCACAGTATAGACTAAGGAAACATACCATTAACCATTTAACAGGTTTTTACTGTAGCATTTTTAGTCTTGTCCCTTTGAAAATATAATCATTTTTACAGTCACAAGTCACGTGGACCAAATTTAAGGTAGTTTTATGGTACTTTTTTGTCCATTTTGGAGCTTGGCAGACCCAGTCCCCACCCACTTTCATTGTACAGAAGAGCAGCTTGAACATTCCTCAAAACATCTACTTTTGTGTTTTACAGAAGAAAAAAGTTTTAAAACAACACAAGAGTGAGTGAACTGTGCCTTTAAAATATGATTGTGATGACATATTTAGGAAATGCAGACTTTATTGAAAAATGTTAATGGAAATAGATAAAGTTACTCTAGTTTTTAAGCAAATAGTTCATTCCGTCTTCCAAATGGATGAAACAATTAAAGAGAAAACACAGAAGACACTCAGAGAAAATGCTAAATGTGCTCTGTTTTCTATCAGCTGTACCCTAAATATTACAGGAGAATAAAAACAACATGATTGACGCATTTATTGTCACCTACAGCAAATGTCACAGAAAGTGTCTCACCTAATTTAGCACAGCGTAACTTTTAATTGAAACGTTTTATGGGGGATTTGAAGTCCTGGTTTGTTTGACTGACGCTCTGCACTCCCAGATAAAAACAGACTTGTGGAAGATTCACCTCAATCTGTTGTTTGTGTGTAGTTTCTGTTTCTTTGACCTTACTGGCTTTTGAAAAGAAAATTGGGGATTTTTTTTTTTATACTTTATTTTTATACTTAAAAAAAAAAAAAAAATCAGTAGAGAAAAAAAGTTAAATCCTTTACCACCGGCCTCAATGTTTATACATAAAGCATTCAAAAATCTTTTTCAAAAAAAATCTGCTAAATCCTAATTTCTAATGTTTCCTCACTTTCATTATTATATGCATTCATAAGTTTCCAAGATTTTCCCCAGCACTCTCCAATGCCGTGAGTGCTGCTATATGTCTTCTCCTCAGGAGATGTAATTCATCTTTGTAATTTATCACGGTTTTCGGCCGTTGAGCTCATTAATTAGTTCTTCCATTTGCCTTTTAGCTGTCATGGCAACATCGCAGCTAGACTTTTGCCGTCACACGGGGCTTTCAAAATTAGCATTGCAGACTGTAATTTCTTATCAGGGCATTTTAACCCCATATGTCACCTTTCATACAGTCTCTCTGCTGTTATCTAATGAATCTACTGAAAGCCTTTTGTTTTGTAATTAGTGATTAATTATATAAATGAAAAGAGCATTGTGTGAATGGCCACATTTGTTTACTGCCACTCTTATTACTTGACACATTAACACAAAGCAAATCGAAATGTGTTCCTGTTGATGCATTTCTTTTCTCTAATGCTTTTTTTCCCCTCCAGGCTTTGTCGTTTCTCTATTCTAAGCTTGGTTTTGGAAGTAAAATGGTTGCCTAAGTGAGAATTACACACTTAGATAAGTCATTGTACTATAATTCACCATTTTTCAGAGAACTGCCTGATGAAAGATTGTGCAAGCCTGACTGCACTTATAAAAATTCAAATGATTTTGCAATGCAATTCTCAAGAGACTTCTTGGCATTCAGTTCAGTACAGTTTACTGGTATGTATTTTCATATTCAATAAACTAATGCAGCTAATGCAGGACCTTCCAAACAGCCTGTTAGTTTAGTTGTTAATTTAGTTGTAAGTGGTAGTGGTCAAACGAATAAACCTCCATTCAGAAACACTGTTAATAAAATCTAAAGTGGACCTTCGTGTATGGTATTTGATAATAATACCGTTGCTTTATTCGCCCTCTAGAACAAAATATATCTTAATGTTTTTAAGCACACAGATACCGACCTAATTTTTTTCACATGTACACACTTTAATTTGATACCCAGAACCATTAGTTCTAAAGGTCTGGTGACATTAGTGAAATTTCATTGAAATATCACCAGCAAAAAGCTCTCTGGTGTAGCGATATTTGAAGCAGCTCACACAGAATTCACCTCAAACCATTCGGCTTTCTGATGATTAACACGGCGAAATCTGTGCGGGGAAATCTTTCGGAAATACACAATCATGTGGTTTCCTATTAAAATGATACTTTCTCCCATGAAAATTTGCAGAACAATATAAATTTGTAAGAGCCAACAATATCTGTAATATACAAAATCGGCTCTTAGGGTAAGTTTACACGACAACGATGTACTAAAAACGGGAAAGTTTTTCCATTTTTCACGTACATACTGTATGAAACCATTGTCAAAACGATCCCCGTTCACACGGATCCGTGAAAATGACAAAAGAAACACTACGCACCTATAGACTGAACAAGTAATGCGCATCACGTCACCGTTTTCACAAATTCGTGTTTTTGTAGTTTACACAAAGACAATAGCGGTATAATTTTCAAAAAACTTGCACTTTGAGACCCGATTTCAAAATTTGCATTTTCAGGCCCCCAAATCGCCGTTTTCATGTAAATGAATGCCAAAACACATAAAAAGTTTTCCGTTTTTAGTTGAAAATGGCGTAGTGTAAACGGACCCTTAAATTAATTGCTTTTGTTCCTTTTTTGTACTTTGTAAATGTGGATGGAGTCAAGAAAAACACTGAACAGTGTTGATAAACCTGCTTAAACTACAATTTTACCTCAGATTTGCTTTTTTATGCTTATTAGAGTACTGTGCTTTTAGCATGCTGTAGCAACATGCTAACAAAAAGCTCCATTGGAATCAGTTGTTAGTAGTCACCTGTGTGATTCCCATGAGGATAGCTATTTGTGCAGCCTGTTGTCGCCTTAGTAGAGTATTACAAATCAGTCATTTGATTAGGATGCTGTCTTAGAAGGCAGCTGCCTGTAGTATGTAGGGAGTAGATGGCATTATGCCAAAGTTCCTTTCACTCAGCGGCCGTCTTTGAAACGCCTCTCGGGCATGCAAGTGCAGCTCCTATTTCTTTGAATGGGGAACATTCAATTTCTCCAAAACTGTTCGCCTACGATTAAATTTCATATTTGAAATCACCAATGAAATCTGACAACAACTGTCTCATAAATTTTGTTTCTGAACACTCGAATTATGACAAAAACCTGCATTTTTCAGGCTGGACCAACCAATGTGTGTGCGCAGTACCAAAGTCCCTTTAAGACAAGTCATTTCACTCGGCGGCCATCTTTGAAACGCCTCTCGGGCATACAAGTGCAGCTCCTATCTCTTTGTATGGGGAAACATCAAATTCTCCAAAGCTGTTCGCCAAGCTTTCGATTAAATTTCATATTTGAAATCACCAATGAAATCTGACAACAACTGTCTCATAAATTTTGTTTATAAACTCTCGAATCATGACAAAAAAACGGCATTTTTCAGGCTGGATCAAGCTAATGCGCATGCGCAGTCCTAAGCATGCATCTCTATGGGAAGCGCACGTCTGACTGTTTCTATAGGAACCAGAGCTTCTAACGGCAGCTGCAGTGGTGGAATGACTTTACCAATCAGCGATTGGCTCTTATTTAGAAGGCGGGACTTATTCCGCCATATTGCGCGTTGCACTTTCTCCCATTCATAATGATACAAGTGCACCGTCTTTCTGTATATAAAGTCTTTTATAATGCTGTGTTCCATATTACCTCGGAAGTCGGATGTCAGAGCTGGGAATTACATCACACCTAAGTTGACGCAAGTCGGAAAACCAAGATGGACGCATCCAGGCAAACCTTTGTTGTGCTTGCTCTTTAATAATACAAACAGTATTTTGCACGGATAATGTCTAAGTATCATATCAACAAATAGAGGTTGGGTAGTACTGTATGCACCACTGAGTTTGAGACAGACAAACAGAAGTGCTAATAAACAATTATTACTCATGTACTATAGTGTTAATGCGCTGAGCAGCCATTTTGGATTCTGAAGTCGGGGTTGTTGCATTCCCCTGAGTTTCCAAGTCAGAACTCCGACTTAATGGGGTGTTCCAGTTAAAAGTTCCTTCTGGGAACTCAGATTTTCAGACTTCCGAGTACAAATGGAACTCACCATAAGGTTTTTGACTAAATCATGTTTACTGTTTTAAATCCCTGTCAGAACTCAATGGGATTGCTATATGTATTTATAGCAGTGTATGTGTCTAGCAAGTCCTATTAGAACATGTTGCGATTGTAATTGAGAGTGTTTTCTCAGTTCACCATCATCTAACAAAACTACCAGTGAATTAAAATGAGATAGCTCCTCAGTTAAACAATTGCTTTTTGAATTAGAGTATTTTGTACTCAACAGTTTACCATAAAACCTTGATACGTTCTTCATGTGCCTTTAAACACTTGGGTATTATGATTGTGATCATGACAATATGTTAAGTCATTCTTTTATGCGACCTTCTCGTCAAATGTAGACTAAACTTTAATTTTTCTTGCCTCTGAATACATCTACATCTAAATGCAATAAACTAAAGGACAGTCTTTGTGTTTCTGTCTGCATAGCATCCTCCCTTTCCAGATCACTGTTCACTGTCTTGGCAGTGATTCAATCCCTGTCTTTCTCTCTCTTTAGACTCTCCACAGGTGTGCAGTTGCCAAGGAGACTTGTGTTCAAGGCTAGGCGTCCCACATATATTCATATTCTTTCAGAATAGGCTAGCCTGGATATTTCAGCCTCTGTAATGTATGTTTTAGCGATTATGTTCTTTGCATTTTGAACTGCCAATATTTGTTGAAGTTAAAGTGAGCATGAAATCAAATATAGTTTGAGTTGCTCTACAAAATCACATTCATTTTCCTCAAATATAAATGTTTCATTATCGCCCAGGTTGTTAAGTGTTAGATGGTCTACCTACACCTTGCTTATGTATTTGTGATTAGCTCAATATTTTGCAAGTATCAAAAATCAGGTATCAAGTGTAGATCAGTGTAAATTTTTAAATCAAATGGAGAAATATATACACTACTGTTCAAAGGTTTGAGGTCTCTTATTTTATTCTTATTTATTTGATCAAAAATACAGTTAAACAGTAATATTGTGAAATATTACTGTAGCTGTTTTCTGTTTGAATATATTTTAAAATGTAATTCGTTTCTATGATGACAAAGCTGAATTTTCAGCAGCATTACTCCAGTCTTCAATTTTAAATTTGATTTGATTCGATTACAATTTATGAGCTTTCAATTCAGTTCTGTTTCTGATTTCACTTTGATTCAACTGCAATTCACGAGCTCTCAATTCAGTTCTGATTCACTTTTCAATTTGATTTGATTTGATTACAATTCACAAGCTCTCAATTCAGTTCTTATTCTGATTACAATTTATTTCTCAATTAGATTTGGTTCTAGATTTGGTTCTGGTTTCAATTTGATTCCGATTCACAAGTTCTCAATCTTGAAAATCTCTCAACTAATACTGTAAAATATTTTTAGTTTTAAGTTTTTAGTTTAAATCTGATTCTATTTCATTCTGTTTCACAAGCTCTCGGTTCAATTCTGATTTAAATATGATTAGATTTGGTTCCAATTTACAAGCTCTTGATTCAATTCTAATTCTGATTTAAATTAGATTCGATTTGATTCTGATTCCTAAGTTCTTGATTTGATTCCAATTTAAATTTGATTTGTGTCACATGATCTTTCAGAAATCCTTCTAATATGCTGTTTTGCTGCTCAGGTGACATTTCTTATTATTATTAATGTTGAAAACAGTAGTGCTGCTTATTATTTATGTGGAAACCATGATACATTTTTTTCAGGATTCTTCTATGAATAGATAGTTCAAAAGAACAGCAATTTTTTTTTAAAATGGACTGTCACTTTTGATCAATTTAATGTGTCCTTGCTTAATAAATTATTAATTCCTTTAAAAAAAATTAAATTTGAATTAATTTTACAATGTAAATATAAATGTAATAATTTATTTTGGCTTTGGTACAGTCATAAATAGAAGCTATTGGTTAATTAATAATCATTTAATTTTGCAACCAACATATTGACTTCATAATATCATGCTTATTATATTTTAGGAAGGGTGTCTCTAACAAAGGAATCATATTTGGGGGTCATTGGTATCAAAAAGCTTAAAAACTTCTGGATTAACACATTGTAATTGAATGTATTGATTTGTTTCAGTTCCATTTGTGTGACATTCAGTTCCATTTGTGTGAATAGTTCCATTCAGTTCCATTTGTGTGAATGAAAATGGAAAGTGGTTTCTGACTGCCCTGTCAGAAATGTTATGTTGTCAGTACTGTTGATATTGCTTCAGTATAGATTCTGTATTTCTAAAATTCCATCAAAATGTTGTGCGGATACTACATATATAACAAAAGAGTTTTGTCAAGACTGATCTAAGCGGGTGAAACCGCAGAGGCACCTAGACTGTCAGCCCGACATCCTCCAGTGTTCTGATGGCCTAACGCACACTGTCAGTTTCAATGTGAGCTCTGTCAGTGCCAATGTGGCTTTCCACCAGAAGTCAGACATCACTCTGACATTACAATGCAGCCCGGCTTGCCCACACATGACAGTGACTGATGTTCGTTCTTGTAAATGACTCGTCTTTTATGGAGGTGATGACTTTGTTGGTCTCGTGGCGCCTCTCGTTTCACCTCATCACGCTGATTGGTCGAAGACTCAAAGTGTCTGTTCGTCTTACTCTGACATGGGTGAACGCCGCCCAGTTCCTCAGAGGTATCATTCGACTTGTTGTTTTCAGGTTTCTGGGCGTTTGATTGTAAATGATTTACCCAAAGGACAGTTAGATGTTGCATGGGTTTCAAATTAGATGTTTTTGGATTCACACTGTGTAGTTATCACAGTGTGGCGCCATGCTAAATAGTTGGACTGGGTATTGATAGTACAGATTTCACGATTTGATTCAAATCCAGTTCACAAGCTCTCGATTCAATTCTGATTCCCATTTAAGTTTGATTTGATTTGATTCTGATTCACAAGCTCTCACTTCAGTTCTGTTTCTGATTCCAATTTGATACGATTTTATTCTTATTCACAAGGTCTCAGTTCAGTTCTGATTCTGATTTCACTTTGATTAAATTGCAATTCACAAGCTCTCAATTCAGTTCTGATTCACTTTTCAGTTTGATTTGATTGCATTACAATTCATAAGCTCTCAATTCAGTTCTGATTCTGATTACAATTTATTTCTCAATTAGATTTTGATTCAATTTTAAATTTGATTTGATTCGATTGCAATTCATGAGCTCTCAATTCAGTTCTGATTACAATTTATTTCTCAATTAGATTTTGATTCAATTTTAAATTTGATTTGATTACAATTCATGAGCTCTCAATTCAGTTCTGATTCTGATTACAATTTATTTCTCAATTAGATTTTGATTCAATTTTAAATTTGATTTGATTCGATTACAATTCACGAGCTCTCAATTCAGTTCTGATTCAGATTTCACTTTGATTCAACTGCAGTTCACGAGCTCTCAATTCAGTTCTGATTCACTTTTCAATTTGATGTGATTTGATTACAATTCACGAGCTCTCAATTCAGTTCTTCTGATTACAATTTATTTCTCAATTAGATTTTGATTCAATTTTAAATTTGATTTGATTCGATTACAATTCATGAGCTCTCAGTTCAATTCTGATTCATTTTTCAATTTGATTTGATTTGATTGCAATTTACGAGCTCTCAGTTCAGTTCTTATTCTGATTACAATTTATTTCTCAATTAGATTTTGATTCTGGTTTCAATTTGATTCAAATTCACAAGTTCTCAATTTTAATTTGGATAGTTTAAATTTATATTCATTTGGAGATATTCTCAATTCTATTCTGATCTAAATTTGATTAGATTTGGTTCCAGTTTACAAGCTCTTGATTTAATTCTAATTCTGATTTAAATTCCAATTCACAAGATCTCAATTCGATTTAAACTGATTAAATACAAATTAATTTGGATATAATTCTGGCACAGGTCAGTTTTTCTTGAGGGAATTATATATCTCAACTAATGCTGTCTACTTTTGAGTTTTTATTTTGAGTTAATAAAATAATTATATAATTATGTTTCTACTGTTGAAATAGAATAGTGTCTGATTTATTAAAACATACATTGAACTGAGGCGGCTACTCTACACACAATATTTAGTGAAGTTTATTCCTGCATCATCTAAACCAGCATAAACTAAAACATCAATCTTAGGATTTAAGAATCATCATCGAGGTCATTCAAATGAGGATTGCAATAAAACAGAAAAGGTCAGCCAGAAAAAAGGAGTGTTTATGAATGTGCGCATGTATGCATGTGTCCACGTGCCCATGTCTTCAATTGTGCAGGCGTATACGTGGGTGAATATAGAAGAGAGCAAGAGCTTTCTCACTTGTATGTGAATGGCTACATGATCCCGGCACTATTCAAGCAACACTGAATGAACCTCATATGCATCTGCGAGCTTCTAACCCTCATTCACTAAGCAATCCGTGCGAATGGACGACCACCGTCATTAATGTATTGATTTTTACTGACAAAGAGCCGGCATTGGCTACTGGATGATTTTCAGTGCCAAGCTAAATGAAAAATCCCCAATTTATTTCAATTTACTCAACACTTCAGGCTGAAGATGAGTGCGTGTGTGTGTAGATGCGGTTTTAAATAAAGTATTTACCCTGAGCTAGGACAGATTACACTGGGTCTAACAGACCTAAGGCTGTAATTAAGCCCACTGAGAAATCAGGCCAAACGCTAAGGCGGCCTCTATTTCCCAGAGACAGGCTGAAACGTCAGCTTTTTAAAGGCCACAATAAGGGTTTAAGCTCTAATCAAGCACAGTAGTCATTTATAGTCATTTTTCACAAAGTTGTAAAAGATTTTAACTTGTCTCACCTCACAGAAAGACCTCAAGGTATATCTTCAAATGCTGTCACTCTCAGTTTAGGATGTTTGGATGTGTTTTTATTTGTCCTAAAGACTATAATGGACCGATTTACTGAAGGATAAAGTTCATGGTGTAGCTTTACACTGTGAATGTGTGTGATGATTTTATTTGCTGTAAAAAGCATGTGTTAAGAATCAAGAAGCAGTGAGTTGAACTCAAGAACCAGATCAATGAATGAATCCCTCTTTTGAGTCTGCAATGAACTGGTTGATTGAGTTCACAAATTGGACTGAATAACTCGTTTGCGAAGCGTAGCACACAAATGTTAAGCAGCACAATCAACTAATAATAAGAAACCTAACAAACCTGAAAGGATAACCAAAAGTTATAATTTGGTCACTGGGTTATCTGATCATAATTTAACGGATTTAAAAATAATGTAACTTCTACTAATGTTTTTATTGTATACCTAACGGAAAGTTAGAAGCATTTGATGAGGAAATAGCTAGCTTAAAGTGGAATGACATTTTATCTTCTAAGGATATACAGTATGGTTATAATACATTTATCAATAGAATTAATTATGTAAGAGATACTTATGGAAGCTAATGAAAAATAAGGACTCAGCATTAAAGAAAGCTATTAAATCTGGAAGAGACATTGATATAAAGGTTTGTGAAATAAAGTTATCCGAGAATTGAGAGTAGCAAAATTCAACTATTATCTTTGCCTATGAAGAATGAGGCAAAAGGTAATAGCAAGTTAATTTGGAAAAACATTAAAGGGTTAGTTCACCCCAAAATGAAAATTTTGTCATTAATTACTCACCCTCATGTCGTTCCACACCCGTAACACCTTCGTTCATCTTCAGAACACAAATTAAGATATTTTTCATAAAATCCAATGGCTCAGTGAGGCCTCAGCAAGACAATTAACACTTTCAGATGCCCAGAAAGCTACTAAAGACATATTTAAAACAGTTCATGTGACTACAGTGGTTCAACCTTAATGTTATGAAGCGACAAGAATACTTTTTGTGCGCCAAAAAAAAACAAAGAACGACTTTATTCAACAATATCTAGTGATTGGCGATTTCAAAACACTGCTTTATGAAGCTTCGAAGCTTTACGAATCTTTTGTTTTGATTCAGTGGTTCGGAGCGCATATCAAACTGACAAAGTCACGCCCCCCAGTGGTGAACCATTGAAATTTTGAAACACTTATGATGTAACGAAGCCTCATTTACTGAAATCACGTGACTTTGGCAGTTTGATACACGCTCCGAACCACTGATTCGAAACAAAAGATTCATAAAGCTTTAAAGAAGTTCACAGAGATGCATTGTTCTGCTTTAAAATGTTGTTGTGCATGTTTTTCATGCCAAAACATTCAAACTTGGTTTGAACTTTGGAGTTCACTGAATCTATAAAAACAGGCACTTTGCACAGAGTAAAAAGGTTTGGGTCATTCAAATTTGATGAAGACTGTTTCAGATCTGCTAATGGAACAGTGGAAGTTAAAGTTGGGGACTTTATTGCCAAGAGTTTTGAAAATATCGTAACAGACCTCTTAATAAGTTCTGCTTATGTTTATATGGAGAAAAATTAATATGTGACTAGTGATCATAACACCTGCAGAAACTTTAATTAAGTTGTCAGACAGTTCTTGATGATTTTTTTAAACATTGAAACCTACACAGTTTTATTTTAATAGAGCACACAGTGTTTAATGAGACCGTCAGTTACACAGCTGTTAAAAATAGTCCATTGTCATGTTCTCTGATGGAGCCGGGCGGCGTGCGAAAGCTGAAGCTCACCAGGCTTTATGAACTGTCTAATTAAGTTCGTAGCAGCTGACGTGAGTCAAGTGGCTTATTTCTCCAGATGCATTAGGAGAACAAGTATTTTGAAGCTGGATGATAAATCCGAGAGCTATATGCGCTGTGTTACCGAGGCACGGGCGGTCCTTAGAGTCACATGGAAGTCAGGAATTAATTAACTGGAGAGCACAACATAGTGTGTGAATGGCTTAACGTAGAAATGAGGATGTATGTGTGTGTTTGTGCATGTAAGTGTGTTATCCGTGATGTGTTATCCATTATTTTTGTAGCGTGGGCTGATGTCTCTTTGATGCCCTTACTTGGGTGTTCACCTCAGCGTGAGCCTCGATCGATCGAGATGTTTATCTGAGAAGAAGATGCCAAACTGGAAGGACGTTTGATTGTCAGATATAAGATCACAATCTTTGCTTGGATGTCAGTCAGTGTTATGGCTGTGCACGCACTGCCAGATTATTTAAATTTATCTTATAAAATTTAAGAATTAAATTTTGATTAGGAATTTTATATTAAGTATATACAGTCAAACGAAAATTTATTCAGATACCTTGAACATTTCATTCATTAATACAGTTTATTCACTATAGTTTAAATAAATGGTAATAAAATATGACAAGATCTCAGAGTTAAACTGTGTCAGAAAAAATTAATCTTAATTATGTCAGATAACACTTAAGCAAAACATGGTTAGGTCAAAGTGCCTGAATAATTTTTGGTTCCACTGTATGAAGAATTTTTTTCAGGTATAATATGTCACAGTTTACTTTATTTTGTTATCCTCACTTACATAAATGAACTATAGTGTCCTGCACCCACCCATCTTGTGTCTGAATAATTTTTGGTTTGACTGTACAACAGTTAGTTCCAAACCGGTCCTCGAATTTGATTGGTTTAGCTGCGTTCCAATTGGAATTGTTTTTGTTGGCAGAGAAAAAAGTATACAAACTAACTTACCAAATTTTGCCAAAACATAACTTACTCAACATTAACTTCTTGTTTTAGAAGCAATTTCACACTACCATTCAGGGTGTTGTACTGAATATAAGTAGAGATTAATAAATATTGCTTTTTGTTGTTGTTGTTGTTGTTGTTGTTGTTGTAAAAACTGTAAAAAAAAAAAAAAAAAAAAAGAATTGTTGGTTTAACTTAAAAACATAAGTTACCTGGTTGCCTTAAAAATGTTTAAATGCCTTAAAAAAAGTTAATTGAAATTAAAAAATTTGACTTCTACAATGAAGAATTCATTTGATACAATGAAGGTGATTGGTTTAATCAGCAGAAACTCAAAATATTGTTATCTGATTTGACAAAAGAAAAATGTGATGTGATAGCAAATCATGAAAATATTTTTTACAGTGTACCAATACAAATTATTTTATATATAAATTAGTATATATATGCATTATAAAAATATAAATTATTTTTTATTAATTTCAGATTTTTGACATCAATAAATTATCACTGTACTACAAAGTAAAAAAGTATGCATTTGTATTATTATATATACATTAAAATTATCATTTTTTATTAATAATAAATAAACAAGAACCAAATAATTTAAAATATGTAGGCCTAAATATCTGCCTGTGTGATATTACTTAATTAGGGTTAGATTTTAAGGGACTTCTTAATATTCTTAAATGAAATATGTGTACGTTGATATGCATCATTGTTGTATGCATTATGTATCAACAAGTATGGATTTCTTTCTGCATTATGTGAATATGAAACAGCACCTGAATCAGTCTGTTTGAAATCACAGTGCTAAATTATTTTGGATGGATCTTCAAAGTCTTTAGGAATGTAGGCGATCTGGGAACATTTAATGCAGTATTTATTTTCGATATTAAAATAGAAGCTGGCATATGAGCTGCAAAAGAACAGATGGAACCTAACAATTAACAATAGAAAAATATTTGATTGCATAGATGTCATATACAATGGCCAAAAGTATGTGGACACCCATTTGTAATGATCAGATTTGATTACTAATATTCATAATAATCTGGTTTGATTATATATATATTCTTGTGCAAGCAAATTGACATTATCACTGAAATCGAATCTCTGTTGTTACCTAACAAGTGTCTACATGCTTTTGGCATATAGTGTACAATATACAACAATACACAACACATTTTAATTTTGTTTCTGGAGAAGTTTCCGAATCATTTTCGATTTTGACTCACAGGGAATCACAGTTTACCCCATTTTCCAGGTTACTTTTAATGAATGTGTCGTTCCTAAAGACCCAATGTGTTCAGAAATGTTCCTCAGTATGGGAAACTTTTCGAAACTCTGAATCAGAAAAAAAGTTTAAAATCAGTCAAACGTTTATTCTAGTAAAGCGCCAGGTGATGTTTTTATATGACTTCCTCTGCTGTTTCTCTGGATGTGCTGTTGAAGTTGCCCCTTGCTGCTGAACTGAGACCAATTTTATTGTTGCTGTAGCAATGGTTGTATTTAATTAATGGCTGAGGGGACCCGGTGCACTTGATGCAGTACCAGTAAAGGACCCTCACAGGGGTTAATTGAAGTTCCTCTTTGTTTCTCTGGGGAGAAAGAGTTTGTTTAACCACAGCTTTTCCTCTCTGTTCTCTTCCAGTCGGGCCTGGGCTGCATCTTTGGTCTCTGCAGAAATCTTTTGTTTATCTTTCATTACAATGACTTTTCATTTTCCTTTCTGCTTTTCATCATCTTAACTGCTGCTCTCGAGGATGGACGGCTCTGGGAATGAGAAGGAATGAACTGAGAGCGAGATATCTAATAGGACGGGAAGATCTCGCCGCACAGTCGGATTAGGCGGCATAGATGTTCATATATAGGCTAGTACATCGCGTCCTTGTCAGAAGTTGCCTCAGGTTGGTCAGGTACACCTTTGTTGTTTATGAAAAACAAAATTTGCAAGTAAGCGTGATTATCATGAGCCAGAGGGAACATTTCAGATCTATTTTGTGTAGCAGTAACCTTACCAAATTGAGTAAAATGCAATAAAATTAGACATACTCCAATTAATACAACTGAATTGCTTACAGCTAACCTTTAGCAACCAATAGTGCATGTTAGAACATGATGAACATTAAACACAAACATGTCTCCAGCTTTTCTCATCTTGCTTAAAAACATAAAAACACTTATTTCAACATTTACTCTCCCCACATAGTGTAAAGCATGCTGGGAAATGGAAAATCCTGCCCAGTTTTAGCAATGCTATGCTAATGCTAAGTTATTCACATAGTCTCATTGCAAATAGATTAAGCTGTTGGGAAAACAAGTGAACATACATTACAGTAAGCAATGTTGTAGTATAGTAATGTTGATAGAAATTAAAGGGTTAGTTCACCCAAAAATGAGACTGATTTCAAAACACTGCTTCGAAGCTTTATGAATCTTTTGTTTTGAATCAGTTGTTCGGAGCGCCAAAGTCACGTGATTTCAGCAGTTTGGCAGTTTGATACGCGATCCAAATCACTGATTCGAAACAAAAGATTTGTAAAGCTTCGAAGCTTCATGAAGCAGTGTTTTGAAATCAGCCATCACTAGATATTGTTGAATAAAGTCGTTATTTTGTTTTTTTCGGCGCACAAAAAGTATTCTCGTCGCTTCATAAAATTAAGATTGAACCACTGTAGTCACATGAACTGTTTTAAATATGTTTTGAGTACCTTTCTGGATCTTGAGAGGTTCGGTGACATTGCTGGCAATGGAGGCCTCACTGAGTCATTGGATTTCATCAAAAATATCTTAATTTGTGTTCTGAAGATGAATGAAGGTCTTACGGGTGTAGAACGACATGAGGGTGAGTAATAAATGACATTATTTTCATTTTTGGGTGAACTAACCCTTTAAAGTAAGGGTTAACTGTACAATAAAGGTTAATTTTGACAAAAAGGTTGAACTGTTCTCAGGTATACTTTATAAATATCAAGTCAGGGCAAGTTGTCACATGTTTTAAATTTATATAAAGATATGTAAATTATGAATTACAATGTAGGTTGACCAAAACAATGGTTTAATGAATTGTTTGTATTTCATAACTATTTTACTGTTTCAGTTTTTCTGAAAATCCATTATAATAAGGTATTTAATGGCAAGTTCTGCTGTGACAACCTACTCCATATAATTTTGTCAATTTGTGTTTAGTGAACTGTATTTTTTGTTTTTTAATTAGAAGAAAATAAAATATTACAGTGATAATACAAACTGTAAAAAAACGGTATTAGTCAGTATGGCCACAGATTTCTTGAGCTTAAAATAAATGACATCTCTCTGCCAGATATACAGCTTTTTTTCTTAAAGTTTAATCTCGTTTTAATATAGTCTGTTGAAAAATGTGAAGCCACACATGGTCCTCGGCTGATACTGATGTCCCAAACTGCTGACTATAGACCTAATGTGTACATAATTCTCTCAAGTTTGCAAGGCTCCAGCTTTTTAAATAGTGTGCTCAAAAATGTTGAGCGCACAATATTAGCACTGCTAAATGAAAAGATTATAGAATGGATTTGAGTATGAATGCAGTATTCAGGCCACAGCAGATTTAGTAGAGCAAAGGCACAAAAAAAAAAACTAAAATAGTTTTCAACATACAGTTACAGTATGTGGTTAAGGATTATTTATTTTATTCAACTCTGTAATGCAATTGTTGTACATAATTTGTGGATGAAGTCTGCATAGTTTACATGAAATATAATTGTAGCTTTTGCTTTTGGTGATGTACAAGTTTACTTAAATGGAAATGCAAACTCAGTAGGATCCATTAAAACTGACTTGGCTTTTAAGTTCATTGCTTTGTTGGAATTTAAATTGCTGTCAAGTACCAGAAGAGCATAATTTAGCACTAACATCTGTGGATCCCTTGAGAGGTGCATTTGAAAACACAGTAACACACACATATGCGGCGTCACGCATGGTGATTTTAGTTCTTCTTTGAAGGGCCGTCATGAAGCGGTACGCCGTTAGTCACAGTTCAACATTGCGTGATATGCATGACTAAGTGCCGATGTCAAGAATGCTACGAACTAGCATGACTCAACTAAAAGATGCTCTCTGTGGAAAACAAGAAGGAATTTGTTCAAGGGAATATGATGTAACATGCAATATGCATTGAATTCTACTTCCTTTTAAAGATGAGATGAACATTTAGAAATGTTAGCATCATTAGCAGTAGTAATTAGTCATTTAGCAGAGGCTGTTATGCAAAGCTGTTTAGGTTGTTTTGATACTTTTGTTAAGAGTTTACTTCCACCCACTTCAGGTCTATTTTTTGGTTCTGTACTGTGGTCTGTTTGCTTCATTAAGGTAAATAACACAGTGAGTACTAGCGCTGTAAATATGTGGTGACTCTGGGGAGAAGATGCCAGCTTCACTGTTTTATTCATGCTTCACTTTGCTTTTACTACTAAAACTTAACAATGCTCTGTGAAAATGCTTTTTAGAAAGGCTTTATATGTCATCAACAGGGCTTGACATTATCACCCACCAGCCCACCAAATGCGGGTGGATTTCAGCAGTAGCGTGTAACGCAGTCAATCCTAATAGCCTCTTTGGCAGGTTAAATTATATACACTTTTCAACTGTAGTCTTTTAAAAAGGCATCTGAAATAATAAACTAAGTGCAATGTAGTGTTGTCAAAAATATAGATTTTTCAATACATATCGATACTGAAATATCTGAATTTCTGAAATGCTTCCAATACTCATTTTCCATAGAATAGATACACGATACCAGCTGCGCTTTCTGGCTCTCTCATCTCTCTGCACAGAGTTGACACACAAACCCACCTCCCCTCACTCACTTGTTTCATTTGCTCCGGATGAATATTGTTGGTGTTACAGAGCTTGAATTTTAGCATGGGATTGCGAGTATTGCGCATAATTTTACTCATTCCCGCAGATTTTGTGCACACACATAAAGCCACCTCCCAGGACTAAATTGAGTTCTTTTTTACTGATTATTGTGCCTAAACAGTCAAATACCAAAATTGGTAGGATGTTCCCAATCATGCACTTATACTCAGGCGAACAGACACACACCCGTCTGACACAAGGTGGTGCTATAATATGTAGATTTGCATTTTGGATCATAACTTTGAAACCATAAGAAAAAACAAAATCTAGAAACAACCCCCCCCCCCAAGAATCCTTGAGTCAAGCCCTACAAAATGTATATCTATGATTTCATTTCCGTCTATAAAAACTTTATTTTGAATTTTCCTAAAAACCTAATTTTTTCAAACTCCTCCTAGGCCGTTGGTCAGGTCTTCACTAAAATAGGCACACAGCATCTAGGAACAGTGCTGGCTAAAAGTTATCAAATTAAAGCTGCAGTCCATAAGTTTTGCCTCTTTGTCACCATCTCTGTTTGAAACCTGCAATTGCAGTTATTTGCGGAATTATCATGTTTACGTGAGTTGTGCGTCGGCACGGCTCCTCTGCGCGGATGAATCTAATGTTTGCTGTCCGTTCACACAACGGTGTGGATACTGTACTTCGGAATCACAGATTCTACGTCTTGGAAGTATGACCAAAATAAGAATTTTCACCAGAAAATTTTCAACAGCTACATGCTCGAATTTCCTGCGGAAACCTACCAGTACCACTCTAATTAGAAAACATTATTACAAGCTTACCATTGTGAATCGGGCTAAGGTAAGGAGATAGTTTTGAACACTGGCTGGTTATGTACAGTACTTGCTCAAAAAATTCTTTTGGAACATTTTTAACCAAAAAAAAGTTACGGACTGCAGCTTTAAGTTTGATTCGTCATAGCATTGCAAAGTTATAAGTTCATTAATTGGTCAGCCAATGCCCATTTTTACTAGTTGACCTATAGCTGCTGAACCAGTGTCCAAGCTTAACAAAACTTGACACACTAAAAAAACAGGACATTCTGAGGACATAGACCAAGTTTCATAAAATTCTGGCAATAGGGGGGTCTAAAAAAATGATTATAACTCCGCAACCGTTTAATCCATCAAGTTGAAAATTTGTATGTATCTTCTTTGGTGGACGTCCTAACATATATTCTAATATGACTTGGATACTTAAAAAAAAAAAAAAAACATGACCACCAGCCAATCATATTTCAGCAGCTAATAACATCTAATCTGAACGGGCTGCTATTACAAAAATGGATAAATTTGTACATCTTGTGAAAATGAATGTGTACCGATTTTTGTGAAAATCAGCCACAAAGTGTCACTATAATAAGCAACTTTTAGCTAATAACTCCACAACTGTGTGTGACAGAATCAAAATTCTTCTTTCTTATGAATCCTTGCGTTAAGCACGAACAATAGTAAATCTAATTTTTATGATTATCAAAAAACCTCTGCCATTCTAATTTGTTAAAAAAAAAAAAAACTACTTTTTTGAACTCCTCCTTGGTTTCAGTTTTAGTTAACGATACAACACTGTTTCAGAGGTGGAGGAAGTTGTCACATTTTGATGAAAGATTACGAATACAAACATTTATTTTATTTTAAATAACATGCACTAGCAATAATACCAGGAATGTGTTTTTTAAAAAGTAAAGGAGTTCAATTTTGATGTTGTCTTGCCCAAGTGCGGGTTTTGAACCTACAATCTTTCGGCACATCTATAAACCACTATTCCACACCAGTTAATAGCCACTTAATTTCTGCCCCCTTCTCTCGTAAAAACCCTCCTGTCTCTGCTTCATATCCATCTTTCACCTCTCTCATTCTCTATCGTTCCTCTCTCTTGAGGAGAAAGCAGTAATGCGAGGGGTGGGGAGGATTTCAGTACAGAACACAAGTATCTCTGAAGCAGCACCGCGCGGGCCGTGTGCCATGTTCCCAGCCCAGCTGCCGGGATGCAGGGAGCACTAGAAGATGGATGAAAGGATTGACAGAAAATGACTGAGCGTGGCAGGGGAAAGATAAGCGCCAGACGGAAGGCTCTAGAAGTCAGGCGGAGAGCAAAGCAGGTGAAACATCTTTCAGTGGTCTGAAAGAACAGCCACAGTCTGGATGCACTGACACCAGCCAGAGAGTATCAGCATAAGACTTAAACACAAAGATGAGTAGTGTCAGTCGTCATGTGTTTTGTTAATACCGTCTGCTGCCAAAAATGATCGAAAGTCAGTCAGAATCAAAACATCCTTTCTATGAAGTGTAACATTTGTTTGTAAATAAATCATGAAGCTTTCATGTCACATTTATGAAGGTTTTAATAAATGATGCACACAGGTTTTATAGCCCTTGGTTGAGGTGTAGCTGCATAGTAGTACAATTGTACTCTTCTTTTTTTGCTGCCAAAAAAACTGTTGACGATAATGCATTTACAATGCAAAGCACAAGTTTAAATCACTAAACAAAACAATAAGGAAAAACCAAACAGGAAATAAGTGTTTAATTGGTAACTGATAAGTATGGAAGCTTGTTTCTGCCACAGAATAAAAAATATAAAAAGGTAATTCTGACTTTTTTCTTGCAATTGCAAGTTTATATCTAGCAATTCTGACTTTTCTCGCAATTGCGAGTTTATATCTAGCAATTCTGACTTTTCTCGCAATTGCGAGTTTATATCTTGCAATTCTGACTTCTCACAATTCTGACTTCTCGCAATTGCATTTATATCTCGCAATTCTGACATTTTTCTTGCAATTGCGAGTTTATATCTCGCAGTTCTGACTTTTTTTCTCGCAATTGCAAGTTTATATCTCACAATTCTGACTTATTCTCACAATTGCGAGTTTATATCACGCAGTTCTGACTTTTTTCTCGCAATTGCGAGTTTATATCTTGCAATTCTGACTTTTTCTCGCAATTGCATTTATATCTCGCAATTCTGAAATTTTTCTTGCAATTGTGTTTATATCTCACAATTCTGACCTATCTCACAATTCACAATTCTCACAAATCTTTTTTTGCAATTGCGAGTTTAAATCTCGCAATTCTGACTTTTTTCTCGTAATTGCAAGATTATATCTCGCAATTCTGACTTTTGTTTTGCAATTGCGAGTTTATATCTCGCAATTCTGACTTTTTCTCACAATTGCGAGTTTTTATCTTGCAATTAACATCTTAACATCTTGCAATTCAGACTTCTCGGAAATCTGAGTTTATCTATTTTAAGGGGCACCTAATTTCATGGAAGAAAGGATTTGTCTGTATCACAAAATGAATATTTGGTCCCACTCTATATTAGGTGGCCTTAACTACTATGTACTTGCATCAAAAAATAAGTACAATGTACTTATTGTGTTCATATTGTATTGCAAAACACTCTTTTGCTGCTATTGGGTGGATACGGGTAAGGTTAGGGACAGGTTTGGTGGTATGGGAAGATTTAAGGGTGGGTTTAAGATGTAAGGGATGGGTCAATAGTGTAATTATAAATGTAATCAAAAACAGAAATTAATTACAGTTGTAATTACATGCAGGTATTTTTAAAATAAAAGTACAATGTAAAATGTACACAGTAAGTGCATTGTATCAAATTATTAATTTAAATGTAAGTACACAGTAGTTAAGGCCACCTAATATAAAGTGGGACAGAATATTTTGTTCAATAAATGTTTTGGTACATTCCATTTATATAACCTTAAACATAAGTTATGCTCTGGGGAAAATGCATTAAACATCTCAAATGCATTAAACATCATGCGCATCTGTCAAAGCCCCTGACAAGGCAAGCCATGTTAAACTATGCTTACAGGTAAACGAGTTTTAGCATGGGTGTTTGAAGCACTTAATAGAAAACATTGTCATGGTTTGGTCAAGCTGAAGGCCCGGGTATACTTCATTTTTCGCATTCCATCTTTCAAAGTATATTCCTAGTGGACTTTGTTTCCAAGCACTCAAGTCACTCGCACTCGCACCGAGGAACCTCCTGACAACGTAAATTACGTCACATGGACAGTGCGCATTACTGATGAAGGTTTCATGTGCAAATCGCACGGGCACGACAAATCAATATTGAAATTCATTGTTGATTATTTTCATTATTGTTTTTTCCCCCTTTTTTACGTAGATGCTATCAGTAGAGTTTAACTGGCACTTAGCCTGTAATATTTTTTTAGCAGACCTTAAATCTGCTACATAAAATATTGGACCGAATTTAAATTAATGAGAATGTAAAGTGCTTTATTTGTCAGTTGACTGCTGAGAGCTTCTAATGCAAATACCCATCAGTCAACCAATTAATCAGGAGTGCTGCATTTGCATTTGCATTCATTTAAATAAACTCCACCGCTGTCTCCATTCAAATATGTTTCTTATAAGGTTGTTTACATTCAAGAGTTCCTGTCCACACGTGTCTCGTTTTCTGGGAGATAAGTGCCTTTCTGTTGCCTCGGTCCCATTTTTTTTTTTTTTCATTTCATGTTCGAATGTAAGTACAGGTCTGAGAAAAGTAGATAAGTGTGTTCTTCTTATGCTTACGAGGGATTTATGTGGGAGAGGAAGTCCAGTTCAGACACACTGTATAGGGAGGTACAGAAATATCTATATATATAAGCAAGTGGGCTACCCGTGAAAGCAATCGTACATGTGCACAAGAGATTTTGTGGGCGTCTGGAGGAGATTCGAATAAAAGCTCTCTGGAATTTTAAAGTTTTAAACCAAAATAGTCCTTTCAGTGTGTTGTTAAGAATAGTGTTCCTACAGCATAGGTTTGTGGCTCCTTTTAATATCTAAATCATTCTGTTTTCAGTCATTCTTGATTAATGACATGAAAGTCTAAGGTCCATGACGCCTATTGATTTAAAATACTTGTCGACATGCAATCAAAAATGACCCTATTTCCTTTTTTAATGCATTTTCCTGGTCTTTTTGAGAATGTTTCATCAGTCAAAATGTCATAACTTGCTTCACATCTTTCTGAATTTTATGCAGGCTGTTGGAAAATGTTAACCAATACCCAAACAGTGTTGTTTTATTTTTCAGGTCCGACTCCATTCTGATATGTAATATCTTTTTGCGATCAATTCCTGATGGATGGATGAAATCAAGTCCTGTCATAATTTTTTTAGTGGTAGTCAGTATAAGTGCTTTCCTGGAAACACACTTATCGAGGTCACCTTGACAGCTATAATTGTCAACACCTTTACCATCTTATTGGTATAATTCAATTTTTTGTGTTAATGGGCATATGGCTCTTGGTAATGGGACACCGTCTCTTGATTCCTTACGGATTGATTGCTGAAAATGTAGATGGTGAATGTATTATGTTAATGTATCTATAAATGTGCTCCCAAGATTCTCATATTAAAAACACAGTAATGTCCTCCACTCTCTGCAGTGACATTGTTACGAGCAAAACCGTCTTGACTCACCATAAACTGCCAAAGAGGGTAGAACAGTTTGCGCTTGTAGACACCGTTTATATTTTCATCAATAATTCATTCGCTCAAATCATATTGTAATATTAATGCCCAGATTTATGCCCAGATTGGGAGTTGGCTTGAGTTCACTTGTGTAACGTCTGCATGTTCTCAGTATGTGTCTGTGTGCTGAACACTTGTCAAATCAGAAACATTCATTGTGAACTTCAGCTTCACAGACTTTAGTTCCTATAGTTTCTTGCCTAGTTTAAGTCTAGTGTAGTTTTAATAGAGATTTTCGTTTTGAAGTTGATCTTTGTCTGGGTTGAGGCTTACTGCTCTGGGAACATCCTCGCTCCAGGTGACGTTAGAGACTAGAGAGCCTGACTTTATCCTGCAAATCTCTCCTGACAGTGTCCTGGCCTTGTGTTTTGTGATTGAGGGACTTGGTCGGCAAAATGAACCCAAGAAAGATTGGATAAAACCTATAAATACAGTTAGTTCCACGAGTCGAAAATTTGGGATTCTTATAATAATAATAATAATAATAATAATGCTTCTGTTTTGCATTTTTCAAATTGAATACAATTTTATTGGATTTTTTACACATTATTTGCAAAAGAAATTAGAAAATGAATAAAATTACTTGATTAGTGAGCTACAATCATTCAAATAATTACGGGACTTTTGCCACTATATTTTTAAAACAATAATATCTTAGTAAAAGCCTAAAGTAATATTGACAAACTATATATCATTTGAAAGATTACAATCTTTTACGATTTTCAAAATAAATTACAGAGGAGCAGTAATTTATCAATTTGCAACTAGAAAATTTTCATACTCATAAGGCATGTTCAGACTTTTATTTTGAAATGGCGATGAACATGAAAAATCATAAGAGATTGGTAGAAACCTCAGTTTGTTTTCATGCCAAGAAGTCAAAAGATAACATCCATTCAATTTTTTGAGAAAAAAAGGTCTGAAAATGTTTTAAATATAAAGAAAAAAAATGACAGATTCGCCATTTGTGATGCGACGGCGAGCTATAACGCACATACGTGTTCTTTTTATGTGTTTGTTAGAGGTTGAATTCTGCCAAACTTCCCATATTACTTCTGAATAGGATGTCTACTTCATAAATTGTGTGAAAATTATGGAAATATATGGTTCAGATCACTCAAACCATATATGGAAATGGAGGCGCCCTTATATGGTCAGCTTGGATGTCATCTTGTGAAAAAGTTTGGTACTGCGCCCAAACAAAATGTTACTGAAAGCTAATTTTTTGAGATATCAACCTAAAATTTTGAACACAACTTGTTCAGATTTTTGGCTTTGATTTTCTTGCAGGTTTAGAGTAAAATATGTTTTGTAAAATCTATATTTTATATAAAATATTAAAAAACATATATTTTTACATTTTCATAAACTTAAACTTCTATAACTTTTTTCTCTTTAACTTTCATTATTTATTTATTAAGGGGTTAATGTTAAATGTTGTTTTTGTTGTTGTTAATATTTATAATAATGCTTCTGTTTTGCATTTTTCAAAAGTAGTGCAAAATGTTCATTATACATTTGTAAAAGAATTAATAGAAAACATTACATAATTGAATAGTGACTTGAAATTGATCAAATATTCACATATGAAATGTCTAATTCATTTAATACTATTAATAATATTAATAATAATAATGCTTCAGTTTTGCATTTTATTTTATTTTTTCAAAAAAAATTAGATTTTTTTATTTCAATGAATTAATGTACTATATTTTAGTTCAATACTAAATTATATTTATGCAGTAGTTATAATAAAATCCATTTATTACCTGTTAACAACTTTTTAAGCTGAACATGAAATTTCCAACTTAAACTGTCATAAATCTTGAATGAAAAGAGTGAACTTAAAGTTATAGAAGTTTGTTTATTGTTATGAAAAATGCACAAAAATACTATTTTAAATTTTTATATGAAATATATATTTTCCAAAACATGTTTTACTCTAAATCTGAGAGAAAATCAAAGGCATAAATCTAAAGTTGTGTTCCAAATTTGAGGTTGATAAAAAATGAGCTTTCAGTAAGATTTTGTTTGGGCGCAGTACCAAACATTTCCACTAGATGAAATTCACTTCCCATTCTAATGAAGTAAAAAAATTGAAAGAACAAAACGTAAAACATTTTCAGTCAAAAATGACTGAAGAGCACCAGAGGGTTAAAAGTAGGGATGTACGATATATCGGCCACCATATCGGTATCGGCCGATATATGTTCATTTTTAATGTTATCGTTATCGGCCCAATAAGAACATTTGGCCGATATATTAAAGCAGATAAATAATGGATTATTTCCTTCAGCTGAGACACTTCAGATGTGCACTGTCCACCATTATTGTTTTGAATTGCTTGAAATATGATTGAAATCACTTAAAAAAAAAAAAGGACAGCGCAAGTCATATAGGCTACATAATATTATAATGAGAACATTATAATTGTGTGCTTTGGACATAGCTTTTAATGGTGAGACTTTTGTTTTTGTAATCAGGCTCTCAAAAATTACATAAACATTTTTATTTAGATTTATCTGCCAATATATCGATTATCGGCTTTCAAATATAAAGAATTATCGGTTGTCGGTATCGGCCAAAATTTTCATGTCGATGCATCCCTAATTAAAAGAAACTTTATAACAGCAGAATAATATCTTGATGCACATAGCTATATGTGCTTTAAAAAAATTCTTATATTCTTAATTCTTAGTGTCATTCTTATATCACACTGATGGACTGGCACATGAGGCTTTAGCCATCTGTATATCAGCACTGCCAGACATCAACTTCATTGCTTTAGAACAGAAGCCAGAATTACTCAGCCATATCTGTCACCCTGTATCTCAGTGTGATTTTAAGCCTGAATTTCTCACAGTTCTCTTTTGTTGTCATAGTTTTTTTCACAGGTGATGGAGTTTGTTCTGTTCAGAGCTACTGTGCTTTAATCTGGCAAGCAACAACAGCCCTTTACGTATAAAATCAAATCATACAAGTCTGTTCATAAATCCTCGTCCAAATGAAAGTGCAAAAGTCTGTCCACATTAGAGTTTCCTCTTAAAGCAGAGGAGATCTGCTCATATATTGGAGCAGCACTGAAATACGAGCACACCTAAAATGAAGTGTGTGCTTGTTTTTATTAGTAAGTAGAGTGATGTATAATGTTATTATGTGAAGGGGAGCATGAAGTGTATCTGTATTATGACTATGATACCTTGAAAAACATGACCTTAGTCGTCGTTTTCTTGATGAGGATGATTATTTTGCTCAGAAAAGGCTAGAAATGCTGAATTGAATTTGGGCAACGTGTTTTTTTTTTTTGTTTTGTTTTTTCTTGTGTCTGTTATAAAGGTTTTTAGTTGCATAATTTGAGTTTGAATGCATAATTCAAGGTCAGACGGTGGATTCTATCACTGAAACATGATTTTTACTGGTGAGTTTGGCTAACAGGCGACTGCACAGTAATGATCGTTTTATATTCCAGCATGAAATATTTAAACTATGTCCACTGGCCATTGTTTGTTCAATCTTCTTGTTGAAAGCCTTCATTTTTCAGACCCTTAAAATGTCATCAATAATTTAAATGGTTATGCATTGCATAAATATCAGCCTTCATGTTGCTTTTCTTTTCGTTTCTGAAGGGTCAAAAAAAACCTAATGAATTTGTAAAAACTCACCATTCTTTCTGCACATAGAAAAGAATTTGTTAAAAGTTTCCCAGGTTTCGGAATTTTTTTTTTTTTTCATTGACAATAAAACTAGCTTGTACAAAATAGATACTGCTAATTAAAACTAAAACTATTAAATAAAATAAAATATTAGACAAAAAAAAAAAAAACTAAACTAAAATAACTGAAAGAAGTTTAATATGAAGCACTAAAATTAAAATAATAAATAAATAAAAACTGAAATAAAAATAAATTAAACCTAAATAGTAATATTTGAAAAAAAAAAACATACTAATAAAAATGAAAAAAGAAACTAAATTTAATATAAAAAATCTGAAAGTGTATAAATAAAAGCTAATTCAAAATATTAATAAAACATATAAATACTATATAAATAATGCAAAAAAAAATGATATATATAACGATTTAGTTTATAGCAACTATAAATTTCTCAAAAAATTACCTGATGCTTATTCTTTATTCATCATTTTGTATAACTACAGTTAAAAATCTTGCTGTATTTTTTGTAAAAATAAAAAAAACATCGCCATCTTGCTCCTACCAAAGTGATTTTAAACACACCTTACACTGTAAAAAAAAATTCAGTTAAATTTATTGTAAAAAGAAAGGTAAGTGTGGTTGCCAGAATTTTACCATAAAAATACAGTATAGCAACGTTTTAGGTTTTATGGATTTAACTTAAATTTACAGTAAAATACTGTATTTCATTAACTGATAAGTTAATTTACCATCCTATTGAAGAACTAATATCTGTTTTGTACCTTTACAATACACTGACAACCACCAAAGTGTGAAGTGTCACGCAGGGAATTCTGGGAATGTCAATTTATGGGTTTTTTTACTGTAAATTATACAATGACTTGTTGTTTTTCACTTCCAAAAACTGTTAATTTAACGGTATTTTACTGTAAGATTACATTAAATGTACAGTAAGATCTATTACAGTTATTCCCTGTATAGTACAGTAACTTTCTGTTAACCAATTAACAGTTTTTCACCGTAGAATTTTTACAGTCTTTTACCGTTAAATCACAATCATTTTTTACAGTGTACGACTTCCCAAATCGTAAATACAAACTTCCAAGGAGGACTTGAATGCAACATTTGCTATAAATGCACTAAAAGACTTTTTTGTTTTCAGTGGAATGGTCTTATTCATTCATTTAGACTTCTGACTACCTGTGAAAAATTACACTAACATTTTCAAAATCACAATAACCCCGCCTCTAATATGCAGCTTTAGGTGAAGGTAAAACGCTACCATCTGTTTTGAAGGAACAGATATGACACTGCTAATCGCTGTTAATCAGTCTTGACGTCTCATTGACATAATTTGGCATTTTAATGCTAGAGATTTATCACATCAGCTCTTGCCTGCAGCTGTCAAGGTTCCCTGAATGAAGGCAATGAGTGAAAGAACATTGGATGTGTTTTGGTCACATATTATCCAAAAACTTTATATGCAGTAACATGAGCTGTAAATTGGATTCCCTGGGGAATAAGGAAGGTATTGATAATTCACTGAAGATTTTATTTGCCTAGATAAGACCACTTGCAGTCAGGCTTTGGTTTTTGATTGATTTGGTTTTTGACGAATAAAGTGCAGTGTGCATTTGTTAGATCTTAAAGGGTTAGTTCACCCAAAAATGAAAATTCTGTCATTAATAACTCACCCTCACGTCGTTCCAAACCCGTAAGACCTTCGTTTATCTTCAGAACACAAATTAAGATATTTTTGATGAAATCCAAGAGCTTTCTGACCCCTCAATAGACTGCAAACCTGGCCCAGACAGGTATTAAAGACATTGTTAAAATAGTCCACATGACTACAGTGGTTCAACCTTAATGTTATGAAGCGACGAGAATACATTTTGTGCGCAAAACAAGCGTAGGAGACTGACAGCGAAGAGAAGAAATTGTTGAATAAAGCCGTTATCTTTGTTTGTTTTTTGCGCACAAAAAGTATTCTCGTCGCTTCATAACATTAAGGTTGAATCACTGTAGTCACGTGGACTATTTTAACAATGTCTTTACCTTTCTGGGCCTTGAAATTTGTTATGACGTTGCTGTGTATAGGGAGATCAGAAATCTTAATTTGTGTTCTGAAGATGAACGAAGGTCTTACAGGTGTGGAAGGACATGAGAGTGAGTAATTAATGACAGAATTTTCATTTTTGGGTGAACTAACCCTTTAACCTGGCACATAGTTTGTGGATCCCAGTGATTATTTCTCTTTGAATTGATTGTGTTTTAATGTGTTACTGTAGTGTTGTTGCAGATGTCTCTGTCCAGACATGCCCATCTCTTTCATTTCATAGCCATCTTTGCACAGATGCGATCACATCCATGCTATATAATACAGTCATCTGTGGTTTAATTCAGCTTTTATATTAAAAGGTGTTTCAATTGTCATTGAACAAAGATGAAACACCTGTTTAGTGCCAATGCCGAAAAAACTTGTTAGCTTGGTTGAATACTAATACGGTAGATGTTTGCCGCTAGGTTCTCACTAACCTCCCCCTGAACTGTGCTCATTTTTTTTCTCTAATCTTGGCGTCTCACATTGGCTCACTGCTGTAATCACCTCGTTCAGAACGATGGCGCTGCTTGAACGGCCCGGCTTACAGGGTCATTAGAACCAGGTAAATTATTCATTACAAAATGTGCCATCAAAGTGGAGCGCTAAGCACAGTGTTTCAGTCCTGCCAAGAGGCACCGTCATTTCTTCATATCTTTCCTCATTAAAATCTTTTACAGTCTAAGGCAAAGGTTGATGTTTATGACTTGTTTATTTTTTTATCCAATTAATTACATATGCTGATTTATCAAATAATCACATATTAATATATGTTGTAATATATATATATATATATATATATATTATATATAAAGGGTTAATTCACCCAAAAATGAAACTAATGTAATTTATTACTCACCCTCATGTCGTTCTACACCCGTAAGACCTTCGTTCATCTTCATAACAAAAATTAAGATATTTTTGATGAAATCCGATGGCTCAGTGAGGCCTCTATTGCCAGCAATGTCACCGAACCTCTCAAGGTCCAGAAAGGTACTCAAAACATATTTAAAACAGTTCATGTGACTACAGTGGTTCAACCTTAATATTATAAAGCGACGACAATACTTTTTGTGCGCCAAAAAAACCCCAAAATAACGACTTTTCAACAATATCTAGTGATGGCTGATTTCAAAACACTGCTTCGAAGCTTTACGAATCATTTGATTCGAATCAGTTGTTCAGAGCGCCAAAGTCACGTGATTTCAGCAGTTTGGCAGTTTGATACGCGATCCAAATCACTGATTCGAAACAAAATATCACGGGTTATAAAAAACAATATTAGGCAGCACAACTGTTTCTAACATTGATAATAACTTATCTACTAATTTAGCTACCAACATTCTTCTTTTGTGTTGCACAGAGAAAAATAAAGTCATAAAGGTTTGGAAGGACACCAGTGTGAGTAAATGATGACAGAATGCTCATTTTGAACCAGATGATTTGATCTCCCTTTAACTTTCAGTGTCTTTCAGTGTCAGTGTTAGCTTAATGCTATGGCACAAACCCATAACAAAAGCCTTGTAATGGAGATGTATAGTAATCAAACCAGGTGGAGCTTGAAATTGATGTATCAAGTTCACCGTATTAGCCAATTAATAAAGTTATTTTCAGTCGCATGATCATGGTGTGACCATATGGAAAGAAGGATATAAATGCTGTGATAGGTGAGATAATCAAGATAAATTGAACTAATGTTCCTGAAGAACTATCCCATTTGCTAATTTTCTCAGTTGCTGAGCACATCACTTAATTAAGAGGTAATTCGTCTTCCTGTACATACACAACGTGTCATACCTTATATTAATTGCGACGTTATGGTTGTAAATTAATGGAGTGTGAATAGATTTTCTTGATGGGGCAAATGCTAGTCTATAGTGTCCTTGTTCTAGATGAAAGTTATGGTTGATTAAATGAGTCTTGCATGATACAGATGTACACTGTAACTTTTTACTGATAATTTCACATCATCTTCCAAACATTGAGCTCTAGAATGCCTTTATAGTCAGAAGTTGGAGATCCCATATATCCCACTTTAAATGGAACACAGCTTTATCTTGAAATGTCATTTTTATGTCAAAAACGTTATGTAGATGTAAATTATGTAAATTATGTTTATTTAAATGATGGGTAATCAGATCCGCTGTACTTAACTTACCCAGTAAACTAGTTGTAATGCATTTTTTTTTTTTTTTTTAAATTGCTAGTCTTTTTAATTGGAGTTTGACACAAATGATGTGTACGGACTGAAACTGTTTTAATATTTTCTTAAAATATTTCAATATTTTAAAATACAGTTCAAATATTTTGATGTAATTTTTTACTATTTAATATTTCTGTTTTGTTAGTGTTATTTGACGCATAATGTGAAGCACAATATGAAAGTTTTAATATATTTTTAAAATATTTAATTATTCCTAATTATAGTTAAAATATTTTAATATTTTTTCTATTTAAAATTTTGGAATTGTTCATGTTTTTTTTATACTGTAGTTTGACGTTTGATACATAATTTATAAAATCTAAAAAAGTTGTAATATTTACTTAAATTATTTTAAATATTCTTAATACTAGTTCAAATGTCTTAATATTTGGTATTTTGGTTTTAATAATTAATGTATTTAACATGTCAAAGAAATATTATGGCACATGCCAGCACTGCCACATGAGATCACAAGTTTAGGTAGGTTATCTTCCCCTCCACTTTTTTCTTTTGTTTTTTGACTCATTGCTTGCCCTCTCAGTGTGAACTGCAAGTGTTGCTGTGTCCATAATGTTCACCATGTCTCACCAGGCTGACGGTGAAATAGAGAGACCAGATGCAGCACATTCCTGCTGACCTATTCGGTACCTACCGCTATAATGCCGTATAATTTAGCTCCTGTGTAGGTGACAAATGGCCCAACTCTGTGTTGGGTGCTAAAACCCCCTGTGATATATGACCATGCAAGTCTAATAAATCCCCCACATCATTCGTTCTGTGACGGCAATTCATCACCTGTGGGAGTTTAGGCTTGGGATTCCTATTGGATTTTTAATGAAAGAGAAGATAATGTGACTTAAAGTCAATGAGTTTTGTGGAATTTTTTTCCCCCCAAAACCCCACCCACACACAGAAAAACTCCACCTCTTCATTTTCCACTTTTTTCTCATATTTCACCTCCCCAAGCACATGCAATTTCTTGGGCAGCGTCTTTTTTGTGTTTTTATATATATATATATATATATATAGAGAGAGAGAGAGAGAGAGAGGTGTGTATATATATATATATATATATATATTTATATATATATAAGAGGCCACGTATATAAGAGGTCGCGTTAACCGAAAATTTTCTTTCATTGACTGAATTTTTGTAGCGGTGACGAAAAATCTGAAAGTCGTCCGTCATTTTGACAGATTACACTGAGTAACTTTTAACTGTAATTCCCACCCTTGTCCAGTTGGTGGCTGGTGCGCTCCAGTGTGGCAGCAGAGCGCGGGTTCAGCCTCCAGAGCAAAATTAAAACTGCCACAACAAGTCGTCTGTCCAACGCAAAGACGCAAAATGTAATGACAATTGCCTCTGCATCAGTCTCGCTTAAAGCCCGGAACACACCAAGCCGGCGCTGACGAACTAGTGGCGACAAAAGCAGACTGCGGGGTTGGCTCACGTCGGCAGCATCTGGGTCCAAAGTTGCCCTGAGACACCAAACCGACTCTCGACACCCGACGGCCAAGTAGCACGTCCGTTCTGCGCCTGCGTAAGAAGAAATGCCTTTCCGTACCAGCAGGTGGCAGTAGCTGAACAGCTAATCAGAATGATCAGATGGCCCGACTGACCGACGAGCTCCGACGCCGATTCAATATGTCGAATCGGCCTAAAAAAAGCCGACGAGGACCAACTTCAGCCGACGGTGCGGAACACACTGAGAAAACTTAGTCAGCCGACAAACAAAAACTGCCCGACGGCCGACCGTCGGCTTGGTGTGTTCCGGGCTTAACGTGTTTGATTACGCACAGGCGAGCACCAAGTTTAAGTCCATGTGGACCAGGAGGAATATATATCTAATATAAAATCTGTACACTCTATGACTATTAATTTGTGATAAGTTATTCCCAGTTAATTGACTGTCCTGTACATTAGCGAAATTTCTGTGAAATTTTGTGCGCAAAAAAGGTCCATTGTCTATTGTCAATAGCAATGTTTGAAGCACAGCTCACAGGAGTCACTTTCAAACCAGCTTTCTGTTGGTCAACGCAGCAAATCTTGCATGGGGAAATCTTTCGCCCTCATGCGAAATTCCTTTTTGCGTGGAATCCTATTGAAATGACTGGATTTTCTTCTGTCTGTCTTCTCAATTGACATTGTAATTAGCCAAATGAAGGCATTTTTAAAGAGTAAAACACTTGCAATGAAAACAAGTTGTCATTTTCTGTATAAATGTATTTTATCACAAAGTGTTGTACATGTGTACTCTTATGATCTATTCTACAAAGCGTAGTCCATCATAAACTTGACATTGTTTATTTTACCAATGATACAGCACAAGTAGTGTTGCTACAAGCCCACAATAAAAAGACTTGGCCACTGAGGCTTTACACTCTGTGTAAACAGTCAGGCCCAACCTTTCATGTGCTGTTCTTTGATCCTGCATGAAAGAGTATTTCTCTTCATGCTCCCCTGTGTAGTGTGACATTTAAACAATTAGTGGCTTTTTGGTAATCAATGTCAGATTTAGCAAGAAATGTCTTGAACCACAAACCACACTGAAATCCATTTAATAATGATCCAGTGGTGTGAGTCTGTATCAGATTGAGAGCGATATTAGACACACAGTCCAGTGTCCAGTGCATCCTAAACCATTGCTCTTATCTCAAATGAAGTTTTTTGTCAAGTCTGTTTCTGGATCATTGGCTTTAGCCCTTGACCCCCAGATTGGTTTAATGTGTGAAGGTAATATCTCAGACTGCTGATTTCGTAATTTCCTGTAAAAGTGATCACTCCTCTGCAACATGCAAATGAACGAACAGGCCACTGCAGACACGATCAGGAGCAGCGCGGTGATGATGATTATCAGTCCGTCATCGATACCATCATCAGTTTTTCCTATTAAAACCTCAGTGGTGCTGACATTCATGCAGTTTTTCAAATGTCTACTTTGCAGGTCCGTAATTTCCACACACACCTCGTACTGCGTCAGTGGGTGCAAGTGTGTGAGGTTGAATGTTTTTACATCAGACAACACGTGTGCAGTGAACTGCAAGGAGCGGCGCTGGGATGTGGTTGACCACTTAATATTCGACACAAGACTGCCCTTGGGTGGCACCCAAGAAATCCTCACCGAATGTGGCTCAGTCCCTTTGACTTGGATGTGCAGGGATTCATTTGCCGGCAGTGGAAAGTACCCATTTACAACTACGGAGACAGATCTCATATCAGCACCTATGAGGTTGTGGGCCACGCAGGTGTACTGCCCAGCTTCATTCTCTGTGATTCCATAAATGTCAAACGTTCCCTCAGGATGCAGGTGATACTTCTTGGAAACCATCTGAGGCGAGATCTTCTCTCCTGAAGGTGTGACCCAGTAGATCTCAGGTTCAGGATCGGCAAACGCCCTGCAGTGCAAAGACACAGAATGCCCGCTACCCACGTTAACCTGATCGGGAAGGCTTTCCGGGGAAATTAGCGGCAGGCAGATATCTGCCATTTCACGGAAGTGAACATGCCTGACAAGACGACCTTCAAACTCTGAGGGCCCTGCGCATAAGAGGGCATCTGGTTCCATGAAGCGGACCTTGGTCTTGTTCATATTGATCCAGCGGATGACACAGTCACAGTAAATGGGGTTGGTGTGCATGCTCACCTCCTGAAGGTTAGGCAAGGATTCCACCGTGACGCGATGAAGGGCCCGGAGCGCATTGCTATTCAGCATCAAGGACTCTATCCTGGGGACTTTGGAGAATGCATTTGGATGGATGTAGGAAAGTCGGGGGTTGTTCGTGGCTTCGATTTTGGTCAGCTCTGGTAGATTATGCATGGCAAAGCTGTCGATCGAAACTAACTCTGGCATGCTGTTAATACCAAGTTCTTTCAGATGGATCATGTCCACAAAGTCACCCCTTTTGATCCTCTCTATGGGATTCTTGTTAAGGTCCAGAAACTTGAGGTTCCGCACTTGTCTTAGAGCAGCTTGAGGTACTTTTGGAAACATATTATCATAGAATGACACGCTTTCCAGCTTATCGAGGCCAACCAGGGCACTGTCAGGGATTTCAGTGAGGTTCATTCTGGTTAGCACAAGACTGCGGAGATTGATAAGGGGCTTGAAATTCATGTCTTGTATTCTGGCAATTGGATTCTCTCCTATCATCAAGATTTCTAGCTGGGAAAGATCCCGGAACCACTCTGTTCTTATGGCCCTCAGCTGGTTTGAATTAAGATGGAGCCTCAAGAGCTTGTTAAGCCCTTGGAAAGCCTCTGCACTGATCAAGGAGAGTAGGTTATGGTTAACATAGAGCTCCTGTAAGTTTGGGAAGTGTGCAAAGCAATTATCATGAAGACTGCTTAGCCAGTTCTCCTCTAGGTGCAAAGACAGAAGTTGTGGAAGGTGACCTAGATAGACATCACTCAATGAGGAAATGTTGTTTCGAGATAGGTCTACCTCGGTTAGGTTTACCAGATAGTCCAAGGGACTGTTGATCTTCGCGATGTTGTTGGCCTGTGATAGAAGTACTTGCGTGTCTAAGGGCAACCTCCCCGGCAGAGACAGAAGTCCTAGATCATTACAGTCCACAGTCGGAGCCTCGTTATACATGGACGAGGGAGAGAACCAGGGTCGGACTTCACATTTGCACAGCTTGAGGCACACAGCCCTCCTTTCAGAGGCCTGAACTGAGTTAGTCAGCGCAAGTCCTGCCAGCAAACAAACTGCAAACAGCAAATCTTTCATCTTGGTCCTACTCTCTTCAGCTTGTAATTGGTCCTTGTGGGGTCTGGTGTTAGAGGCGTTAAATTCACAAATACAGAATCATTTGTTATGACAACACGGTGTATTTCTGCTGATGGCAAGTCCGCCAAAGCTGCGACTTTGCCTGTTGTCGTCCTTGGAGGAGAGTTGCAACCTTTTAATTTACCCTGCTTTGGCTTGTCATGCAGACTGTGTATGTGAAGGTCAGCGTATCCTTAGGGGAATGGAAAATTTGGAAAAAGTGGAAATTTGCAGGGTGAGCTCAGGTTCCTCTGGGGGATTGACCACTTGTCTGCCATCGTTATTATGTTCAATCAGTCACACTCGTCACTTCCCATCTGAGGAAAATAAGAGACAGGAGAGAGGTAATGAATATTGTGTCACATTAACGTCAAGAAGAGCCATATTGGCATTTAGGAGCATGACGATATATTTAGGCCGTGTAAGTGAATGTATTATTGCTTTTTTGTGCCATCATTTAATACATTATTGCTGGTTTGACCTCATATGCCTACCCTTCTTACATATATCATGTGACCACTGGGAATTTTCTCGTAATATATTAAAATGCCAGGGGGCTTTTATGTACGTGAGGGCAGGTGTTAAGAAAATTTGCATAGATCACCACAGTTCTGACTGTTTAGCTTAAGACAGAAGTGTTTTACTCAGCTTGGGCTGTGCATATAAGAGCATCAGTATGTAATGTCGTCTTATTTCTGTCATAGATCATTTTGTAAGATAATGTGTGAAAAAATGTGGTTTATTTGGCGACTGACAGGCCAGAAACTTAAATCTGTTGTAACATGCTTTCATTCCTACGCTATGATGCTTTATATATATAATAACTTGCTTTAACTGCATTTATATGAAAGCCAATTTAACAACTGTGATTCCTGTCATACATAACACATTTAATTTGTGTTGTACATTTCTTTCGAACTTGTTATCTAAGCATACTAAGGGCATTGCTAACATTGGTTTTTATTGTCTCATAAATAGACATTAAAGCCAGCTGAAAGCACAGAGGGGCAATTATTCCACAATGAAGTGCTATCCCAAAGGGCTCTGTGATAACCACTGTATTTTGTCTCTCAGTGGCAGCTGCCAGTGGGCAAAGTCAGTTAATTAAGATGTTTTAAAATGTGCCTGTGAACTGCTTTGAACCTATTGTATAGTTGAGTAAAACTATATTTGAAATTTATTAAACATTGAGCAGCTCTGTGTGTATGAAATGTTTGTTTGTGCAATTTCAGTGGCATGAGCAGTGGTGGTCTGTATATTGAAGCTTATTTCTGCCACTGAGTAAAAAATAAAAAAGGTAATTGCAACTTTTATCTCACAATTCTGACTTTTTTCTCGGAATTGCGTGATATAAACTCGCAATTGCGAGTTATAAAGTCAGAATTGCGAGATATAAACTCACAATTGCGTATCTCGCAGTTCTGACTTTATAACGCAATTGCGACTTTATATGACGCAATTCTGACTTAATAACTCGCAAATTGTTTATATCTCGCAATTCTGACTTTATAACTCGCAATTGTGACTTATTTCACAATTCTAACTATAACTCGCAAATTGTTTGTATCTTGCAATTCAGACTTTTTAACTCGCAATTGCGACTTTATATCACGCAATTCTGACTTTATAACTCACAATTGCTACTTTATATCACGCAATTCTGAGGAAAAAAAATTTCTCCGAATTGCGAGATGTAAACAATTATTCTTTTTGTTGTTGTTGTTGTTGTTCCGTGGTGGAAACAAGCTTCCATAGTTATTCAATTGCATTTAATATAAATGATATTTTATCAAATTGATTGGGCGTCTTAAAAATGCAGCACTCTTGGACAGACTGATAACTCAATTACAAAAATGGATTGCTGTGGACTGCGTTTTGTGATAAGGTTTATGTCCAATAATATTGATTGACAGCTAATATAAATATACAAATTCGGTGCTTACACAGAAAACCTCAGTGTATATTTGCTAGATCTTACTCCATACCTTGAAATTATGATTGGTTTGCAACCTTGAGGACAGAAAGCACAAAGCCGCCTGGCTGTGGTAGATGAAGCTGTCAGTATCACTATAGGAGCAGGTTTGCAAAAGAACCCCTGTAGGACAGTGTGCTTATGTTAGTCCGACTATGGCAGTGAGTCAACACAAGCAGGTGGGAGCATTTTTTTTCCCTCCTTTCTCCTTGCATAGCCATCTGTTTGGTCCTGTATTCCGCTTTTTGCCAGGATTGTGCAAAGATCACCATTCATCCTAACGACCATACAAATTATGAGGTTGTAAACTTGTTTCAGAAGCTGCTTACTGTCTGATGTATGAGAATTAGGTGGTGTCTTGCCATGTTGAGGAGAGACTAACAAAAAAAAATATAGAAAAAAAAATCAGTGTTTTTGTTACATTGTATTGTGCACATCTTTCCAGTCAGTCGAGATGTCAATAATCAGATATGCTCTCCTAGAATCTTCCTTTCTTTTATTTATACAGTGTTGGAAAGTCTGATTTGTTTCAATGAATCGGTTCATTAAAGAACCGATCAAAAAGAAATGACTCAGTTCAAGTTTCTGCATATTTCATAATTAAATTTATATGAAGTCATAAATATATGACTTTGACTTTAACTGGCCAAATTTATGTCTCGTGATTTAAAGCAGCTTACCCAACAGTTATTTTTCTAAAATAGCTGAATTATTTAATGGATAATAAACTGCCATTATCTGTAGAGAACATGCATTACATGACTCTTTGTTGCTATGACAAGTGCAGCATGCAGATACTGTTAAGTGCTTTGCTATGAAGATGCCCTCACATGCTAATTTTATTTGTTCATGTATGTGTCCTTCTTAACTAAGAGAGCCCTCAGCTGCGGTTCAGGAGTGTTGTGCTCACTTCATTATGTGAAATAGGGATTTGAAATAGTAGAGAGTGCTTCTATAGCTGAATGCTGGAAAGGGTCAAAGGGGCAGACTATTTCTGTCCAGTTTAATTGCATCATTGGTCGACACATGCTTTAAGGATGCACACAGTATCTTGCAAGATGTATATAATGTAAATTAAATGCTAATATGATATGCGATTAATTGTGGTTTACACAACAGTTGATTCTGATTCTGAGTTATTGCTGGTCCTCGTATCGTTTTGGACATGTGGTGTTATCTTAATCAAAATAAATGTGTATAAAATATTTATTATCTGGGAAATATTCACTTTTTATTAAGTTGACAGTGTTCTTTTTCTACCCACCATTAGAGTACTACATGTAAGATGTATAATCCTGAAAGTAAACGTAAAACTATGAACTACTTTCAGTAGAATAAAATAACTGATTAAAAAAGATGATTTTAGAAAGCAGAATGAATTCGTAATAATGTCAAATTTTAACTTAGTTATTTTATATTAAAGTATTTTATTAAGATTTATTTTTATAAATGTATTATTTAAATATATATATATATATATATATATAGTCAAACCAAAAATTATTCAGACATTTTTGATATTTTTGCTATATTTTTACTAGTGGGTGCAGGACACTATAGTTCATTTATGTAAGTGAGGATAGCAAAATAAAGTAAACTGTGACATATTATACCCAAAAATTCTTCATACAGTGGACTACCAGTAAAACTGATAAAAATTTGTGACCAAAAATTATTCAGACACTTAGACCTGACCATGTTTTGCTTAAGTGTTATCTTAAGATTAATTTTATCTGACACAGTTTAACTCTGAGATCTTGTCATATTTTATTACCATTTTTTTTTTTAATGTTCAAGGTGTCTGAATAAATTTTGGTTTGACTGTATATATTCTGTATGTATTTTAAACTTATTATTATATTTTTATTTACTTTATCTAGTACTTTTTGTGGACACCATGTGTGCCTGCATTACTTGACTTGTTTATTGAACTATTACTTAAAAATGTATCATATTCAGTAGAAAACTCTTCCTCGTGTAATTCAACATTTCTACAGTGTTACTGTAGTATTATTTATATACTATTATAGTATTTATTAATATTTTGAATCAGCTTTTATTTTTTTAATTTTAGTTTAAGTTTTATTAATTTTGTTATGTGCTTTTGGCATTTTTAAATACTTCTATTTAGCCATAATTTATTTTTATTTCAGTTTTAGTAATTTTAGTACTTGCACTTATTTCAGTTAGATACAAAGGTAATATTTCTAATTTTCCTAAGATTTTTTTATCTAATATATATTTGTTGTTGTTTTTTTTTGTTTTGTTTTTTTTTTACTATTTTTTTAATAGTTTTAGATTTTTTGTTTTAGTTAACAGTAAAAGTTAACAAGCATGAAATTACTAGAACAAATGACATAAACAAATGGGCAGCTAATTTGTGCACTACTAACTAGGGGGCCGTTTACACGACACACTAAAACGGAAAACTTTTTATGCGTTTTGGCAGTCCATTTACATAGATTTTGGGGACATGAAAATGCAAACTTTTGAAAACGGTTTCAAAGTGCAAGTTTTTGAAAACAATACCGTTATGGTCTCCGTGTAAAATACGAAAACGCAAATTTGTGAAAATGGTGACGTCATGCACATGCGTATTACGTGTTCAGTCTATAGGCGTGTATTGTTTCTTTACAAAGAGACATCGCCACCTATTGGCCTGGCATGAATAATACAGCATTTTTAGTCGTTTTTGCGGATCCGTGTGAACTTGAATCGTTTTGACAATGTTGTCGTCTGTACGCGAAAATCGCAAAAGGAAAAACGTTTCCATTTTTAGTACATCGTTGTCGTGTAAACGTACCCTAAAACGTTTCCAAAAGAAGCCAAAGCTGGATGTAATGTTGGAATTACCAAACAAACACAGACAAGTGGAGTGATACATACTGGCTTGACCTTCCCACAATGAAATCTGTCAAAATCCCGCCATATTTTAAATATGAAGTATGTTCCAACTGGCTAAAGAAGTTGTTTGTGTTTAGTACTCAGTTTTTTTTTCTAAGTGTGTTTTTTTTTTTTTTATTGGAAGTTTGTAGTGTGTTTTGTCTGAACAAGTCCAACAGCAGTTCCTCTGTCTATATGCATGAATCACACATTTTTGTTGACAACCAGTCCTTTCCTAGAGTCAAAAGTCCAACCACTTTACCTGAAATATTTATGATTCGCCTCCTTTAGAGAAAGTACTCATGAAACTAACACACATAGACACACATACTCTCTCCTGGCTTTCCATCCTCTCGTCTAATGCAACAGACACCACATAAAGTGGTCCTGCTGCGCTATGTTTTATTCACAAGGCTGGAATGAATAGAAATCTCGCCGTACTTCGGCAGTAGAGCAGCGCACTCCTAGTGAAGCGTGTGCGGGGAGACATCACGAATTGGAGGTGACACCTTGTCACATTACGATGGCATAACGCAGACTGCGAAACGCCTTCCCCTCTGGTTTGTGTTTAGGGAGTGGAGTGGATCTGAGGGGGCTGCTCAGGTTTTGTTTCATACCACACAGTGAGTGAAAGCAAGAGCGAAAAACGTGCGCGGCGGGCTGAATGCTTAAAAACACAGCAGCGGCAGACTCTAGTGACGGTGAAGTTAATGGGCTATACGTTTAGCCCTTGACCAATTGAGTCCACCTGCATGGTTACTGGTCCAATAACAGAAATATTAGCTGTTGGAACAAAGAGGAAACGTTTAGCTGTTTTCATCTCACCTTCCACTTTGGGTTTAATTCATTTACAGAATTCTGTAGCTGATCTATCTAAATTTTCTTTTGCTTTTAGTTAACAATCTCTGTAAGTTGACTTGTCCAGTATTACACTACGTACTGTACAACTAGTTATCACACTGTGAATATATGTGATTTTTCTATTCTGTACTATTCTATTCTACTCTATTCAATTCTATTATTCTTTTGTGTTCTTTTCTAATTTGATCTATTCTGTTCTGCTATGTTCAATTCTGTTCTGTTGAGTTGTATTTTATTCTGTTTTATTGTGTTCTGTTATCAATTCTCTAGTGTCTGCTCTTTTACATTTTTTTTATATATATATATTTTATCCCATTCTGTTCTAGTTCATTCTGTTTTTAATATATTCGGTTTACTCTATTTTGTTCTGATTTCTAATGTTATCTTCCGTTTCATTCTGCATTATTCTATTCAGTTTAATTCTGCTGTATTCTATTGTTTTATTTTAATGTATCTGTTGTATTCATTGTTTTTTTTTTCCTGATCTGTTATTCAATTCTGTTGTTTTGTTTTGTTCTATTCCATTCTGTTCTATCTATTATATTATATTCTACTCAATTTTATTATTCTTTTGTGTATTTTATTGTTTTATTTATCAATTCTAGTGTTTTATATGCTATACTGTTCTATTTTCTGCTCTACTATATTTTGTTCTGCTGTTCAATTCTACTCTGTTCTACTCTATTGTTTTTCTTTCATCCCATTCTAGTTTATTCTTTTTTAATATATTCTGAATACAATAAATTAAAAGAATCAGAACAAAATAGAGTAGCTGTTTTGTTCTGATTCTTTTAATTTATTGTATTCTCTTCTTTTTCATTCTGCATTATTCTATTCAGTGTATTTCTGCTGTATTCTATTGTGTTCTATTTTAATTTCTCTGTTGTATTCATTGTTTTTTTCTGATCTGTGGTATTCAATTCTGTTATGTTCTATTCTGTTTTATCTATTCTATTCTGTTCTGTACTATTCTATTCTACTCTACTCAGTCCTAAAATTCTTTTCTACTCTTTTCTAATTTGTTCTATTGTCTTCTGCTATGTTTAATTTTTTTTTTTATTATTATTATTATTATTATTATTATTTAATTATATTGTGTTTTTTATTCTGTACTGTTCTATATTCTGTTCTATTCAGTTCTAATTTATGTTCCGTTCTGTTCTGCTGTGCTCCGTTCTACTCTATTTTGCTTTTTCTCTTTTATTCTGTTCAATTTCTTCTGTTTTTAATATATTCTATTCTCCTCTACTCTATTTCATTTTGTTTATTCATTAATGTGTTCTATTTTATTTTCTGTTTATTTCTTCTGCTTTTTTCCTGTTATGTGTTTTCAATTCTATTTGTTTTTGTTCTGCACTATTCTGTTCCATTCTATCCTGTTTGTTTCATTCTATTCCGTTGTTTGCTCTATTATATTCTATTCTTTGATTCTATTCTGTTCACATTCTATACAACAAGGTAACCAAGTTTATTTTATGAGCTACGTGAGTGTTTTTTCCCCAGCATGCTGTAATATATCGGCATTGCTTCCTATCACACTACATGGTGTCACTTCAAATGCCTGGTGTGAAGTATAATTAGCTAAGATACTACACTGACAGAGGCACCAACAGAGAGAGAGAGAGAGAGAGTGTGTGTGTGTGTGTGTGTGTGTGTGTGTGTGTGTGTGTGTGTGTTATATAGTCCTACATCTCTCACCTGCTCCACACTGCCAGCGAACACACCGCATGACAGCAATTAATTATGCCTCAGCACTGCTGACAGAATCCCTATAGATATATCAGCTATTTCTGTCGCATATTCTTCAGCCCTGTCTCAAGACATGTTAGCATTTTTTCTTCTATTGTCCCTATTGATTTCTCTCTCTCTCATCTCTTTGCTCCCATCTACACCTTGTTCATACACATGAGGCACGGGCATATGCCATAAATCAGAGGTGCTTAGACTATATGTCCCTTTTCGGCTTCTTCCAAGTCCCTTTTTAACCTGTATTATTGCATTTTGATTCCAAACCAAAAACACAAACTTTGTAACCACTACTATAAGATCCCTGAATGTCCTATAGAGTTAATCATGAACTATGCTAAAGTAAACTCAAGTTCATAGCCGGTTTGTTTTATATTTCTGCATCACAACCTTACGCTCAGTTTGTAGATGTTTTGTTCTATTTTAGGCTGCAGGGTTAAACAGTAGGTCTTCTTTACAGCAGAACGAAATGACGTCTTTCCACTCTGTTAAAGTGAGGTGCTATACAAGCTGTAGCTTAACATATTTTTGTTACTTTTCACTGTAAAGCTTGATGTGATAGTCACACATTTTACACACAGTGATACAGCAAGATGTACAGTATGAGACCATTTTATGAGGGTTGACTGTGCATAAACAAAGCTAATTGTCCAGAAATAATTCTAAAGATTTGCTTTAACGTTAAAGTAACGTTTAGGTTCATCAAGGTGAGTATGTGCAAGTTTGACTGAAAGTTTCTGCCTGAATCCTCAATTTTGAAACATTTATCATACAAGTATACTGATAACTTTTACTAAGCTTTTCTTCAGAATTATATAATAATATTAATATATATTATCAAATTGGTAACAGAATACATTGTGGTCACTTATATTACTCCCACTGGCAAATTTATGGGTCTCTAAAATCCCTTGCGGTACCAAAAATCAATAATTTTCTCTTGGTCACATTCTCAGTTATTCCTCCCCTTGATACCTGTAGAGTCTCTGCGTGAGATTACGACATTTCTAACGCGGATGCGCAGAGCTTTCTAATCAAAAACGTTTGAAATGGATGATAAAAATACATTTAGAAGTGATTCTTATACTCATTGGTGCTTATTTAAACATTCAGAGAGCGCATACAGTATGTTAGGCTTAGACCTCTGCAATGGCACGCTATTAAAACCCCCCATCACAGGATGCACATGAGTCATGAGAGCGTGAGAGAGTCGCGCTTACCGGAGAGAATGAGATTCCTTGTTTCAAACGCATAATGTATTCCTTTCCTCTCAATCGCGGGCTCGAGCTCCAGACTTGTGGGGTTATTATCGTGTTTAGGTCCAAGTGAATGTTAGCTTTATTTGAGTGTGTGAGAGATGTGGAGTCTCTCTCCATACGGCTCTACTGGAAAAGATGCTGAGGACACCGCGGACTAAGGACCGGAGAAGCGCGTATCCATCCAGCTCTCTGTGCCGCGCTCCTAATGATACACACATGCTCGTGCGCGCACCCTCCACCCAGTCTCCCCGGGGACAGGCAAATTTCTGCCTGTCGTTCGCGCGTTTGGTGCAAGCTGATTGGTCAAGCCGAGCTGTCAGTCAGGTGAGGGCTCCCTCATACATATATGAGCTAGAAGGGGGCGGGCCTACTACGTCGCTCCATTTTAATAATATTTTCATACTCCCACTTTCTCTCTATCTTTGCCTTGTCAACTTAATCTCTATTTGTCGCTGCGCTCTGCCCGTGAGGCTACGTCTCTGATAAAGATGCGCTATTTGAATATTCAATTCAAATGCTGTAGTAAATCAGTGGTTCTCAAGCGGTTTTGCTCAGATTTTACATTGGACATTAAGTGAGATGCAGTAAAGTCACCATGAAATCAACATTGACTCTCTCTCTCTCTCTCTGTCTCTCTCTCTCTCTATATATATGCATTTAGCATTGTTTCCCTGCTGTTGAACCACCATTTAAAGGGTTAGTTCACCCAAAAATGAAAATTATGTCATTAATTACTCACCCTCATGTCGTTCCACACCCGTAAGACCTTCGTTCATCTTCAGAACACAAATTAAGATATTTTTGATAAAATCTGATGGCTCAGTGAGGCCTCCATTGCCAGCAAGATAATTAACACTTTCAGATGCCCAGAAAGCTACTAAAGACATATTTAAAACAGTTACTACAGTGGTTCAACCTTAATGTTAAGAAGCGACGAGAATACTTTTTGTGTGCCAAAAAAAACAAAATAACGACTTTATTCAAAAATATCTAGTGATGGGCAATTTCAAAACACTGCTTCATGAAGCTGCGAAGCTTTACAAATCTTTTGTGTCGAATCAGTGGTTCGGAGCGCGTATCAAACTGACAAAGTCACGCCCCCCAGTGGTGAACCATTGAAATTTCGAAACACTTATGACGTAACAAAGCCTCTTTTACTGAAATCATGTGACTTTGGCAGTTTGATACACGCTCCGAACCACTGATTCGAAACAAAAGATTCGTAAAGCTTCGAAGCTTCATGAAGCAGTGTTTTGAAATCACCCATCACTAGATATTGTTGAATAAAGTCGTTATTTTGGTTTTTTTGGCGCACAAAAAGTATTCTCGTCACTTCATAACATTAAGGTTAAACCATTGTAGTCACATGAACTGTTTTAAATACGTTTCTGGGCATCTAATTATCTTGCTGGCAATGCAGGCCTCACTGAGCCATCAGATTTTATTAAAAATATCTTAATTTGTGTTCTGAAGAGGAACAAAGGTCTTACGGGTGTGGAACGACATGAGGGTGAGTACTTAATGACAGAATTTTCATTTTTGGGTGAACTAACCCTTTAATAACCACTGGTCTAATTCTGAATGTGTTTAAAACATTTATTGAAGCATTTTTAAACTATTTTTGGAAAGCTCTGCATAATGAGAGCTTTCTCATTCTTTGCACATTTTTCCAGTCTGGACAAAAGTTTTTGTGAAGATATAATCAATTTTTGGAAGCCTTCAGATAAGTCACTCTTAACACACACTCAACTGGGCTGTTGCAGTTGCTGCAAAATCTTACTTGACAAATCAGAATATATACTCCCAGCATGCCGTATGTAACACTTGAGATAAACACCAACAACTTTCAAGCCTGCAGAAGTAATGAAAAGCACAAATCAGGCTGAGCACCAGGGCTGTTGCAGAGGGAGGGTGTGTGTTTGTGTGTGTGTATGACGGATGGAGGCTGCGCTAGAGCTGTTGGAAGGTTTAACACCGCATAGGTTCTGACAGGAAGCTGTACAGTGGCATTCATTGAATTTTATTTTATTTTTTTTAAAATCTGAAAATAAATTTTAAATTAAATAAATAAATGAATTTTAAAACAGAAATGTTATGGCATAAAGAGTAGTCCCTTTTTGGGACCCCACTATACAGTGCACAGCATAAATGAGTACACCCCCTCTGAAACTTCTGAAAGTCAGCAATTACTCAATTACTTAGAAGACATGTTAGGGTTCTTTAGAGATATAATGTTCCAGCAAGTCTGCTTAATCAATTACCAAAGAAGCATGTCAAAATTATTCAGGAAAATAAGATTTTCTTATTAAGGTGATAAAATGCTGTGTAGCAAAAATGAGTACATCCTCCTAAAAGTTACTAAATAAAATGAAATAAAAATTTTCTGGTGTAAGTTTAAGGCAATGTTTGATCAACAGGTAAGTATGTTGAACCAAAAACATACAAGTAATTTCTTGACAATTAAAAGTGTTATATAGCCCACTGAATCATTCTCAGACTTAATGTTGACAGCAATGGAACCACTTGGGAGAGAGCTGTCAGGAGACTTATTTTTTAGCACAAAAGAGGACAGTGGTACAAGAGGATTACCAAATCATTGTTTTAAGTGTGAAAATATAGCAAAAGTAACACAGAAATTCAAAAACAATGGACTTGTGACAAGGCCCCTGAAATAATCAGGCCTTCATTTTAAGCTTTCATTTAGTGATTTTTTTTTTTTTTTTTTTTTTGCTAGACAAAGAGCAGGAGAAATACCAAGCGAGTGTCTCAGAGCCAGCAAAAGCTATGAAAAGAGTGACTGTTTATCTCACAGAGTAAGATGCAGCCTGCAGAAATGACATGCATGGTTGTTGTTCTCACTGGAACTACCTACTGTAGCCAAAGCACAATAAAGTCAGTTAGCCATGTCCAAAGCCCATATTTACAAAATATAGATTCTGGGAATCAATACTCTGGTCTCATGATACCAAATCAATCATTTTGGATCTAACAGCATCCAAAATGTTATGGTGTTGCTAGAGGAGGAGTACAATGAGAAGTGCCTGGTTCCTACAGTAAAGTTCAGTGGTAGTAAAGCTCTTATATAGGGATGTATGAGTGCTGAAGGTGTGAGGGAGTTGTGCTTTATCAATGCTGTCATGAATTCCCACACCACTGTGTAATTTAATACACAAACTTGAAACAGAAGATGTTACCCTTTCCTCATTCCCTGCATTGTTGGGCATTTTTTCAACATGACAATGAGGATATGCATTCTCCCAAGGTGAAAAACCTTCTGTGGACATGTATTGCACTCAATCTTAACACTCTTGAGCGCCTGTGGGGGATTCTGTAGAGACGAGTTGAGCAACACTCCCCATTAAAGTTCAGGGCATTTAAGGAGCTCATCATCCAGGAGTTAAACAGGACAGATGTGACAATTTGTCATGAACTTGTACACTCCGTGCCAAGAAGGGTCAGAGCAGTATATTCAAAATTATGGAGGGCATACTAAGTTCTAGAATATTATACATTTGTTGAATTAAATCTAGGGTGTACTCATTTCTGCAATCCTTAATTTAAACAAAACTGGGTAATTTACTTATTTTATGGCTATTAATGACATATATTTCTCAGTTTTTTTATTATGTATATGCTTAATACATTTTAGTTTTGCCATCTTTCCATGAATTGTATTAGTGATCATAAAGAAAATACATCTTTTGTATTTGTTCAGAGGGGGTGTACTCATTTATGCTGTGCACTGTAGGTACTCTAGGTCAACAAAAAACTCTAAATATGTAGTTAAAGTTGGCATGAAACAGAAGTTGTGATAGTCTTTTCTTCCCTATATCTAAATAAAACGACTTCTCGAACAAGAAAAAATGTAGGCTGGGACTTGATTTTATCCATCGTTAATTGATTGGATGGTTGTGGTTTGCTATTGGTTGATTTCATGTGAGTGACAGGTTGATCCTGCCCTCACGCCATTAAACACATCATCAGAGAAGAGATGTCACGGAAAGAGAGAGGAGAAGTTATTTTGATTAAACAGTATGAGGGCACATGAATTAAAAACAATGATGTGCATGGCTAAATAATATATAATAAATACTGCAATATTCCATAAAAAAAACAAGAATTGTCCATTCTGATTTCATGGTGACTTTAAAAACTAGCTTTAGAATAAACTTTATTCAATAAAAGATAACACAAAATGTCTTACTGATATCTTGTAACAGGTTTGGTTCATAGGTGCCTAGATTTTCAAGACATGGTGTTCAAACTGTCACAAAGGAAGTAGGCAATTTTTCACTGAAGTGCTTGCTCAGCATTTGAGAGACGTTTAGCACCAAAGTACACACTTCAACTTTGAGAAGTCATCTTATAAGAAGTCTTACAGGGTGTGTTGCAGCTGAGAAAGCGTTCTTGCGGAAAGGCAACAAGCAGAAAAGATTACCGTACACGAAATTCCATAAAGCATGGAGTGACAACCAGTGGCAGAAGGTTTCAGAAGTGGATGAGATGAGAAGTTTGCAGTCTCCCTAAAGACGAGGTTGTTCCTCGGTCACGGTCAGGGTCATTGGGGACTTTGGTACCAAATTGTTTTGAAAAGCAGGCGTCTATCAGTGGATCCCTAATATATCCACTCATAGACGGATCCGCTGATAGACGCCTGCTTTCAAACGCTCCCGTGTGTATCTGTGTAAGCGCTCAGTAAAGAGCATCATTGATGTCTATTTACAACATGTTTTTGAAGCGTTGATCATTGTAGTCAATTACAGACATATCTGTTGAGTGCGTGAACACAATGGCCAATCAGAGGTGAATCCAGTCAACAGCGCTCAAAATTCTAGGGGGAAATGCTGGTCTTGTCACATTTTTAAAGTTTTGAAGTCGGTACTTTTGACAACCCTAGATGGTTCAGGTGAAAATTGATGGGAATAATATTTCAAAACTGGCCTCAACATAAGTGAAGCTGTGTGGGATCAAAAAAACCTGGAAGTTAGGGAACTTGTGATTGACAAGCCTAAAAGAAAATGGAAATAATTATAACTTTAAAGGGTCATGGAAAAGGAATTGTATTTGACTGTGCAATGTATTATGATTTTTCTATAATGTCTATAATATGATAGATCTATGATATAATGTGGTTTTGAACAGTGTTATTTTAGTATTATTTATATACTATTGTAGTATTTATTAATATTTTGAATTATCTTAGTTTTTTAAATGTAGTTTTCATTTTAGTTTTAGTAAATTTTGAAAACTTGACTTTTTTTATTATTTTGTTTTATTTTTATTTAAGTTTTAGTAATTTTAGTACTTCAACTTTATTTTATTTTAGTAATTTTTTATTTTATTTTTAATAAATATTTATATTTAATTTCTACTTTAGTTAAATTAACAAAAATTTGTTTAATAGTTTCAGTTTTTATTAGCAATACTGGAAAAACTTTTGAAAAATCCGTATTCAATAATCACACATAATTGGAATGATCATGGAAAATGTATGGAAATTCACTATTAGAATCTATGGAAGCCCGTTTCAGCAAAAATGAAAGATAAAAATAATAAATTAAGCCACATTATGAGTTATAAATTCACGGTATGAGATTGAAAATTGCAATTTTTTGTCTTTTTCTTTGCCTAGACAATGTCTCAAATGATTATACTAACTGAATCAAGTGAAATATGATCTAATAATATTGCGCCCCCCAAAAATCAAGAGTTTTGACATTTCATAGAGTCTTTTCTTGACTTACTCCAGCAGATAAGACCCATCTGGTCTCCGAAAACTGTCCCTAATGCCCCATAATCCACTGAGCTCAGCAGCATCCTCAAATAAACCAAGAGTAGTTCTGTCATCAGTATGCAAATGCTGTTGCCAGTCGTACCATCTCATATCTGTTCACTCCTCCTTTAGGAGCCCGAAGAACCCTCAGCAGAAGATCATCAAACGGGTCATTGGGATCGAGGGTGACTTTATCAAGTAAGTTTTTTGTAAAGTTGTTGGTGGAGTTAGAAATGAACCTAGTTTGATGTGGCCTAGATGGCGTCATGATTGATTTTTGGGTTGAAATGGCAGAATATCATTTTGTTGCCACTAAAATGTTGCCTGAGAAGTGTTTACACAGACTAACAGGCCTTTGTACCAGCAGACAAACTGCTAGAAGGATCTGTTTGAGCTTATTAAACATGCCAATTGAGGCTTGGTCCTCTTTAAATGCTTGTATCGCACAACTGCGCCATTTAGCCGTAAGTATCATTAAACATTAATGTCTCATCAAACCATTTATGGCCAACAACATTAAATCTCAAGGTGATCTTGGGATTCGGTTGAGGAAATCCCACTTTGAGAGTTTGATTTTAAGATGATTCATATGAAGGCAAAGTTAAATTAGTTCTATGATGACTGAGGTAGAAAAACTGCCATTAAAAATCCTAAAATCTCCTCCACGCTTTCGCTCTAGAGCGCTCACAGCACTGCCTGCAATGGATATGAGCTATTGCTATGTCAGAAAGTCATCTTAAATATAAAACAAAGACTGCAGCAGCTGTGAGAACATTAATTATTGATCTTAGATTTAGAGAGCGAGCCAAGAGCCAAATGCAGGATTGGTGGCTACATGAAGCTGGTCAACTGTAACATAAACAACGAAAAATGAAAAATAGCCTGGTGTTTTCCTGCATTAAGAGCAATCAGAATCCATTAGTGTGTTAACGCATCATTTTTTTCCTTTAACAGAACGCTGGGATATAAAAACCGTTATGTAAGAGTTCCAGATGGACATCTGTGGATCGAGGGAGACCATCACGGCCACAGTTTCGACAGCAACACATTTGGACCGGTAATCAATTAATTGATGCTTGCTAAGAAACAAAATCTCAGTCAACACTGAAGGAGAGAAACAAGTTATATACTGTATAGGGGCCATAAATACTCATTCTCTTCAAAAAAAGAAATAATCAGTATTTAAACAAAATATATTAAAAAAGATATTTGGAAGAATGTCAGTAACCAAAAAGATCTCGCCCCCCATTTACTACCATAGTATTTATTTTTCCTAGTATAGTAGTCAATGGGCGGCGAGATCTGTTTGGTTACTGACATTCTTCCAAATATCTTCCTTTGTGTTCAGCAGAACAAAGAAACTCATACAGGTTTTGAACAACTTGAGGGTGAGTAAATCATGACAGAATTTTCATTTTTGGGTGAACTATCCCTTTAAGTTTTTTTGACTTTTGGTATGAATATGTTAGCTTTAAGGTTATCTATAAGCTAGTGTGCTCCAAAATATAAGTGTTCAAAACTTACAGTCTCTCACTTCAGCTATTTTGATGGCATCATTCTGCACTTCAGCTTCTCATCAGATTTTCTGTCCAATCAAAAGCACTCTAGAATCTGAAGCGTCCTGCCCCCTACATTATAAACAGATTCTGAAGCTGCGGCTAAAATTGGTCACTTGTTCACACAATTACTATTTTCTACATGGTGAATGGCACATAGTGCACTATATAGGGGATAGGGAACGATTAAGACAGAGCGGATGATATCCGTGAGCCAGCGCAGACCACAAAACGTATCAGACCCATTTGAATTCTGCACAGAATGCTATATTTTAAAGCGATATGAAGGAGATTAGAAGGAGAAATGGTTAGAGATTAAGAGCCCGTCCAGGCATGTATACTACATCGTTTTGAGTCGGTTTCAGTGGTTTCGTGTACGCAGATATTTCTTGAGACGACACTGTGTTTACGGAATTTTTTTTTAGAACGAGGGGAAAAAAGATCGGATAAGGAAAGCTCTGGCTTCATGTGGATGTGGCCTAAGAGAAAACTGAGGCTTTACCAAGCTCAATGGCTCTGGCGAGCTGTGATATAAACGAAATGCTATTAGCTATTTTAAAAAAGGGAAGGAGCTGTTCGATATGTCCCGCCCTGTCTTCCTGTTTCAGTGGAAATTACGTCAACACATTGAAAAATGATGCGCGTTTCAATGCTCTTCAGTGGGTCTTTAATACTTTTATTAAGCAAGGATGCATTCATTTGATCAAAAGTGACAATAAAGATGTTTATAATGTTTATATTAATTTATTAATCAAAGAATCCTGAAAAAAATATATCACATCTTCCACAAAAATATTAAGCAGCACAACTGTTTTAAACATCGACAAATAATAATAATAAATGTTTCTTGAGTAGCATAAGAATAGAATAATTTTTGAAAGATTATGTGACACTGAAGAATGGAGTAATGATGCTGAAAACAGTTATTTTAATAATAATATTTAACAATATTATGGTTTTACTGTATTTTTGATCAAATAAATGCAGTGATCATAAGGTACTTTTTTCGAAATCTTACTGACCTCAAACTTTTGAATAGTAGTGTAAATAGTGTACATAAAAGTTAAACATGAAACATGCAATACAAGTATTCAGGTAGTCATTTTCTCATGTACCTCCTTAGATATTATACATTTGTCTGATTCCATAGGTGACCGATGAAAACTGTCCTTCAGGCTGCCGTTTCAAAAGATCGTTTCTGGAATCCACCACCGTAGGCAGATTTAGCCACAAATAGATGTGGTTATAAAAAATTCAACAAAAAAAAGACAAAGATTGCCACTTTCTGGGGACTTCTGTTAACAGCCTTGATGTGCTCGAATACCCCCGTCTGTAATGTATATAGATTGAGGTATTATTGGTTCTTTGAAGATGCTTCTTTGCTGCACAGTTCCTCAGATACATTATTAAACAGAGGAGTGATTCTTTCTCCCATCTCAACTCAGACTGTGACATATATAACTCACTACAGTCATTCACAATGCGTCAAGAGCTGTTGCTCAGATTCGTCCTTGAAATGTTTTAAATGTTGGGTTTTGCTTACTTGAACCGAGAAAGAAAAACAAATGGTCCTGTCTGTTAAGTCACTGACTCAGCATGATTTTGTTGCGTACCTTCAGATTCGATGGTTTTGTACTCGCTGAGATTTTCAAGTGTTTGTCCTCAGGCGGATTTTTAATGATGCTTCTTGTCAGAAAGCAAATGAATACATTTCTCACTGAACCACATACTTCCTAGGTTTCCTTTATTATTGTTTCACATCCATTACCCAAAACGCTTTTGGTTCTCCCCAAAGACCAGGCCGGAACATGCAAGGGAGGGGGGTGTGAGATGTTTTTGGTGAAAAACCATCAAGTCATATATCACTAAGCAAATATTCTTGTTGGATGTTTCAGGCAATTGCTTTCACTTTTGTCAGTACAGACTGCGCTGTTACCTTGACCTGATGTATTATGCAGCGAGATGTGTGTGTTTACGTGTGTGTATGAATTTTTTCACTTAATGCACTTTTCAAGGCAACATTTAAATCTTTCGGAGAATTTAGATTGATCTTTAATGCTGCGTAGGCTTCTGATGTTGGAATATTTTTATTCTGAAATACTGAAAGACTCCAACGTTTCACAAAGCACTGATTGAAAGTCGGGTCACAAAATCCTGACTGTCTGAGACTGTTTATTTTGCCCACAAAACACTGCAAAATGTCACACGGATTCGACTCAGACATCCAATTTGTGGACTTAAAGGTATAGTTCAGCCAAAATGAACATTTTGTTATCATTTACTCACCCTTATAGGACTGTAGGACTTTCTCCTTTTTGTACAGTCTTGTAACCCATTGACTTTCATTGTATGGACACAAAAACAGTTCTTTAAATTACAAGTAGGCCTACTTAAATTAAAGTATTTTACATTCTTTAAATATCTTATTTTTTTGTTCCACAGAATAAAGAAAATACAACATTTTTGGATGAAAAATCCTTTTAAGACTGAATCAGGGTTATTATCGTAATACATTATACAAAATGTACTGCACTATTTTATAATCAATTCTTATTCTAATCTTGATAAACACATATCGTTGGAAAGGTCTGAGACTCTTTGAGACTGTTTTGTGATAGAAGTGATATTGTGACACAAATGTATTTATTTGTGACTCATCAAAAAAGTGGATGTCACCCGGTGGCTATTTTTGGTATAGCACCTAAACAAAATCTCATAGGAGCCATAATTTTTGTGATATCAACTTCAAATTTGGAACACAGTTTGGTTAGACATATAGCTTTGATTTTATAGCAATTTTAGAGTCCAAATTATTTTGAAAAACATACATTTTGTATAAAATAAAGCATGTTTCATACAGAACATTTGCTTTACAGTAAACTTAAACTTTTAACTCTTTAATTTTTTGAATAAAACTGTAACAATCTGCTCAGTGTCTTCTCTATAAAGAGAAGGTTTGTATTCCAAAGCATTCATGAATTATAAAATTTACGTTTGGATAGTGTATTTTCACGTCTATGTTCAAAACAGGGGTGACAGTTAACAGGTTAATCAAAACTATATAGACAAGTGGTGAAATGGGCCTACCCGCTTTGAATTGTGGCCCACCTGATTAGAAGTTAATTATTTTGCAAGAAAAAAAATGCCTGAGTTACAGCAACTTTCTGTTTCATTGCATTAATAGCATGCTTTAGCACTTAGCTAAGTGTTGCTAGCATGTTTTAGCATGTTTCTAGCTAGCATGTTGCATGCTAAGTTTGGGGCAGATTGGACATTGTATGCCTGAGTTACAGCAACTTCCTGTTTCATTGCATTAATAGCATGCTACACTTAGCTAAGTGTTGCTAGCATGTTTCTAGCATGTTGCTAGCCTATTTAACACTTGCTGACACTTTAATATGTTGCTAGGAGTCCATAACAGTGTTAAACATGTCACTTCCTGTTGCCAGCTGGTGTCGCTATGATGACTGAATATTAACAAAAACTATAATTGTAAATAAGTGATACTAAAAAAACACTGGACTGGTAGGATTCCCACATTCTTCTCAGAGCTTCTCTGCAGTATTTTAAACTTATATTGTGGTCTTGTCATGCTGTTAAAGATTTGTGAGGTCTTTATCATCCCCTGCAGGTGAGTACATTATCACCCCTTCAAGTCCCTCCAAACCCCGCAGGTATTTACAATACCCTCCAAATCAAAGTTTTTGGGAGCTTGTTGGAATGTCTCCCATGTCCTTCTGGCTATAAAAAAGCAATGAGGTTCCTGTTCTCTTCTGGCTAGAGATATATTGCTTTGTATTCACTAGATGAGAAAAGCATCTAATTCTTGTTCCAGTTGATCTTTGTTAAGCGACAGCCTTTCAAAAGCTACTTTCTTCTTAAGAAATCGACTATTTTGTTTGATTTTATAGAGCTTCTTGTGGTAGTTTAGCTTGATGATTCTGATCTCCACAGGTGTCTCTCGGTCTTGTCCACGGTCGGGCGTCACACATCATCTGGCCGCCCAGTCGGTGGCAGCGGATCGAGCCGTCTGTCCCCTCAGACAGAAGACCGCTGTTAAACTGGGATGGAGCAACAGAGGACAGTAATGATGACTGAAATGAAGGACAACCATGTTAACCCTCATGTACAGTTAATGTAAAGTCATGTGCTGTGGATTATAGAAAATGTTCTTGTTGAAACCATGTGGGTCAAATCAGAGCCCAAGAAAGACTATCCAGAGTTTAGCCCTAGTTTAGGCAGATATTGTCAGTTGTACATATTCTTGACCCTTTTGTTAGGTCTGTGCCAGGGTGATGATCAAATGACACACATATAAAGGCAAAATGTATTATACACATAGTTTTTAGTAATAAAGCACATTGTCATACAATCATTTGCCAAATGATTTATTTCTAAAGGTGTATATATATATATATATATATATATATATATATATATATATATATAAATTCTTCAAAAATAAAAAGATCTTTACTCTAGTCTTTTGTGTCACATGATCCTTCAGAAATTATTCTAATATGCTGATTTGGTGCTCAAGAAACATGTATTATTATTATTATTATTATTATTATTATTATCTATGTTGAAAACAGTTTTGCTGTTTCATGTTTTTGTGGAAACTATAATTACTGTCACTTTTGATCAATTTAATGCATTCTTGCCGAATAAAAGTATTAATTCTTTTAAATTTCTTTCAAAACAAATCTTAATGACATCAGACCTGAATTATATATATATATATATATTTTTTTTTTTTTTTTTTTTATTTATATATATATATATATATATAAAAACAAGTCTTAATAAAATATAAATATTTATTTTTATCCAAATACATATTTACTTCTCAGTTTATAAGTAAAATGTTTGTGCTGTAGATGAAGTGTTTTCATATGCACAGATCCAATGTAAAAGCACAAATGGCTGCATTTTTGTATTGATCCTGTGCTGCCTAAGATAGATTTGCACTTAAATGCTATAGCTATGAATTTTCCGATTGCCCTATAAGACAGCCTTCCTCGAGGAGGTCGAACATCATGCAAGACTAAACTCGATAGGATTTAATGTGAGTGGCCACAGGTCAATACGGATATTCGCACAAGGCTGTGATGAGTTCAATGGCTGTCAAACATAAATCAACACAGACAGCCCTAGGGCTGAAGTACGCCGGGGAATAGGCACAAATCTTAGGATACTGCCGGAACCGAAGATAATGGAGCCGCAGCCAAGCGGGGCTTGAGGATCCTCGAATCGAAACGGTGTGTGCGTGTACACGACAGAAACGTGTTTTTCACGTCTGACATTCTGCGTTCCTTGCCCATTCGGAGTAAATAAGATGTCTTGCATTGGTGACGAAGCATGATTTCAATATCAAGCTTTTAATCTTCTCTAGAAGGGCACGGGGAACGAGCATGTCATAGCAGCCTATTTCAGTGCCCACAAAGCTCTTCAGAGGGGAAGCAATTTCTCATTGAACATGACAACCGCATTACATACCCACGAGAGGAAATTGAAGCCCCAAATTGAATTTACCTTACAGAGTGAAAGAGATGTGCACCTTCACATGTTGATGTAAATGCAAGCTGAACTGTGTTTCTTTCCCATTAAGCTGTTTTGTACTGTGGATACTCGCATGTAGTTCACATCATGTGTTTTTTATGTTTTAAATGGGCTTATGGCGCATTCCAGACAACTCGGAATTTGGAATTCTCCCACATTCTGCTTGAAAATGACAACTGGAACATCCAACATACAAACTCAAGGTGGAGCGGATATGGTAAATCAACCCAGAGAGATCATTCAACGTCATTTCCGAGATGATGCCGACCATAGCAACTTTCCATTGGTTGTTTTCAAGAGGAGGTGGGAGAATTTAGAGTTCTGAGTTGACTAGAACACTTTGAGGTCAGAAGTGGGAAATTTCAGCTTGATTATTCCCAACAGTTGTGTAAAATGTGAACTCTGGAAAAAATATATATATATTGAAAATGTTTTTTTTTTTCTTACAATAAAAGTGGATGGGGACTGGAGCAGCCGTAATTCCTGTTCACTTTCATTGTGTGGAAAATACATTTTGAAACAAAAAATACTTCTTTTTGTGTTCCATAGAAGAAATAAAATCATACAGGTTTGGAATCACATGAGGGTGAGTAAATTGTGAACTGTCCCTTTAAATTTCCTTTTTCATAGACATTGTATATTGTTATGCCATATGTTCAGGTTAGAATGCCAAACTGGTTTCATTCAATGTTTACTTTGTTAGTAAAATACACCCACAAACAGATGAAAAGGCCACAAAGCTCAGTTATATGTGTGACGCAGTACTATAGGGAATATTTTTAATATTTACTGTGCAGCTGTGCTTGGCACTGGAATATAAAGGACTCTGTCTTTACCTTAATTTGAAATGTATTCATATTCAAAGTCAATGCATAAAGTTGTACCAGACAGACTGCAGAAACGAATTATGCAAAGGCAAGATAAGGATAATCTTTTCTCGACCCTCAGAGTCACTGTATGATGTTGTGTCATTTTAAAATGATAACAGTTCTTATTATCTTTTCAGAAAAGACTATATAAACTATCAGGCAAAAGTTTGAAATTATTAAGATTTTTTATGTTTTTGAAAAAGTCTCTTATGCTCACCAAGGCTGCATTTTTTTTTTTAAATAATAGTAATAAATACAGTTAAAACAAATAATAATAACAAAAAATTTAAATAACTGTTTTCTATTTTAAATATAATTTAAAATGTAATTTATTTCTGTGATGGCAAAGCAAAATTTTCAGCATCATTACTCCACAGTCTTGAGTGTCACATGATCCTTCAGAAACCATTCTGAATCATGCTGATTTGTGTTCAGTTATTATCAGTTATTAGTGTTGAGGTACAAGTAACTTGAGTAATGTAATCAGATTACTTTTTTCAAGTAACTAGTAAAGTAATGCATTACTTTTAAATGTATAACAAAATATCTGAGTTACTTTTTCAAACAAGTACATTGCTTTCAGATTTATACACTGACAGCTCTCCTCTCCCCATGTTGAGAGAAATTTTGAGTAAACGCAGAGGTGTTGTGCACGCTGTTTGTAGATCTTGACTAAATGTGAGCAGGCATTTACTCATAACAAAAACAGATATTCCTCAAAATGAATAAAAACTGCAGAATATTATGCAAACCTGCATTAATTAAATATGTTAAATACTGCAAATATAGGCTACTTTAAGTATTTAATCTCACTTTAAATAAAAATGACTTTAGATAAACATCACTTTGTGTTCCCTTTATATATATATATATATATATACTGAAGAGTGTTAAAGTTTCTTCTCCTGCTTCATATTCTTCTGTATTCCAGAATGGCAGCACAGCTGAAAGGTTTGTTTGAGCTGCGCCCTCTACTGTACAGGCGTGAATTTGCATTTCCTTCAGCCTGAGGCTTATTCATTTCACTTTTGGTGTGAAAGAGCCTTTTTGTTATTAAAAAACAAACAAGCAAGCCCAGCCCAGGTGAGAAAAAGTAACGCAAAAAAAGTAATGTAAACGGTACAGTTCAGTACAGCAAGTACGCAATTATTCTAACATTCTGGGAACGTTCTTTTTAGGTTTTCTTTTTGCAACCAAAAAATAACTTTCCCAGAACGTTGCAGTGTGGTCATCTTTCAATAATCTAGATAACCCCTAAATAATTGTTAGTGGAACATTAGTATAACGTTAGAATAACGTTATAGGAATGTTAGAATAACGTTAGGAGAACGTTAGAATTATGTTATAGGAACGTTAGAATAACATTAGGGAAACGTTAGAATAACGTTAAGGGAATGTTAGAATAACGTTAAGGGAACGTTAAAATAACAGGAATGTTAAAATAACATTAGAATAATGTTAGAATAACGTTAGGGGAACGTTAAAATAACATTAGAATAACGTTAAGGAAATGTTAGAATAACATTTGGGGAACGTTAGAATAACGTTAAGGGAATGTTAGAATAACGTTAAGAGAACATTAAAATAACAGAATAATGTTAGAATAATGTTAAGGGAACGTTAAAATAACATTAGAATAACGTTAAGGAAATGTTAGAATAACATTTGGGGAACGTTAGAATAACGTTAAGGGAATGTTAGAATAACGTTAAGAGAACGTTAAAATAACATTAGGGGAACGTTTAATGTTAGAATAACGTTAGGGGAACGTTAAGGGAACGTTAAAATAACAGAATAACGTTAAGGAAATGTTAGAATAACGTTAGGGAAACGTTAGAATAATGTTATAGGAACGTTAGGGGAACGTTAAAATAACGTTAGAATAACGTTAGGGGAACATTAGAATAATGTTAGAATAATGTTAGGGGAATGTTAAAATAACATTAGAATAACGTTAAGGAAATGTTAGAATAACGTTAGGGGAACGTTAAAATAACGTTAGAATAATGTTAGAATAACATTAGGGGAAGGTTAAAATAATGTTAAGGAAATGTTAGAATAACGTTAAGGAACATTAGGGGAACGTTAAAATAACATTAGAATAACATTAAGGAAATGTTAGAATAACGTTTGGGGGAACGTTAGAATAATGTTAGAATAACGTTAGGGGAACGTTAAGGGAATGTTAAAATAACATTAGGGGAACGTTAGAATAACGTTAGGGGAAGTTAGAATAATGTTAGAATAACATTAGGGGAACATTAAAGGAAATGTTAGAATAACGTTAGGGGAACGTTAAGGAAATGTTAGAATAACGTTAGGGGAACGTTAGAATAATGTTAGGGGAACATTAGAATAACGTTATAGGAATGTTAGAATAACGTTAGGGGAACGTTAGAATAACGTTAAGGAAATGTTAGAATAATGTTAGGGCTACGTTAGGGGAATGTTATAGGAATGTTAGAATAACGTTAGGGGAACATTAGGGGAATGTTATAATAACATTAGAAGAACGTTAGAATAACATTAGGGGAATGTTATAATGTTAGTGGAACATTAGAATAATGTTAAGAGAACGTTAAAATAACATTAGTGTAACGTTAAAATAACGTTAGAATAATGTGAGAATAATGTTATGGGAACGTTAAAATAACGTTAGGGGAACGTTAGAATAAAGTTAAAGGAATGTTTGAATAACATTAGGGGAATGTTAAGGAAATGTTAAAATAACGTTAGGGGAACGTTAGTATAATGTTAGAATAACGTTAAAGGTGCAGTAAGTGATTCTGAGAAACACTGTTGATATTTGAATCAACCCAAACAAACACACCCCTCCCTTCTTTGCTCCACCCCCAAAATGAACCAACACACAATGAGAAGTGGATGTCTCTTTATCATAGCTGAAGTAAAGCTAATTAATGCTTCATGAAAAATAAATCAAAGATGACAAACGAACAAAAGATTAACCTACAGTACCCAAGAATATATACAACAAGAGTTTGTTGTTAGTCGACAGCAGCACACCAGCTCCAGACAAACAATGATACTATAAACTGTCCTGTTACTGTAACATTACAACAACAGCATATCTCGGTTCTGTGAAACAGCAAAACCAATGTTACTCACATATGGAGCAGAAACTAGTGTTGTCAAAAGTACCAACTTGAAAATACCAGCTTTTCCCCTAGCATTTTGAGCGCTGTTGAGTGGATTCTTAAACACCTCTGATTGGCCATTGTGTTCACGCACTCAACAGATATGTCTGTGATTGGCTACAATGATCAACACACAGGAGCTTTCGAAAGCACACAGAAGTTTTTGAAAGTGTTTTGAAAGTGGGAGCATTTGAAAGCAGGCATCTATCAGCAGACTGGTCTAAACAGGGACTGGTCCGCTGATAGACGGCTGATTCAAACGCTCCCGTGTGTATCTGTGTAAGCGCTCAGTGAAGAGCATCAAAGGTGGCTATTTACAACATGTTTTTGAAGCACTGATCATTGTAGCCAATCACAGACATATCTGTTGAGCGTGTGAACACTATGGCCAATCAGAGGTGTTTAAGAATCCACTCAACAGTGCTCAAAATGCTAGGGGGAAATGCTGGTATCATCACATTTTTAAAATTTCAGCACCACTCTCGAACAGGAAATACGTCACCTCCACTTGAATTAATAAAGGAGGACCAAGATGGCGTCGCTGTGAGTTTTTCTAACTTTTTCTCAGGTATTGGCGGATGTCGCTAGCGTTCCACTCCCTTCTGGTCCGCATGCTTTGAAGTAAAATTTCTAATTATTATGAGAAACTAAGTCATTATTATGAGAAAAGGTCATAATTACGAGAATTATTATGATTTACAGAATCATATTTTTTACTCAAGTACAGTTACCCAAACTGCACACAAGAAAGTCTCCTCTTCCGCCTCAAAACTCCGCCCACACGCCACTTGATTTGACACGCCTCACTTGAATTTGATTTATCCTTTGCAGTGTCGGTTTGAGCATTTGATTTATCATTTGTGATGTCCGTTTGAGCATTTGATTTGCCATTTTCGATGTTAGTTTGAGCATTTGATTTATAATTTGAGCATTTGATTTATGATTTGAGCATTGAATTATAGATTTAAATATGACAGGTTTATACAGGGTTGATAATGAAACTTAAAAATCAAATACAAATTAGTTTTAATTTGATTTTTGATAGTTAATTTTTCCCCGAATGAGGAAATGAAATTGCATTTGAGCATTTGATTTATAATTTGAGCAGCCGTTTGAGAGTTTGATTTATTATTTAATAATCTGAGCATTTGATTTATCATTCGAGCAGCTGTTTTGAAACTTTGATTTATAATTTGATCTTTTTAAGCATTTGAATTTTCATACCGCTCGGTGGAAACGAGCCATAATTACTTTTTAGGGAGTAACGCAATATTATAATGCATTACTATTAAAAGTAACTTTCCCCAACATGGTTCTTATTTATTATCAGTGTTGAAAACAGTTTTTACTGCTTTATCTTTTTGTGGAAATCATGATACATATTTTTACAAATATTAAGCAGCATTATTAATAATTGAGTACATATAAAAACTGTTAATAACTGAGCACCAAATCAGCATATTAAAATTATATCTGTGACACTGATGACTGGAGAAATGTGTTATTTTAAATAATATTTCACAATATTACTAAAAATAATTCTTGCGGTCATTGTAGTAATCTATAACAGTGAACATGACCTCACCAAGTACAGCATGTTCCTGGATCGTCATGTCGATTCATACTAAATATATTTACTTCATATGTACTTCATTTTATAATTTTCATCAGAAAAAACAACAACAACAAAATACATTGACACTTATAGTATAGTTACATTGATCTAATCATGGTAATGAGGCATTAACCTGTAGGTTACTATGGTCCTGCTACATATAGTACATAAAAACCATGTTTACTATGCAAGAACTACGGTAAATCTTCATAATGGAGTAGCAGACTGTTCCAGACGTGTGTGTGTAGGCTGAAACATCTTTTGCATCCCCATAAAAAGGCAGAGGGTTGCTTTTTCCAGCTCTCTATTCACTCATGTGATGGCAACAGGCTGCAGATTCAGACTGACCCAATTAAAACACTGTCCTCAGCTCAGGGCCTCAAGGCAGCTTGCAGTTGTGTGGTTTCACTGATAAGCAACACAGAGCAAAGAAGCTGCTGTATTATTACCTGGCTTTTGTGCTGACATCCCCTCAAGGCCTTAGTAATGGCAGCCACAACAGGACATTTGCAAAGGGTAATAAGCTCATTAACTGATTCAGCATGCATGTGGCTTTCTGTGTGCTATCAGTGCACACCTTACACCTTTTTGTCTGGACCCTAAAGGGTATTTTTGAAAATAAGTGATTGTAATAATATATGGGAAATTAGTGGATTTTGATGGTTATCTAAGGTGTGGCATCAACCCAAGAGAAATCTGAAAAGTTTTCTTTCACCCCGTGGGTGAGAACCTTCTGTTCTTTCATAGCACAGCAATTAAAGAGCAAGGAGATTTGACAAATGTTGCATTTATAGGGGTGATAATTTAGGTTGAAATTGAAGTCGGCATGAAACAGAAGTTGTGATAGTCTTTTATCCCCTATTATTGTGAAATGGAACAAGAAAAAATGTGGGGCGGGATTTGATTTTGTCCATGGGGAATTGGATGGTTATGGTTTGCTATTGGTCGATCATATGTGAGTGACAGGTTGATCCCGCCCTCGCACCAGTAAACATGTCATCAGAGAAGAGATGTTGCTGCATGAGGGAGGGGAAGTTATTTTGATTACAGATTATGAGGGCACATGAATTTTTTTAAATGAAGTGCACGGCTAAATAATTTATAATAAATGCTGCAATATTCCATAAAAACAAGAATTGTAGATTTTGATTTCATGGTGTCTTTATAGCAAAATGCAATTCCTATTATTTATTGGTATAATAATTCATGTATATTGTTTTAGGGGCAAATTCATCTTTAGAGCCTCACTAAGGAGCAGTTTGCTACCAGTGTCAGAATCTGTTTAACAACTCAAAATAGTGAAACAGTGCCATCTTGAGGCTGAATAAAGACAAATCAATGGTGTTTTTAGTAACACTCTTACAATTCGTAAGATTTGTTTGATTTTTTTCTCCTGCTCGGTGCTGTGTTTTCTTTTCTCTTTCAGAAGGAAAATGAGATAAGCTGGTAGATCTTCTTACTTAGACCAACAAGAAGTCAGTATCCAGCTTGACATACCAGCTCAAGTTGGTCAAGATTTTGGAACAATTATTACAGTAAACAAATAAATAAATGCGTTTAAATATGTGACTTACAAACTGAAGATGGTTTTTAAGGCACAATTATTCGTCAATCTTCCTAGGGAAATGTGTTGTGAAAAGCGCTATATAACTGAATTGAATACTGAATACTCCTTGGGCTGTGTGATGCGCGTCCTCCAATCAGGTAGGTGGCGCTGCGCACACTCCAACTTAGTCCTTCAAGAGAAGTTGTTTTGAAAACGTCTGATCTGTAGCAGTGTTCATACAGTGGGGAAAGGGATATTTCATCTTTCTAACCAAAAGGCCAGACAGGTTGTCTTCATAATTAGTAAGTTTTTTTCCAATGCGTTTTTTCTTTTCGTGTGTTTGCTCTTATACAATGGAAAAAAGGCAGTCCGGTCTGTCTATGCTAGTTTTGTGCTAGTAATGAACAGCTCCTTTATTTTGAGAATGTGTCAGGATGGGACAGTTAAGATAAATATATATATATAAATAAAACAAATGTTCGTTTATTAGTGAGACCGCACATTTGTGTGACTTACATGTCAAGTACAGCTTGCTGGGTAGTTAAATCAACTTGGTGACACTAATTGTAACTAAAACAGTTTACATTTGAATAAATCGTTGAACACTGGCCATTTGCTGTATTTTATTTTTATGATAATGAATGATTTATTGTTAAACTAATAATAAAACCCAATCATAGCCTTTTTGTGAATATGCATATAATCTCATTTGACTCTTCGTGAAAATACATATTTTTTTAATAAATATAATGCCATTTACGTGAATACATCTTATATTATCAGAGTAACATCTATAATTAAAGCATTGAATAAAAAACAAGTGCATATTACCTTTAATGATTAATAATATATTAGTTAAGTATAATATTCATTATAATTATTGTTAATACATTATTTTTAATATAATTTTACATTGAAATGATTAATTGGCTGTTATTAAATTGAAATAACCCCTTTAGCAGCATGATTTCAAAAGCTGCAACTCCACAAGATTAAATTAACTGAATGATTGATTGTCATGTAAATTGAACTCATACTTCTGATGATAATTGTTTTTCTCTCTCTCAGATCAGCCTATTGCTGTGCCCTTAGGCCAGCGTTTCAAATGAACATGTCCCTTGCTCAAAGAGTCCTCCTGACATGGATCTTCACACTTATCTTCCTCATTATGCTGGTCCTCAAGTTGGACAAGAAGATCGAATGGAACTGGTTCCTCATCTTCCTTCCTGTCTGGACCTTTGATCTTATTCTCCTCCTCATGCTCATTGTTAAAATGGCAGGCCGCTGCAAGCCTGGGTTTGACCCTCACAACGGCGCGGAGAACTTGAAGAAGCGCGTGTGGTACCTCGTGGCCATGCTGCTTAAACTGGCATTTTGTCTGACTCTCTGTGCCAAATTACAGAACCTAATGGACATCTTGGTGAGCTCGGTTTGCATCCCTCTGTGGGCGCTGCTTATCGGAGCCATGGTGGAGCTGGGCTACAACGTTTTCCACTTCAGAAGAGACTGAACATATGAACGGTACTCTTTGAAAGCCACCAGAAAAGTCTTTACTGTATTCTTCAGGAGTAAAATCATCTTGAAAGTAGATGTTATTCATAAAGAAGGGAATATATATAACGGACAATAAGAATGTACAGCTATTTAAAGCTCTTTATCAGGAATTGCTTGTTTCTTTCAGGCTCAAGGGTGAAGCTGAATAGCCTACATTTCGTGTTCACAATGATGCAGGCAGGGAGGTTTACGAATTTTATCTCAGTGGTGAGTTTCCACTCAGGTGACAGAAATGACTGATTGTGAATGTTGCTCTGAATATTTATTGCATTTTAGTGAAACACTGAGATCATTAGCGGCATACCATAATGGAAATTTGAAAAATAACAGTTAACGTGCTGCATACACACTGTTTTTTCAACCAGTACTGTAACACAATATGGTTTGCTAACAGAAAAGACATGTTTTAATGGTGTATAATTTATAAATCTGTCTTTCTTTATCATACACTTATATTTTGCGTTGCAAAACTCACATAATACATGTTTACGGAATTTAATTTTCTCTTGTATGGAGTGTGTAAATGATAATAAAAAGTAATAACAACATCCTTGTAATTATAAGATACATATTTATTTTCTTTACGACAACATGTTCAGTCCATAAGTTCATAGTTTTATTTACAGATGTTTCTAAGATCACACAGAGGTGTTACAATTCAGCAGAAACTTTATATTGTTCTTGAGATTGGAAATTTGCTAAATTTGTATTATTGCTTGCTTTATAGTTATATTTCATTATTGATATTTTAGTAATTTATTCATTAGTTAGTTTCAAGTAATTATGATTCTCCTTTTCAACAGAAATTGAAATTCCCTCTTATTAGAAAGAATTGTTTGGGGTTTGCAATTTACATAAAAACAATTGCAATGTTTGAAAATAACACTTGATACAATGAAAATAATATAAAAAAATACAGATTCATTTATTCAGCTGGTAAAATTCAAATATTTGTATTAAAAAAATGACAATAAATTGTGAATATATCCATGTAAACAGTCATGGATTGGCCCAGATTTACAAACATTTTGGTGTTTGTAAGTAAAAAAAAAAAAAAAAATACAATATACAAAAAAAAAATAGCTGAATCTGTAAATAGCGTGGTTTTATGCAATACAGTATTTTCAAAGCAACACAAGAGGGCTCGGTTGTGTATACTAATCCATATGTGTACAGCTCAAAAAACATCATAGATACAGAAACATTTCGTCCCCTTGGAATTATAAGGTTCTATCTGACATTTTTGTCAAAATTGAGTTATTCACATATTCTTATTTACATTATGTTATGTTTTTGGTAATGTTGAGTAAATATAGGGACTTTTTATTTAGAAAACAAAATGGTTCTATCTACAAAGTCCAATGGAATGCAAAAACTTTGAAGCTCAATATCTCAGAACTGCTCAGAATGCAGATAGAACCTTATAATTCCAAGGGGACGATTTGTCATGTTTATTCAAGTTCCAACATTACAGTTTTTCTATTAATAAATCAGTAACACAAGAGTAGCAGTTTACTTTAAGCACTTGCCGGTTTGTTCTACCGCACAAATTCAAAATATAGCTTAATTTAATTAGGTTTTAGGATTGGTAGGTAAATATTAGTTTGCATAGTTCTTAGGTCTTATCATCATTCTAACAGTCTTAAAAGCTTGTCTGTCATGGGTTGGGTAATATTCCTTTGTAATGTTGTGCCACGTACCCCAAAATATCCCATTACGTACCCCTTTGTACTTTGATTGATAATATTTGCCATTTAAGTTTGCAGACATGCATGAATCAAACCACCAGCCTGAGCTGTAATAGGCCCCACAGTTTCCGGAGGGATACTGGTCATTGTCTCTGTCCGGAGTGGTGAAAAGCTTCTGGTCGTGATTGTATTTCTTACTAAGCAGCATGGCATTACCTGCTGTACCAGAGTAGCCACTAATGGACAGGCGGTATTGTTGGCTTTCATTGGCCACATAGAAGTGGTCATAATGGGCATATTCTCTGACACCCTCATAGTCTTCGATTTCTATTCGCAATGACATGTTTTTCGCCTTTGTCAGCAAGTGAATCTTGTCATTGCCAAGCCAAAACTCTTCTATTAGTTTACCAAATCCGTTCTTGTACTCGTCCCAGGTGCGATTGAAACTTGTGCTCCCATCAAAGCGATGCTGGATCAATGTCCAGCCTCCGCCAGAGGACTCCATGTCACAGAAAACAGGAAACGTGCTGTTTTTCGGCCGTGGCGTTACTCTGTATACACCATTCCTTCTTGATTTCGTGATGTAATCAGCGCAGTCTTGTGCAGGTTCTTTTTCTGTAGGCAATAAAAATTATTTTAGGTTACCTCACCCTCTGTTGATAAAATATGCTATTACAATGTGTAAACAACCTAAATCTGCATGCTTACATTTACTTAAACATCTTAGAGAGTATTTCCTTGCCATTGTCATCTAGAGAACTATTATTCTTTTCCACTTTTATTTGTAAAGCTGCTTTGAAACCATATTTATTGTGTAAAGCGCAATACAAATACTTTCAATTGAGCTGAAACTGAAAAAAATAAACATTCAGCTAAAAAAATCTGGATCATATGAATTTTTAAACGAAAACAGGGCAAGATGCACTGAAATAGTTTTCTATCTGTCTTTGTCGTTAGACCCCAACTACAAAGCTGCACTTGGCAGACAGTACAGAGATATGCAAAGGCTGTTTTATACATAAAAATGTGGACCACCTGGATGTATTTATTCATGGTTTTTTCAAGAGCTTACATTGAGCAATGCTGAGCCACATTTTGTTCTCCAACATGGACATGCTAATTTAGACAAGGGATGGTACTGAACTCTACATGCATTAATTACACATTGCTGAAAAGTCTTTGACTTTGAGCCTCTCCTCAAGCTCAACAAAGACACCACATCCTGATACATCACACGAAATAAGGCGCCTACAGCTGGTCCTCTTCACAAAAACCAAAACATCTGCTACTCAGATGAGAATCTATATCTACTTATCCCTGCTATGGAGAATTTTGGAATCCTATCACACTATTAAGATAAAGTGCAGGGTCACAGAACATGTGTTAGAAGATACTTTCATATTATATTGTTTCCAGAAAATGATTACCAGTAGTTATTTTTGAAGATGTGTCCCTGTTTGCACTCTCCTGAAACCTTGGTTGTAATGTATACAAAGAGTCATAGTGACTTATTCCACTATACTGTAAGCTTTGTGTCAAGACATACTCTAATCCATACTCTAAACACTCTGGAGTCTGAAACTTAAAAATGAACAACATGGGTTGTGTAAGAAAATCCCTACCTCTTCCAGAGTCCAATAGAGGCTTGGTCTGGGTTGTAGACTGTTGGGTTGACGTAGTGTTACAATCACTGAGACAGGTGCTGTTGTTCTTGTTCTCTACTTGCTCTCTCTCTGTTACCTCATCACTGACTGCATGTGATTTAAATCCCTTAGCTGTGTCCTCAGGGCTGAGTGAGAAAAGCTTTGAGCCCTTAATTTCTTCAACATTTGTAAGCGTTTCCAAAACAACTGGAATTGTGTACCTCCCTTCGCTGTAACCTTGGGCTTTGTCCGCACTGTTTGGGTTGGATAATATGTCCCCAGAGTTTTGTTCCACTCTGTCTTTATTAAGTTTAATAAGTTCCAGTTCTCTTGTCGCTCCGATATTTTCGAAGCTTATGGGTGTATCCTGACTGACATTTTTAGCCATTTCAACATGTGTGTTTGTCACTGTACGAATGTTTTTTTTACCATCTTCATGGTCTGTGTCCGTAAAAGAGACTGTCGAGGTTGTGAATTGAGTTGTTCCTGGTTTCTTAGATAACTCTTTCCTTAAGGTGGATGCAGTTGGCCTTTTCTTCCCTCTGCTGGTCTTGTCCACTTCAAATGGCTGTTGACTGGTGGTATCAGCAGTTCCCAAACTAAATATCTTGCTTTCTTTCCCACCAATATGTGAATTTGATGCTCCACTTTGAGTTTTAGAATCCTCTGCTTGGTTCCCAATATTTGGTATCAACACAGTCTCACTATTGTCTCCAATTCGGTTCTTATCTTCTTGAACCTTATACAAATCTTGTACATCACTTGCATTTTGAGACTCTGATTGTGATTTTGACCTCATCACCTGCGGGGTGTGTTTGATTTCTTTTGTTTGATCTTGTTCTACAGTAGATGTTGCATCAGTAGGACTGAAGAATTGAGTCACTGTTTGAGTCACCTTTGTCTTCAAGCCACTGTTTATTTTTGTCTCAGTTTGAGAGATTGGCTTCTTCCTTAAATAACTTTGTTTTATAATTCCAGTGCCATTTTTCCTGGCAATATTGATGTTTCTGACTGGGATGGATAGCTTCGAAGGTACTCCAACAGTCCTGTTTGCTGACATTTTGTTCATAAAAATAGGTTGTCTTAGTTTGAGGTCCTTAGGTGAAGTTATTGGATGTATCTCAGGGCTTCTTGGGGGGTTTGACATCACATACCTTATGTTGTCTCGACTTACTTCATGTATCTTGCTGATGTTCTTGTTATTCTTTGACTGTTCCTCTTCAACTTTAGCTTTGAGTGGAGTTATTGAAATTCTCCTTGTCCCCTGGCCTACCACAGGTGGTTGAACCCTACTGGTCATACTTGGTGTACTATCTATCGATTTACTCTTTACAGTTGGGACAAGAGTAGGCTTCACCAGATCTTTTTCCAGCAAAATGGCTTTGCTGTGGCTCGGGATGTCCTTTACAGTCCCTGCACTCAGTGAGTTAATACCAATTTCCTCTTTTGGCCCTTCAATGAATGTTCCTGGCTGTTTTATATCTTTAAGATCTGGAAACAGTGGATTAACTGTCCTTTCATTAAAAGTGCTGTCAACTTTATTCAAAATTGTGGAATCAATTTGTCCATTATTAGTTTCTGCGTTTGGGTTTAGATGTTTTTCATTTTCCACCTGTCTGCCTCGGAAAGGCAAGTCCTCTCTATCCACTTTGGAACTAGTCTCTGCCTCGCTACTAATAACTACCAGACTTTCGCTCAGTCCCACATGCTGCTTTTCCTCTTTAAATATGTTTGGCTGTTCAGCTTGTTTCATAACACTAGAGGCTGACTTATTTGTGGCTATGTGAATCACATCTCCTTGGTTTTCTTTACTCGGTTTTGTTGGAAGTCTTGTAATCTCGGTCTTGTTTACCTTTCTCAAATTGTCCTCCCTAACTGTAGTCACTTGGCTTGCATCTTTCAGGCCATGTCCATCATCTGTTCTGGAACCAGAAACCCTACTGATGTCTTGTTTGTTTTGGTCATCTGTTGATGGGATCGGTCCACTGACTGCCCCAGGTTTTGTGTTTGCTATATGAGGACTTGTTTCTTTTATCCTCATAATGCCACTTCTCGCTGGGGAAAATCCAGCCTCTTCTGGCTCAGTCTTGACCTTCATGTCCCCCGCTTGTGGATTAGTCTTCCTCAGCAAAGCAGGGTTCTTCAGTCTTTCTTCATTGTTAACCTTGACAACTCTACTGTTTATGTAGGATCCCTTTGGCCTCAATTGTCCACCCACTCCAGGAAACTTTACAACCCTTCTGTTCCCAGCTGATGTGCTGATGTCCCTTGAAATGCTGCTTAGCCTGTTCGGATCAGGCACATTCTGCACTCTTCTTCTCGCCGCCAGGATGCTACTGATGTTCTTCACATGTCCATCCCTGAGATTGTTTGGCTGCAATCTCCCATGGGTTGCGAACCGTACATCGTCCTTTTTTCTAGGAACGGACAGTTCTGTTAATTCACTTCGCTTAGACTTGAGTTCCCTCTCCTCAGGTGTAGGTGAGACCACCAGTTTTACCTCAGATATGTCCTCTGGTATCTCGTCAAGCGAGGGGTTAAATATTTTTACTTCCCTGCTCATCTCAGACCTTTGATCTGCGGTGCCTTGGTTTAGATCAATCCTCGGATTAATGTTCCATCTCTGACTTTCCAGAATGGAATGATTGAGCCTCTTCACACCACCCTTGACGGTTCCTTCACCTTCTGATGTGTCTCTTTGCGGTAGTGTTGAAGTGAAGATCTGGACCACCTGTTCTCCACTATGACTTTGTGTCTTCTTGACGCTGGTATTATGTCTTAGACTTTGAGGTCTCTTTTCCTCTTCTTCGTTGTGGTCCTTCCATTCACCCCTTTCAATACTATGCCTGTCCTTACATTCTTGGCAATCCCTCCTCAGCTGGTTCACCTCTTCCTTTAGGTTCTGCAGCTCCTTGGCCATTTTTTCCAGCTCGCTAAAAGGCCTGGGAAGCTGGATGGAGAGAGGAGGAAGGGTGAGTTGATAAGGGCACAAGTTGTCCTCGTCCCCGCAGTGCCCAAGGGGCTTCAGCTTTACCCATGAAGCAGTGTCCTCTGAGGTTTCTGGGCAGATGTCACACATAGAAAATGCTAAGAGGCTTCCCCATATGTAAAACACAGTGAGCCACATTGTGTCCTGTATGGTGAGCAGGTCTGTTCAATGTGTCGAAGAGTGTGAGAGAGAATGAACAAGAGGGACTGGAGGACCACCTCCCTTTATAGAAGTCTGAGAGCTCAGAGAGGGGCGATGCTCTGTGATTACTCTTAACAAAGAGCCTCAAAGTTACAGCCTCTTTGCAGAATGATCAGCACAGAATATACTCAATTTGTCTCAATACTATCTTTGTTGCTCATTAAAAAGGTAATGATTATTGACAATACTGTGCATATACAAAAAAACCCCCACATTTTTTTGTAGATTCATTATTGTGATGATACCATAATTGGTGATAAGAAGCAAAGTGAGCTTTTTATAGTGTCTATTGAGAAATAATATTAATGCAAAAAAAGTTTTTAAGTAATCTTTTTTGTTTCCTAGTTAAAATGTCTAACATTTTTTGAATCAGAATACATTTAACACTGCATAATACTTGCTTGCTCAGAGAATGTATCTTGTGCATTTTGTCTTACTGCACTGGCAAGATACAGCATTAATATCTTATGCAATATTGCTTCTCAGTTAAATTTATCTTGTTTTAAGGATTTTCAGATTTTAAAGGCAAAACAAGATAAAAATACTTGATAACTTTTTTTTTTTTTTTGCAGTGTTGTAATTGCCGTGATATTTAAATGGCAAACAGTCTCTTTGTTTTATACATATTTTGTTTGTCTACTGGTATCTATAAAATGATTACCCTTATTTTTACTTACTGTTTGATACATTTGAAAATCGTATGGTATTTTATGACTTAGATCATGCAAATAGAGTTTAGGTTTGGTTTAGGTTTGAGTTGCACTTTTTTTCTCACGAGAAGGATGAAATACCAGCAATAACAGCACACATTTTATTATTTTAAGCTTTTTAAACGCATCAGAACTGAGAAGCAGAATGTGATTTGTCAAAGTCATTTGTGTTGGCTGACCCTGACACTTAATCTAAACCATCACAGTTACGATCAGTCTTTAATCTAGAACACAGTGCATTCTCTGCATATGTCATTTCCTTTCTCACATGTGCAGATATGCATATGTGTGAGAATTATGATGGCAGCAGCTTCTCAACATCCTGCCAATAAAGCAGCAAGCCCCACACACATAGACATATGCACCCAAGCCACAGAAGATTCAGAGCTGCATTGTAGTCCTAAGAAGTGACTAAAGGCCTATTCAGATGAGACTATTTTCCTAGGTATGTTTGTGTTTCTTTTATACTTTCATTTAAACCAGTCTGAATTGAACAAGCCTGTATTTTCCTCACAAAACCTCTGTTTTTCAGGCATCCTCTGAGAAGTCTAATCCCACCTGGACAGTCTGTGATTACGGTATTTATATAGAGATGTATGATATTGTTGTCAGACATTATTCCTTATTTAATATATGTAATTTTGACAAACATATTCTAAGATATGGGTCTTTCCCCATTCAGGTAGATTGCATGATAACAAACAGCTGCCCAGGGGTGTTACCAAGATGGCCACCGACCAAACTAAGAAAGCATTTTGGTAATGCCCGCATCCAGACAGTGGACATTTCCAATTTAGTTAAATCCTTTCCAAAAGAGCACATGTAATGACACGCATCCTTTGTTAGCAATTGCAACTCGAATGTTGATGTTAAAGAGATGTGGCAACCCCACATCAAACTGAAAATGTCATTATGAGAAATGTTGAAACAACCATATAAACAATGGAGCCATAGTAGTCCAAACGTTAGGCAAGAGTGGAAAACGTTGAGTCCAAGTCTCTCTAGTTTCATTGAAAAAATCCCCTCACCAATGTTTACAATGTCAACCTGTGTCCAAACAGAATTGATCGTCTTTAAAGTATTTTTTTATATGGTGCTCAGCAGTGGATGTATTACGAGCCAACTCCCAGTTTTATTACTACTAATCAGAAAAGCCTTACCATTTATGGACAGGACTGTTATTGTGCGGTGCCCTTTATGATGTCACAGTCTGAAATCCTTCTGGGATGGTTTAGCCCATCGGTGTCTGTGTAAACAGTGAGATTTTTCCATAAACCATCTCGCACAAACATTTGACCCGCTGGTTGGGTTCGAGTACCACATTAGTGACTGCTACTCTGACACATTTGCATGATGTAGTAGTTGTTATGTAATTGCGATAAAAGAACAGACAAGTGCACTCAGACTCTTTCTAACAGTTATATAACACTAATGAGGCAAATTCTGTGGGAAACACAATGCTAGTGATTTGACCGCTTTTATCCAGATTTTCAAACTGGAGAAGGGACATCTGGAGTTGATGTTACAGTGCATCAACAACAGATAACGTCAAGACCGACTGTTTGCATTACAAAAGCCTTGACTTAATTAAACTGTTGGCTAATGCTTGTAAGGATTCCTCTCATTGTTGCATGCAATGAGACAGGCGACTTCTTGACTTCAGGCTTTTGTTTCTCAGTGATGAATATCTTCTAATCAAATCAAACAGTTTTATTGTACATGTGTTCAGGATTTCAAGCCTTCAATCTGCATTAAAGTCTGAAATTACACTAATTGTAATGTAATAAATATGGCAAATCAAATTTTGGGATCAGTAATGGTGTGCAGTATGATGAAACTTATTCTCACAAAAAGTCGAAATAATTACAGAATCTTAAAGGATTAGTTCACTTCTGAATTAAAATTTCCTGATCATTTACTCAACCCCATGTCATCCAAGATGTTTATGTCTTTCTTTCTTCAGTTGAAAAGAAATTAAGGTTTTTAAGGAAAACATTCCAGGATTTTTCTCCATATAGTGGACTTCAATGGGGACCAACCGGTTGAAGGTCCAAATTGCAGTTTCAGTGCAGCTTCAAAGGGCTCTACATGATCCCAGCCGAGGAATAAGGGTCTTATCTAGCAAAATGATTGGTCATTTTCAAAAAAAAAAGTACGTAATAATTACGTAATGCGTGGCTTATCGCAGTGCAAGACGAGCATTTGTGGTTAAAAAGTGTATAATTTTATTTTTTTTATAAAATGACCGATCGTTTTGCTAGATAAGATCCTTATTCCTCGTCTGGGATCATGTAGAGCCCTTTGAAGCTGCACTGAAACTGCAATTTCGACCTTCAAACCGTTGGTCCCCATTGAAGTCCACTATGTGGAGAAAAATCCTGGAATGTTTTCCTCAAAAATCATGATTTCTTTTCAACTGAAGAAAGACATAAACATCTTGGATGACATGGGGGTGAGTAAATGATCAGGAAATTTTAATTCTGAAGTGAACTAATCCTTAAATTTTGGGGTGAACTACTACTGTAGCACTAAGATGGCAGGGTGGGTCTAAATAATTTAGTGTAGCCAATTTTTTAAGCTGCAAATGAATAAAACATGACATGTAGTCCATGTTAAGTCAGCTGTGATTTAAAACATATGTCAAGTTACTCTGCCAATCAATGACTTTCTCACCGTGGGACACAGCATAGATTGTGTCACATGTACAGAGTAGCACATACAAATCATTTTAATTTCTGAATTTCTTCTATATTCCATTTATCTATTTCCATTGAAAGGAAAAATTGGCCACTGCTGCATAACAGCTGCAAAAAAAAAAAAAATCCAACAAATCTCAAAATAAAGCATTTAAAGCTTGTAAACCGGTACAGCTAGGTTTTTGAAAATATTAGAAAACTAAGTTGCTGTAGCCACGCCCACTGTGAAATTTCGTTGGTCCAGAATACACAAAAAACTGTGTATATATATTTTGCTTAATGGCGAACTGTATATCCCAACACAAGCAGTAAAAAAAAAACTTCAGAGAGTGAAAACACTGATAATACATATTTATATACATACACATTTATACAAATTTAGAACACCCATACCCGTGTCTTTTGTCTGATTTGATCATCTCTTATTTTCATTTGAATTGTTTTGTCTTTTTTTTATTGGACTATCCATTTTTTTTATTGTAATTTTAATACACGAAGACAATAGGCCACAAATGCAACATAAAAAATCCACTTTGAGAGAGAGAGACACACAATGATATCCATGTTTATGAGAGTACATAAAACCAGCAATGAGCTCTCAGAAACTGGTTATCAGGATATGATATGAAGATATTTGGGAGCCTACAGTGTCCTGTCTAAGAGCTGCTAGAAAACAACTATAGTCTCAGTAAGCGAGAACCGTAATTTCTTGCGCGCACCCCTCAATGGACTCCTTCATGAGCACGGCAAACTGTTTTCATATATATTTTATGTCTATTCCATGTAGCAGCTGTTAATTGGAATTAAAGGACATATAGAACCTGATTTTTTTTCCACTGACTTGATATCAGGTGTGACAAATAGACATCACTATCTATAAATGTTTACATCATGCTCTTGAAGGTGTCCTATAGGTTTTCAGTAAAGGGGAAGGGTCATCCGATGAAGTATAACCAGTGCAAGACGCTACCTAAACGCAGAATAGTTCGAGGGTCCAATAGTCTTAATACTGAGTGCAGTTAAATTAGCATAACACTTTTTTAATTGTTTAACAACAGTTTGGCATTCAGTTATGTTTATATAGCACCACCTATTGATCAGGTTAACATTCTAAATCTGTTTTTTACTCAACCATGATGACATATCAAGAGAACGAAATTAAAATTGCATTCACGACTCAACTAACACTGCATATTTTCAATGCTGCACCAGTATTAAGACTACAGACTGTTACAGGCTCTTTGAGGGCTCCGGTTTAGTTCAGGTGAGAGGTGAGGGCAGAGAGACAGTGGAGGAAGCTGGAGGGTTTGATCATGGCCAGTTTAGGTCCAGAGCAGGGTCCAAGGATCCTAACTGCAGCTCCACACTGACTCACCATCCCAGGCTCCCACTAAAACCAAAAAGAATTACAAGCATGTTAATCAAATCATATGCAAAACATGTTTTGTTTTGATACCTGTAACGTTTTTATTTGAAACATTTTAACTTTAGTTTGAATATTGTTTAAATTTAATAATTGCAAATAATCTGCTTGATATTTGTAATAGCAGATAATATTTCAATAAATAATATTTACAAAATACAAATGTACAAATTACAAAATAATAATATTAAAATATTTTAATATTTAAAATAATTTCTTACAATGGTGCAGGTTAGGGGCTTGATTACTTTTACATTTTTTATTGCATTGTTTTTTTTATATTAATTAATTTTTTTTACTAAATGAACACTTTTTTTGTCACATCAGAAGCCCATTTCCGCCATATAAAAAAAGAATAATTTTGGTAAATCATAAAACTTATAAAAGGTGAACTTATACACAAAAAGTTCAATTATGAAATACCAAGTCATAATTATGAGATAAAATATTGAAATTATTACAGAAAAGTCAAAATTGTGAGATACTAGGTTATAAATAAAGTCAATTATGAATAAAAAATTTTGTCATAATTATAGCTGTTTATCTTAATTTCAACTTTTTATGTCAGAATTTCAGCTTAAATGTGTTTCGTCAATTTCAAATTTTTAGTCGTTTTCAACTTTTGTCAATAGTTTTTGTCATAATTTTGACTTAGCATCTCAACTTGTTATGCCATAACAATTTTTTTGATTGAATTATGCACACCTAGAAAATTAATAAAAGTATTCTCTAAAGTTGCTGTTCCACCGTCGGGCCAAACAATTCTGGTTGCTTAATTGTTCCATTGCTTAATTGTTCCTGTGGCGATCCGGCCCAGCCGGTACAGATATGGTTTCATTTTCCACTGTGGGGCTGATAACGGCTGCTCTTTAGAATGCAATGCAAATGCGTCAGTCGTTGAGTTGGTAACGCAAGAATTTACATTTGATATAAGATGTAAATAGCGACCACACTATGATAGATGATAGGATATTTCTTTTCATTTCATTATTAAAGGATTAGTTCACTTTAAAATGAAAATTTCCCCATAATTTACTCACCCTCAAGCCATCCTAGGTGTATATGACTGTCTTCTTTCTGATGAACACAATCGGAGTTATATTAATAAATATCCTTATGCTTCCCAGCTCTATAATGGCAGTGAACGGGGGCTATGAGTTTAAAGCTCAAAAAAGTGCATCCTTCCATCATAAACGTACTCCATGCGGCTCTGGGGCAGTAATAAAGACCTTCTGAAGCAAAGCAATGCATTTGTGTAATAAAAATATCCTTATTTAACACGTTATAAAGTAGAATATCTAGCTTCCGCCTGAGCGCCTTCTCTATTCAACTAACGAAAAGTAAGTTTTTTTTGTAAGTTGAATACGGAACGTGTAGGACGTAGCATAAGCATTTTGAACTGAGAGAGACGTTACACTTTATAACGTGTTAAATATGGATATTTTTCTTACACAAACGCATCGCTTCAGAAGGCCTTTATTAACACCCTGGAGCCGTGTGGAGTACATTTATGATGGATGGATGCACTTTTTTGAGCTTTAAACTCTTTAAACTTCACTGCCATTATAAAGCTTGGATGTGTCAGGATATTTATTAATATAACTCCGATTGTGTTCATCAGAAAGAAGAAAGTCATATACACCTAGGATGGCTTGAGAGGGAGTAAATCATGGAGTAATTTTCATTTAAAGTGAACTAATCCTTTAACTTGTGTTAACTTCACTCAAATATCACGCTTGGCCAGCTTCAGAGAAACTGGCAGTCAGGCAACAGACAAGTGAACAATCCTGAGTGGCGCCGTCACTTCACGCATTCCACCAGCACCAACCATGCTGAGAATTCTGGGCCGAGAATGGTTTGTAATTGTGCCGTGCCGAATCAAGCTCAAGTGGAAATATAACTGGAACCGTTCCTTACCGTTCATAAAACCGTTCAGCCAACGATGGAAAAGTGGCTTAAAGGGATAGTTCACCCAAAAATGAAAATTCTGTCATCATTTACTCACCCTCAGGTTGTTCCAAACTTGTATAAATTTTTTTGTTATGTTGAACACAAAGGAAGATGTTTTAAAGAATGTGGGAAACTGAACAGTTCTGGGGCACCATTGACTTCCATAGTATTTTTTTCTTCCTACTATGGAAGTCAATGGTGCCCCAAAGCGGCCTGGTTACAAACTTTCTTCAAAATATCTTCCTTTGTGTTCAACAGAACAAAGAAATTTTTACAGGTTTGGAACAACTTGAAGGTGAGTAAATGATGACAGAATTTTCATTTTTGGGTGAACTATCCCTTTAAGAAGGTCTGACATAAAATTATATTACTTTCAGATTTACATTGCAAATTTTAGACAACATGGGCCAGATTTACTAACAGCTTGCGCCAGCGCAAACCCTCTTTTGGCGTTAAAAAACTACTGTCGGGATTTACTAAAGACACGCAGTGCAAAAGGCGTGGACTGAGTTGTTTTTGCGGCTGACCTTATTGCATATGCATTTGTAGGAGTTTCCCTTTCAGATGCAAAATTTATGGGAGGAGAGTATTTAAATGAATTACCCAACGCAATTTACTAATGTTTGCGCTAGTCAATTTACTGGTATTTGCGCCATTATTTAACGTCCAAAAAAAGCATGTCTTAACCCATTTTGCGATATGGCTGCAGTTGTTGCTGCTAGGAGGAGACACCGCAGAGAACAGAGAGCGCGTGGTAGAAGGGAGAAAATATTTTCCACTCGTATTAATTTCTTTGGAATGCCGTTATCCGTATATTACGTAACAAGTTGCGCCTGTGTCGACCCGCACCTGATGAGCATCAGCTCTGCTTATTTGCGACCCAACGCTAATTTGCACTGCTCTTGGTAGATTGCGTTGGTCATTATGTAAATGATTTGACTGCGCCTGTGTTCTTTAATTTGCCCATCAGCAGTAGATCACGCGCAAAACTTGCCACTCTCATCAGCGCATTTGTGGAATTGCGCTCTCATGCTAATTTGCCCCATTTAGTAAATCTGGCCCCATATATGATAAATTACAGGATGCATAAAGAAATACATTATATCACTTTATATAATGAATATATGTGTTACCTGTGAAAATGTGTGTGTCGTCACTGACGGTGGGTCCTGGGTAACTGGTGTGATGAGATGTGGGCTGAGGTGATTCTGTAAGTAAAGGGTTTTGGGGTGGTTGTACGGGATAATCAGGTGGCCAGTGTAGAGCTCCTGTGCACTGTAGCTCTCCGCCCAGATCTTATCTACAGAGCAGAGAGACTGTCACTACCACAGAACAAAGGATTATGGGAAACAGACAGTCTGTTCTCATGCGTCTGCAAACTTTAGCTTGCTGGGGCTGATATTGTTCAAAGCAAGCACATCATTTCTATCAGCACGGTGCTTTGAAAAGACACAAGATATTTTGGCATGCAAACACATGCTTTTTAGACATGACGAGACAAGACATTACCCCAAAACCCTACGATTTCATGTAGTTTCATTTCATTATATTATTGTGACTGTTTTTTGTTGTTGCTTTTATTTGTGGGCTCTAAAAAAGGAAGCATGCATGTCATTATGCTGTCTCTTAATTTGATTTTAGTTTATTTGTTGGTATCTTCCCTCATTCTGGGTCATAACTTCCAGTGAACATTGGTTTAGTTAAATACTGATAACTAAAACCTTTTAATGAAAAGTCCTCATTTATTTAGTTGATGTTTCTGTAAACTGACAGAAAACTGGTATGTGCAGTAATCTCTAGCTAGACCAACTCAAATTGATATGATATTTAATAATGCCTGAAGGGTTTGGAAATCATTTTTATTATTATTAAAGAATTAAAACACACAAACACAGTGCTGTTCAAAAGCACTCATCCATTGTAATTTAATTTAATTATAATTTAGCATTCTAATTTCGTCAGTTAATAGTTAATGGTTGGTTAACGCACGTAAGCTAAAAACTACATACATACATACATACATACATACATAACACCCGAAACACGCACAGAAATCCGCTTTACAGACTGATTTAAGTTCTCTTTTATGTCTTATCGTTCTTGAACGAACAAAAACACACAAAATTATGTCAAGATGCCCATTATGGAATGCAAAGAGTTTGGAGAAAATTGGATGTGTGTCAGATCCACGTCATGTTCATCAGGTCTTAAAGTGACAGCAGCCAAATAAAGCTGCTGCTGTCTGTGTCATTAATATTAATCAAAGAACGAATAACAAAGATAAAATAACTGCTCTTGACTGAATAACTTTTGTAGCTTTAATAATGATTAGTCCATATTTAATTTATACATTAAAGACTATGCAGTGTTATTTTACATTTGATTACTTTATTTAATTTCTGTAGTATTTATTCCCTGAACATTACGGTTAGACCTTGAAAATCTTAAAGCACTGTTTATTTCATTTGTATCTTTGTTCTATTCTATTTATTTGTGCCATTGCTTGTAATTTGTTCTTATTATTGACTGTTTACTTGTCTTTAAAAACTTTTTATTAGGTAGGCTAGTAGTTTTTGTTGTGGTATAAAAATTGGAATAGAGAATTGTGAAATTTCTCTGGTAAAAAGTTGGTGTCATCATAACCTTATTTATTATATGAGTCAAAAACAACGAAAACAATAACTTTTATTAATTTTATCCCCAGAAATTGAGGAAAAAATACATTTAGTAGAGCCATCAGTATTGGTATTGGTGAAACCGACCTTCATTCATTGTACTTTATAAAAGATGCCATTAAGCAAATATTTAAATGTACCGTCTTTATGTTGTCTCTACATTAATTTGGAGATTCACTGTGAAATTATGTATTATTATACATTTTAATGTTAGGTGCGATTAATTACAGAAAAATTTGCAATTATTTTTTTAATCGACTGACAGCTCTAAAATATATATATATATATATATACATACACCATTCAAAGGCTTCATTTATCAAAAATACAACAAAAACGGTAATATTGTGAAATATTACTGCAATTTAAAATAAACTGTTTTCTATTTATTCCTGTGATGTAATGGCAACACTGAATTTTCAGCATCATAACTAAAAAGTCTTCAGTGTCACATGATCCTTCAGAAATCATTCTAATGTTCTGATTTGCTGCTCAAAAAACATTTATTATTATTATCAATGTTGAAAACAGTTCATTTTTTTTCAGGATTCTTTGATGAATATAAAGTTAAAAAGAATTTTCACTGTCACTTTTGATCAATTTAATGCATCCTTTCTGAATAAAAGTATTAATTTCTTTTAAAAAATCTTACTGACCCCAAACTTTTGCACGGTATTTCTGAATATTTAGTACACCAAATACATACACTTTTTTTGTTTCTAGATTTAAATTAGATTTTGAATTACAGATTCTCAATGTGGTCTCAAATCTCACTGTGTACAGGTATGTACATAATTTCATATTTGTAATAAACATATTTAACTTTGTACTGTACATTTTTCTTACCAGTTTATATAAAATGTTTATTTTTCGTATTTTGTATTTGTTGAATTTTATTGATTTTGTAACCCTGCTAATTAAATAGTGCTTGTTTAACATGTAAAAGTTTTTTTTTTTTTTTTTTTGGAGGAGGAGGAGGAGGAGGAGGAATTGAATTTGGTGAGGGCAGAGAAAGTGTGGAAACTTTATAGACTTAATGCACCATCTGGGATTATGTTTAACCACAAAACCATACATAGAGATAACAGGCTTAAAAAAGGGAGGGAAAAAACAAAACCAGAGGAAATGAGATTTGGAGACTATTTCATAGCAGTGCAATTACAAATAAGTTATATATGTAGATTTTATATCAAAACAAATAACCTTTGAAATATAAAAAAGTACTGAAAATATTTGCTAATAAAAACATCCCAATGGAAACCGCAGAAGCATGTTTGCACTGCCATGACATGGTCAATAATCTCAAACAGGCACAGCGAGACAGGCAGGGTTTGATGTCACATGGGGAGGAACAGGGCAGCTGAGATTGGCTTTTACATGTCCATCAAAGAAATGCTCACCCTTCTAAAACAAAATGGCTGCCAGTGAGGCTATGCCCAAATGCCCTCCTCATCATCCTATTGGTTAAGAGATGGCAGGGTTTTAGCCAAGTGCAGCATGGGAAAAAAGATCAGGTTAGTATGCGAATATATCCAAGTAGAAGCGACCCGTAAGCGCAGACGCAGGATCAGCTTTCAGCATCTTTGATGTTTGAATATTGTATTGCAAGGTTTAAGGGAAACTGATCCTGGATCTGCGCTTAGGGGCGATTTCTACAGTCATGAATAAGAATAAAATCCATAGGGTTGAGAAGTTATGATCAATATGAAGGCAGTAAAAAGGAAATGATGGCGTCTGCGTTGGAGATGAGGGCAGCTCCATTTCAATTACGATAACGCGACTGCAATGGAAATGGACAATGGAGCGTCCGTTTCCAACTCAGTTTCTAATATTAATATTTTATTAACAAGTATGAAACTGGCCACACCTCCAATTTGTCTTTCTTTGGCTTGCTGTTAAGATTAAGCTCCTATGAATATGGGATAAGCAAAATACAGCAACGGTACAATTATTTCATATTCAGCCATATTGAATATCCACTGAAGAAGAAAAAAAGCTGATGACAGTAGTAAACAATTTTAAAGGAACCGTTCACCCAAAAATGAATATTTTGTCATCATTTACTCATGTTATATGGGTTTGGAATGTCATGAAGGTGAGTAAATGATGACAAGATTTTCATTTTGGGGTGAACTGTCCCTTTAACACTTTTCTGATCTTTGTAGAGGTCCGGATTGTGACCTGATCGGGTGATTTTGGAGGTTTGTGATTGGTCTGGTCAGGTGGCATTTTCAAGTAGCCATCGTCGTAATTATCCGCCATGAGCTTCATACGGTTCTGTGTCTAGGAGAAAAGAGGAGGCACAGATGTAAGGAAAGAAAGGGGGGGGGTAGAAAAGGATGAAAGCAAAAGGTTAGGGGGGTTGATTAGGGGTCAAGAAGAAGAGATCAATTAAAACAAGCACATCAATAGACCTTGTTTGCATTTAGAAACCCACCAGTCAAAACAAAGATGTATTTAGTCTAGGCCTTTTAAGTTCTCCAGCAACTCTATGATCATTGATTTAAAGCAAACAAACAACTTGACCTTGAGGACAAACGTACGCTTGGAGCCTTGTGACGCAGTCCGTACCTGCTGTTTGAGTTGCTGCACCAAACGATCCTTCTCCCTCCGCAGCTGAGCCACTTCCTCTTGTGTCTTCTTTTTTTTGGATGAAGACAGCTCTAGCAAGGCTATGTTAGCATCTTTTTCACTTATGGCTGCCAGCAGAGCCTCCTGTCTGTGAATTACAATTGTTTAAAGTTATAAAAATATTTTCGTTAACTAAATTAAAAACACTATATCTATATGATTATAAGTCAAAGCCTATTGTCAAACAGCACTTTACGGAAGTACTGCGGAAGTGCTCTTCAAAGCAACAGACCTCATCGACAATGACCAGGTGTCTTACAACCCTCAACAAAGCAGGTTAAAGGATGTTTGCTTTCACAAGTACAAAACATCTCAGTGGAATATGGATTTTGTCAAAATTACTGTGCGTAATTGTCTCAGAAAGACTGAAATAGCTTGTTTATTCTCAGTTTTTCTACAGATTCCCAGGAGCACGGCTGAAATATGGAGACAGAAATAGCAAACAGAACAAGCCACGTGCAGAATGAATCATCCTCTGCATTTATGATCTGCACAAATAAATGGTATGAAAAACATATACTCAGTTAAAGTTTTAAAGCCTGTTTTTCTGTCATGATGTTTATCTCGGTTTACTCTGTATTAATTCATTTATATTATTAACACTACAGTTTGCCAGAGTGACCTCAGAATGAGATCTGATGAAAAAGATGGTTATTTAATGATTTAAATATCTGATCTGGAAAAGCAATTTAGATCATCTTAAGTTCATTGCGTAACACATAACAGATGTGTCTCCTGCATGAATGGTAGATGAAGATGCAATATTCTTTAAATCTTTACAATATGCTTTTTGTTGCTGTTCCTGAACGTTATATTGTACATGTTGATGCATGACAAAGAGGGATTAGAATGCATAGTAAAAGATTATGATTGCAACTAAATAATCATTTTGAAAACCAATAGGTCAAATCCCACTGTATCAAATCAATAGACCACTCATTTTATTGTAGACAGTCTAACATCCAATACACTTAAAATTAAAGGTTCTTTATTATCATTAGCCGTGTTTCCACTGCAGGAACTAGGGATTTTTGGGGTGGTACCAGGGTCTAAATGAAGTTCCAGGTAAAAATGTCCCCCTCAAAAAGTCCCTGCTCACGAGGTAGTACTTTTTCAAAGTTCAGAAACTTTCGGGGGTGGGACTTGGGCACTGAACATGCTGATTGGTTGACTCCACACAGCATTTTATTTCACCCACCATTTTTAAAAGTCTGTTGCGGTGCGTGCAGTAAGAGTTGTTCGCTATTCAAATCAACAATGGAGTTTAAAAACTGACGATGAGGTTCAGGCTTAATTAAGCTTATATGCGGAGGATGAAATCCAGCGGGAACTGGAAAACCACGCGCAGACCTACGTCACCGGTCTAATTTGCCTAATCTTCACGGTACTTTAGACCGCGATGGAAATGCAGACAGCAACAGGTCTGGGGGAAAAAAGTTCCTGGGACAAATTGTTCTGGGTAATTTCTGTGGAAAAGAGGCAACTGATGGTCCCATGAAGAACCTTTAACATCCATGGAAACTTTTCATTGCGCAAAAGGTTCTTTATAGTGGAAAAGGGTTCTTTAAATTATTAATTAGAAATTATGAAAAAATAGCCTCGTTTCCACTGAAATTACCCAGAACAATTTGTCCCAGGAATTTTTTTCCCCCAGACCTGTTGCTGACTGCGTTTTCATCATGGTCAAAAGTACGGTGAAGATTAGTCTGGTGACGTAGGACTGCACATGACTTTCAAGTTCCCGCTGGATTTCATCCTCTGCATATAAGCTTAATTAAGCCTGGACATCGTTGTCGGTCCATCAGTCTTAATTTTTAAACTCCATGTTGATTCGAATAGCAAACAACTCCTACTGCACGCACAGCAACAGACTGAGGGGGAAATTTTTACCTGGAACTTCATTTAGACCCTGGTTCCTGTGGTCAAAACACACAGAGTACCACCCCAAAGTCTCTAGTTCCTGGGGAAAGTTCCTGCGGTGGAAACGCAGCTAATTATTCTTTTAAGAACTGTTCACTGAAAGGTTCTTTGAGGAACCCAAAATGTTTCATCACTGCAAAAAAACCCTTTTGGAACCTTTACTTTTAAGCAAGTGATGCAACAAAACTAGATACAGTGTAAATAAGAGATTTATTCTGCATTGTAGACAGCTTTATTGATTATAATGGAAGAACTCTGTGGACAGACAGTCAGTGAGCTCACGCTGTGCTCAGACACATGAAATTATGTAAACTAGCAGTGACAGCTTCATTCATTATAATAGGATGAAAGTGTTCTAATATTGTCATGTTGCCCGCTTTCTGTATATAATTTATTAAAAATCTGAATTACACTATTTTTTTTTCGTGCTGCTATGAAGGCCAATGCGAAGTGGGTCGTTTAGTCACTGTCTTGATGTACTGATGTATAAAACAGGATAAAGTCATTAAGGAACAGTTTGTTTTTGTGTAACCCACGTAAAAAGAATATGGCCTACAGGTTCCCTGTGCAAAATGAGTGCTCTAATTTCACAAAATGTTTGCAAACCCTTTTCATTCTTTCAGTCTTTATTGAAAGTTTCTTTGCAAACTTCAGTAAGACTCTTTGCAAGCACCGTTATGGTAAGATGTAAACAGAAAGTTGGTAGCGTACTTCATCTCCAGCACTTCCTCCAGGTGTCTCCTCCTCTCTGCCCTCAGTGTGGTCAGATGAGCTTCTTTCTCAGCCAGGGACTGTTGGGTGGATGACATCTTGGCCTTCATGGACTCAAGCTCCAGCTTCACCTTCTCCATCGCTCCAAGTAACTCTTCCATCTTTTTAAGAAATAAACAAAAGGTAAATCTCTTTCACAGACTGACTAAAGATGCAGTCCCCATTGTAACCGTTGTTTGGGAAATTTTTGCAGGCGATATCCAGTCCTTTCAATGGGAATCCATGCAATTGGAAATGTGTAAGGGCGAAAGATTTCTTCATGCAGGAGATTCATATTTCAATTCAATTCACATTTATTTTTATAGCTCTTCTCACAATACATAAAGTTTCAAAGCAGCTTTACAGAAAATGCATGTTTCTTCATTATAATTTAGAGTAATCTGTTATCAGAAATCTGAGATCACGCGTCACGCGAATTACAATTTTGACCAACAAAATGCTGCTTGGTTTGAAAGTGACTTCTGTGTGAGATGTGCTTCATCGCTACACTATTGACTATGGCCCTTTTTTGCTTGTGAAATTTTGGCAGATTTTCATTAATGTGACTAACATGTGACCAAATGCAACATTGACTGATCCTGAAACTGATCCTAAATGTTTTGATTTGAAATCAGCTAATCTCTACTGGAAAATCCAGGTAAAACTGGCATCTGGTGGTATTAAGTGTTTTCTAGCTGGTCCAAGCTGGTCTAGATGGTCAATAAGCTAGTGGGGCAGAGTTCGATCTGGTTGAACATCTGGGTCAAGCTTGTTAGTGCTGGTAGACTACCTTGGACCAGCAAGAAACCAACTACCATGTTTCAAAAACCAGCTTGACCAACTTAACTTGGTATGAGCTGGTTTCTCCAATAAGCAGGGAATACAGGTATGAATGTAAATACCACTTTTGGTTTTCTAATTTTTGCGAGTTTTGATATTTTTAGTGCCGGTGCTTTGATTAGCATGCTAGCACAGTGGTCCTCAACCTTTTCAATTCCAAGGCCCTGTATTGTCCATAATAATATTCAAAAGCCCCATGACTTTTTCAGTTTCCCATAATTTACTGGATAAGGATTGAGAATAAATATATTTTAAAATATTTTTATGTATGAAGTTTTTTTTAATTTAAGGTCTAGAAATCACACTTTTTTCACACAAGTTTTTCAAGACCATGGGAATCCTGGTTCTTCATTGGAGAAAAAAAATTTTTTTTTAAGATTTTTAGCTGTTTTGACCTTTTAGACAACAGTTTGTAGACAGTTGGTACAACACTCTCATAGAAGTTATGTCTTTAAATTCATCCCTCTAAACATACACATCCCATCTCCACACACACATGCAGATAGACGTCTTTGATAACTGTGTCACGACTCACTGTTATTTTGAGCATCTTGTGTTGAGCATTTAAGACGGCATATCAAGTTAAAAATTGTTTTTAAAGAAATAGTCGACTAGTTACTGAAGTAACACATTTACTAGTCAATTCTGAACATTTATAATTTTGCTAGTAAGTATTGACCTGTTTCTCCTGGTGGGTTCGTGCGGCCTCCTCCTGTGCCAGAACCATCTCCCTCTCGGCAGTGATTTGAACGCTCTCTCTGAGAGCCTCCTCCAGCTCCTCGATGCGCTCTGCCTTCTGCCGCAGGGACTCCTGGGGTAGACAGGGTTCAGCTCATCATAAGCATACCAGCACAGTTTGACAATGTTGGAAATATACAGGGATCTGTCAAAACACAGGAGCTTATGACAAAGCTGTCATAACTATCCCTCTGTAAGTCTCACCTGCTGTGGGCCATCGTTGACATTTCTGCCCTTCCCTGGTGGCTCCTTGTGTTTGCCAGAGGACTTCTTACTCTGCTCTTTCATTTGCCTGAAACATAAACATGAAGTGCTTGTGAGGGTTTAATAGTAAAATGAAGAATTTAAGAGTTTTTGGTTGGAGGGGGCTGAGAGGTTTATAACACTAGCTATTTAATAGCTCTAAAAAAGAACTGGCTTTATTATTGGTCAATAAATATCACCAAGCCTGATCACATGTATAATAACTTCCTTGTGCTGTTCATAAACCTAAAACAGTGATTATATGGAGGAGCAAAATACATTCCCTTTCTTTTGTGCAACCTCATGAAATCGCTTGATGAACGCAACTTTCCATGGGACATATTGAAGGGCTCATCACTTTATTTGAAAATAGGCAAAAGCCTTTATTTATGTCATCTGTGAACTATAATTGCTACTTTCTAGGTCATTCTAGAGATCATGTGATTGGAAATTAGGGACACACAATATATTGGTAACATATCGGTTATCAGACGTTTTTAAAAAATCTGATATTTAATGATCAGATGTTTAATTTTTCATGCTTATTTTCCTTATTTTATTTATTTATTTATTTTTTGTTTGGTGCATCCCTAGAAAAATACGATCTGTAAATTATAAATTTCTGCTAAAAGCTATTTTTGTCTTTTTTAAATTTTAAGTGTTCACTATCAGATGACTAAAAGCTACAAAACATGTATTTCATGGGATCTTTAACAGGTTTAAACTTTAATTCTTGAGGATTTTGCCCATTTATGTGTGTGGAAGTACACGTGTATCTACTAACCTGGAAGCCACACTAGGTACACATTTCCAGGTGAAAAAGTGAAAAAGAGGGAGACAAAAAGCAGAAGTTCAAAGGCCACTTAGCGTGAGAAAAAAGTACTTGATCAGTACTTCAACGCAAAAACTCAAAGGGGGGGGGGAAAGAAGCCCAGTCAAAACATCAGCATCATCAAACGCAGACACTGAAAACGTTTTGACGGTGATGCTTAAACATGGCAGCAAAAACGGATAAAGACGTAACGTGTTTTGACTGCGACATCAATGCAACAGATAATTACATTTATAGAAGAGGAGAGAGCAAGCCATGGTGAGCAGGGAAATAGACTGACCTCTCCAGCTCACTGATTTTTCTGTCCTTGTCGTTCTTCTCGTTCTCCATCTGACGCAGGATGTCCAATAGACGATCAACTTCAGCCTGGGCTTTGGCGGAGTCCTCTCTGTGTCTGGCCACATCAGCCTCGAGTGAAGAAATCCGCTCAGATATCTCTGCGTTGGCCTGTGAATTGGCTGCGGCACTCTGGACCTAATAGATGACCGTGATATATAATCACCCACAACTTACACAAACTCAAATTTATAAGTCCATGCTTACTTTCCCATTTGTTTACGATGGCTAAGTTCGCATTCTTGTACTATGCACTGTGTTCCCACATATTTTGACCAAAGTATTTCCATGACCTTTCCAGTTTTTTAAAAATTCCATTTGTATATAATGTACCAATCTTTTGAATGAATAGATTTAAAGGGATAGTTCACTGGTAAATGCAAATCCTGTCATCATTTTTCTCATTTTTCTGTCATTCTCAAAAACCTGTATGCCTTTATTTCTTCTCCAGAACACAGAAGACGATATTTGGAAGTTGTTGTTAAAACTGCACTCCGTAACTTTTTTTGGTTAAAAATGATCCAAAATCAATTCTTGAGCAAGTACATAAACAGCCAGTGTTCAAAACTATCTCCTTACCTTAGCCCGATTCACAACGGTAAGCTTGTAATAATGTTTTCTAATAAGAGCGGTACTGGTAGGTTTCCGTGGGAAATTCGAGCATGAAGCCATTCGTCTTTGCGTCATTACGTCATGTCTGTTTGCATAAAGAAGGAGTCCTAGCTAGTAGGCTATATCATGTGAGGATGCTGCAGGTGACGGATCATTTATAGCCTTTTCTCACAGCATCTGCTATAATTAAACTTATCATTTTGATGGCAGATTGTAATCCAGAAAGGTCCAAATGACAATCATCAGTGACAACTGGAGATTCACCCATAGTCAAAAGCAAAATACTTTGGACTGCGGAGTGGCTACAGAAATTGAAATTTACAGGTAACGCTAATACACACTAAATACACGTAGTCACGCAGTGCTGATGTTGTTAACATTAACAATTTGAGAACAAAGTATAACAGTAATAATAATTTGCATGGATTGATGTGATATGAGCTAAGTGATTGTTATATTTAATCACCATTGGCAGCGCGATTTATTCAGTTGGTCAGAACAAAAGTGGCAGACATGTTACTTATTCAGATGACATTTTCTGGTGGAAATTCTTATTTTGATCATACTTCCAAGACTACAATCTGTGATTCTGAAGTACAGTATCCACTGATGTGTTGACTGACAGCAAACATTAGATTCGTCCGCGCTGAGGAGCCGAAGCACAACCCACGTAAAGTTGATAATTCCGCAAATAACTGCAATTGCAGGTTTCAAACAGAGATGGCGACAAAGAGGCAAAACTTACTGACTGCAGCTTTAACCAAACAGTTTGGGTTCCAATTAACTTCTATTGTATTTTTTTGTCCATACAATAAAATCAATGGGAAATGAAGCTGTTTACTTGACAACATTCTTCAAAATATCTTCTTTCCACAGAAGAAATAAAGTTTAGAATGACAAACAAGGGTGAGAATTTTTTGAGTTGAATCCCTTTAAATGATTATATCTGTTTTGGTGAAAAATATATTTTTACACTACAATTTATCTCCACAAAAACACTTAGAAAAGCAATATCTAGCCAATTAAATATTTTATAGAAGAGCAAAAAAAAATTACCAAACCATTTTATGTTATCTAATTTCCATGACCTTTTTAAGACTTCTTCAGGTCTGGAAATCGCATTTGTAAAAAGTATGCCATTTAAAGAACATTGGCTTACACACTACTAACGTAATGTGATTTAGGACGTTTACAATCTTTTCTCAAGTGGATAGTAAGCAAATATTGAGATCCAGCAAATTAGGATGCTCTCGCTCACCTTCTTCAGTTGGTTCTCAAGCTTAGTGCATTCCTCCCTCCTCTGCTCAAGGGCGATCTCTAGGCTTTTCAGTTTGGAGTCTTTCTTCAGGCCAGATGAGGCCAGCGACGATGCATGCTCTTTGAGGTCCAGCAGAGAAGTCTAAAACCAAACTTAGCATTGAGGTCCAAAGTATACAAACAGTTTTAGCATACATGTTCCTTTAGAATCGCATGGCAATCTCATGTCACATAGGATATATGCTTGTAAGTATGTTTCGAGGTTGACCCCCTTATGAGCAGATTTCTCTTTTTAAAATATTTCATTACACATATTGGAGAAATCAAGACTGACCTTATTCTTGTGATAAATGTAAAATCATTTTCTTAATCAGTAATTTGTCTTGTTTTTCAGTAAAAAAAAATCTAAATATTCTTTAAACAACATATAGCAGGGTTATTATCGTTAACTAAGACTAAAACTATTAAAAATATTTTTGTCAATTGAAATATTGAAATATAAATAATACATGAAAAACTTAAACTACACAAATATCAGAATTGTTGTCTTGGCAACTAACTGAAATAAGTTTGTTAAAACTAAAATCACTTACTGGATATAAATTAAAACTAAAACTAAAACCGAAATAAAAATAAACATAAATAGTAATATTTTAAAAAATAAATAAATAGTATAACTGGCAAAAGCACATAAATAAATTACTAAAAATTTAACTAAAATTAAAATGAAAACTTAAAATATAAAAGTAAAAGTTAATTCAAAATATTAATAAAAACTATAAATAATACAAAAATGACAAAAAGACAATTTTTTTAATTGTCTAATATTAAATATTTAAAGATTTACTTGAGAGCAAAACTGCATGATATTAAAACTTGTTTTCTGAGAATATATCTAGAATTAAATTTATTTTTCTCAACCTCATTGGCCAATAATACCTCACTATATTTTGTATATTTCTATTTTGTAAATAGATTTATGTTAAAATCTATTTACCAATGGGGTAAGAGAAACTTAATTCAAGATATATTCTATCAAAACAATTTTGCTCTCAAGTAAATTTAACATAAAATATTTTTACAGGACAAAATATAAAAATACACACATTGTGGCCCATTCATAGGCACATGTTATTCTACAGCAAGATGAATAAATATTAAGTTATAATCATGTAATGTGCTTTTAATGGCTTTTCTGTTTGCTGATCTCTAACCTCTCGGTCTGACAGATCTCCCTGCAGCATGCTGACTTTCTCCTTTAACTCCCTCAGCTCTTTTTTACTGTTATCCAGCTCCTCTGCTTTCTCTCGCTCCTCGCGGTCACGTTGCTCCTTCAGACGCTCAATAATACGTTCCTGTTTAGAAGTGGACACATTAAACACAGTGCCAAAAAGACAGCATATACAATGAACATGAAATGTTTATAACTAAGCACAGATGTTCTGACTCCAGATTACGACCATGCTGATGCCATTTGGAAGTGCACCAATGATTTGTCCTGTAGTCTGGTGGTGTGTTATAGCGTCCTCTAGAGGTGATCCTCACCTTCTCAGCAAGTGAGTCCTCCAGTGTAGTGAGGGCTGTGTCTGTGTTAGAGGTGTCTGTCTGTAGGGACTTCACCCTCTCTCTAAGGCTGCTCATCTGCTTCTCTTTATCCCTCAGCTGCTCCTGCAGGTTTTCAATCTGAAACACAGTTTTATATACAGCCAAAATTTTAGTGTAGTGAATTTTTTAATAGTATTTCCTGCATTTGAACACAGCTTGCCCCTAAGCATCTAACACACTTTACCCCACAGCTACCATTTTGGTAAAATACTTCATTTAGTAATTCATGTTTCAAGTATAAAAAAATGTTTCTATACTTTAGCAACTCACCTACATGTATGATACATATTTATAGACCTGGATCATTCGGACTTCAAATTGATTTTACTTTCAATGTAAAAAATGCTTGATGTGCACATTCAAAAAATAATCTACAATTTGTTTATGCAAAAATACCATTAATATAGTTACTGTTGTTATAATAAACCCTATATTAATTTACTATGGTTTTACAGTAGCAATTACTGTAATAACTGTGATAATTTGGAAATTTGGTGGAAATTATTGTTAAATCGTTGTATTTTGGAAGTCATATTACTCAGGATTGTTTTAATCTTTCTTATTTTTGTTTTTTTATACTTTATTATGTCTTTCAATTCAAGCACATTTAATACAATTATACAAATAATATATATATATATATATTTTTTTATAACTTTAAATCAGTCTCTGTCATCAGTATTGTAAATCAGTATTGACTGTTCATTAGGTTCTCGTAGATGTATTTTTTATGTATTTTGTAACTTCAGGATTTTTTAAACATAGTGGATTGGTGACTTATTTCTGACACGTGTAATAAGAGAACATAATGGTTTCCTGTAATGAAAAGTAAAATAAAGACACTGGTTTCACTGGTGAATCATGCCCTCACTTTTTTCTGAAGGACGTTGACTTTACGCTCCTTGACATCCAGCATGTCCTTCAGATCATGGATTTCTCCGTTGAGTGTGCTCTTTTCTTCAGACATTTCCTGGATTTGCTTACTCTTTTTGTTTAACATGGTCTCCTTCTCCTCCAGACGCAACCTCAGAGCATCCACCTGCAAAGCAGTTGTGTGCAGTGGTCAGAGAATCTGACGGTGTGATGGCTGAAGACTAACCACTGGTGTGCTCTACTACCTCTGTCTGTAGAATAGCAGCACGTTGTTCTTTGGCAGTCAGAGACTCTTTGAGCACTTCAATATGCTGTTTGCTGTCAGAGAACTGGTTAGTCAGGGTTTCCAGCTTGGTCTGCAAGCCGAGGAGCTGGGTGTCCTTCCTGGAAAGGTCTTGCTTAACTTGGTCCATCTACATAAAAGAATTATTCAATATTTGTTATTCATATATGTGAGACTAATCCAGATGTGTTCTTCTAAAGCAGACCATGCAGTACCTTGTTCTTCATGAACTTGGTGTGGTTGCGGTAGACCTCCATCTGCTTGGCCTCCTCCTGCCGTTCTTCACAGCTGAGCATGCTACTGGATCGGAGCATCATGACCTGATCCTCAAGCTCCCTGAGGCCCCGCTCTAGAGAACTGATCTGAGAATCCTGAGACAAGTGTCAAAATGAGGTTATAGATTTGATGTCGATAATGTCAACCAATCACAATGTGCCAAATTTGAATATGCAAAATACACAAGGTTTACTTTAATGATACTTTTCTGTTAGGCCATTTTTGGTCACTGTTTACTTTCATTATATGAAACATACATCCTGCCTAATATCATCGTCAGAAGAAAGAAAATCATACAGGTCTGAAACAACATGAGGGCGAGTAAATGATGACAGAATTTTCATCTTTTGCTGAGCTACTCTACTGAAAAAGTGCTCTTAATTGTACCGAATGTGCACTTGTAGTGGACTTATAGATGCTAATAGTATGTTTTTAAAAAACTGTATTTGCAGATAATATAATATTATTGAAATAAAAGGACACTTAAAAGGTTAGTTCACCCAGTAATAAAAATTAACCATTGATTTACTCACCTTCAAGCCATCCTAGGTGTATATGACTATCCTCTTTTAGATGAACACAATCGGAGATATATTTAAAAATATCCTGGCTCTTCCAAGCTTTATAATGGTAGTGAGGGGAGGGGGGGGGGTATATGGATGGATTCATTATATGAATGAATCCATCCATATAATCCATACAGCTCCAGGGGGTTAATAAAGGCCTTCTAAAGCGTTGTGATGGGTTTTTGTAAGAAAAATATTCATATTAAAATATTTATAAACTAAAATAACTAGCTTCCGGCAGACAACTGTACGCATACTGCGCAAGTCGACTTGTGCCACAAGAGTAACCCTCTGACGCTATGTATGACGCAGGATGTAGGAATATCGTAAGCTTAGACGCCTCTCGCGGTTCAAACAAATAGGGCTGTGCAACAAACTCAAGCTCCTCTTCTCTTATATTGAAATCCTCAGACATTTCTCTTTAAAATTTCTCGTTTTAGACTTCTACTTCATGACCGGTGTTTTGTTTTGCTCTATTCTCTGTGCTTCCGCGTTTATCATTGCGTCATGCGTTGGGTCAGAGGTCACTCTTCCGCTGCAAATCGATGCATATGGCCGTCTGCCAGAATCTAGTTATTATAGTTAATAAACTTTTAAATATGGATATTTTTCTTACAAAAACCCATCGCTTCACTTTAGAAGCCCTTTATTAACCCCCTGGAGCCGTATGGATTATTTTAATTATGGATTAATGCATTTTTGGGGGCTTTAAAATCTTGCCCCCCATTCACTACCACTATAAAGCCTGGAAAAGCCAAGATATTTTTTAATATATCTCCGATTGTGTTCATCTGAAAGAAGATAGTCATATACACCTAGGATGGCTTGAGGGCGAGTAAATCATGGGATAATTTTCATTTTTGGGTGAACTATGCCTTTAAGTGTCCTTAAGTACATACAGTCAAACCAAAAATTATTCAGATATTTTTGATATTTTTTTACTAGTGGGTGCAGGACACTATAGTTCATTTATGTAAGTGAGGATAGCAAAATAAAGTAAACTGTGACATATTATACCCAAAAATTTAAATTTGGAACCAAAAATTATTCAGACACTTTGACCTGACCATGTTTTGCTTAAGTGTTATCTGACATAATTAAGATTATTTCTTTCTGACACAGTTTAACTCTGAGATCTTGTCATATTTTATTACCATTTTTTTAAACTATAGTGAATAAACTATATTAATGAATGAAATGTTCAAGGTGTCTGAATAAATTTTGGTTTGACTGTATGTTTCTTAAGAGTTTGTTTCTTAACACACTTAAGTACACTGTTAAAAAGTGCACTTTGTAATAATGTCAAATTAAAAGTATTACTTTTAATACATTTTTTGTAATGCTTTAAAGATGTACTTTTTTTTATGTGTTGACAGACACGTAAATCACTTGATTATAATTTTATTGTTATGCAATTCTTCATTTAAAATCAGTATATTTTAAATGTACTTACTAGCAACTATATCATTACTAATGTGCATTTACAAATATATTTAAATACATGACATAAAAGTTTCAATAGAAATGACTATTTGTCAATAAATTCAGCGGTACACTTTAACCATATTTCACTTTAACTATATTTGTAATTATGAAAATACATATAAAGATGTACTTAAGTCCTACCTAATTAGGTCAAAAAAGCACTCTAAAGTTAATTTAATTGAGTTAAAGCTAAATGCATTTAATTTAAATTTAAACTATAATGCATTTTCATTAAATTGCAGTTAGCATGCAATTAGGTGTCCAGATACATTAAATTTAGTTCACACTTAAGTATATTCTTTTAAAGTATATTATTTCTCTTTTTTTTTAAAAGTATGCTAAAGTGTACTGTTTTTTCACAAGGGTTTTAAGCTTTATAATAGTATAGTACAAAATATTGTTTAATATTTTACATCAGTTTGTATGTGCTTTTAATGCCCAGATGTGGTTCCTGTCATCATCTGTAAACAGATTAACACATTAATTAAAATAGGAGCTATACCTTCATCTCAATTACAGTCTGAAGAGCTTTGGTTTTCGTAGTCTCTGGCGTCCCCTCGAGGCGGCGATGCAGCTCCTGGAATTAAAGACACATGGTTGGCACTTCCTTCACACCAGTGCCAGAAATAGAGCTCTCAGATATGTCATCATACCTTGAGGGAGAGCAGCACTGTTTAGTTTTGGCTGAATTCTCCATCACATTGCAGGAGCTGTACTCTATTATAAGTACAAATAGGGTCTCCTGCTATCTAGTTCAATTAAGTATCCTACTTTTTTGTGCTTTGAGGAGAATAGCTGCCGTCATTATGTGACTGAATGTTGTATAATGGTGCATTGTATTAGTCTTTCATTATAATAGTCTTTCTGCTTTAATTCACTGCAGTCAGTTGACAGTATATGGCACTTTCGAAAAAATGTCTTCTTTTTTTTCTTTTCAGCACATGTTCAGTGAAAGGAGGTGCTTAACCTTCAGAAAATGTTGGTCGTCAACCTCGGGAGGTCGTACTAAATATTGTATAAGATGTTTTATTTGCTATTCATTTTGAGGATTGTCATTTCTGCAACCCTGTTACCCAAGTTATCCAAACTATTTTATGTCAAAATACAGTTTGAAAATGAACCACAATTTGTTTGCATTTATTTTGTAACAATAAACATATACATAAACATATATAAATATCAAAGTTAAAGAAACTTATTTTCTAAAATAAAAAAACAATATAATAAAATAATAAAATAACATAATACTACACCAAAGTGAGTATTGGTTGCAAGTAAATTTGCAAATTTGGTTGCAAATTTAGCCTATATTTAGTTCAGTTTAGCGAGTTTAGGACCAAATGTTTATATATATATATATATATATATATATATATATATATATGAAAGAAAATTATATGTTTGATAATTTTGTCTTACAATAACTTAGGTAATAGGGTTGAGCTTGACGAATGCAGACAAATAAAATTTGTGTATAAATCTAGAAAATAGAAACTATGTTAATTTTAAGGAATATTACATTTTTGTAATAGGGAAAATCATCTAGTAACAGGGTTTTGCACAAAGAGCTAAACAGTACGTTTTTGGAAATTAAAATTAAATATATTTTTAAATGTGAATATAAAAGATTATATCAAGGTTATGACTTAACATTAAATGGCATAATATATATAAAAATAAATGAAATATTTTTTTTATATATTTTTTTATTATATATAATTATTATATTTATTTTTATGTAATTTGAATGTAATTTTTAAAAAAAAACAATTATATTTTTTTAAACAATAGTGCACCAAATTTTTTCCTATTCATGTAAAGTCCCATATGTAACATTTTGTTTTAAATATTATATCATTTTCATATTTTGTAATTTGTATTTTTAACTCTAGTTATCACACACCTCTCTCAAAGCCGCTAGCTCTTTATCACGCTGTTCTAGAAGGTTCTCCAGGTGGTGCGCATGCATCTCAGCATCTGCGAGGCGACGTGTGCGCTCATGGTCCTCTTCACTGGCTTTAGCCGAGGGTCCCTTGCTGTGCAACATCTCCAGGAGCTTTTTGACAGAGTCATCACGAGCAGCTAGCGTCTGCCGCTGGGTCTCCATGCGAACCTCCATCTCCTCCAAGGTACGGCGGAGCAAGAACAGCTCTCGAGCCTGCCTTTCCTGCTCCTCGCTGGGCTCACAGGCCAGCGGCTCCCCAGGTGGCTGGAGCAGCTGGTTCAAGTCACGCTGGATGCGCAGCTCGGCCTGCAGCGCTTGCACGGTTGTCTGCAGGTGCTGTGATAGACAAGAGAATAATTTACTTACAATTCATTTAAAAATGTTTAAAAACAGAAATAGTTTAGTGACATTGACTGTTGGTAGATTTTGGAACTGATATAAGGGAGACTTAACAGCCAAAAAATCAAAGTTATCGGCTTCACATCATAGTTTATCAGCTATAATCCTATTACTTATAAAAGCATCCCACAGAAACCATCTCTTTGTTCATCAGTGAATACAGTTCAATCTATAGTATCATCTTTCATACAAGCAGTGACATGAGTAATTACTGAGAACAGTTGTGATATCTCATTTGTAACTACTACTACAACTTGAATTGGTAAAAACAGCTCAGATGGAGCAATATTTAGTGCATATTCTCCTGTGGTGCTCATGTAGATGATGCAGGTTTTAGTCCTGCCTGTAACATCCTGTTCTTTTCCATACAATTACAATTAATAAAGACTGAGGTTTTCAGGCTTGAAAGCATCATAAAAGATGTCCATGTCATTGTTAACTACAACTAAAATATAATAATTGTTTTCAGTGATTGAAATAAAGCTGCAATATAACAAAATACAAATATTAAATGAAAAACTTAAACTTCAAAATCTTGAATGAACTTCAACTCTAAGTTGAAGTACTAAAATCACTAAAACTAAATAAATAAAATGACTTCTGCACTAGATTCCAAGTGTTCTGAAGCCAGCTTTGTGCGAGGAACAAACCTAAATTTTAGTTGTTACTCACTGATAATTTTCCCCTCCAGTGGGCTGTTAACCTAAGCATACTGACTCATTGATTCAGTGAGTTGAACTCAAGAACCGGGTCAGTCGCCTACGTGTGACCTTTCCAACGTGATTACGTAATGCGTGGCACATCGCAGAGCAGTGCAAGACAAGCATTTGTGGTTAAAAAGTTTTGTTTTTTTTTTTGTTTGTTTTTTTTTAGAGAATGACCAATTGTTTGCTAGATAAGACCCTTATTCCTCAGTTGGGATTGTGTAGAGCCCTTTGAAGCTGCACTGAAACTGCAATTTGGACCTTCAACCCGTTGAACCCTGTTGAAGTCCACTATATGGAGAAAAATGCTGGAATGTTTTCCTCATAAACCTTCATTTCTTTTCAACTGAAGAAAGAAAGACATAAACATCTTGGATGACATGGGGGTGAGTAAATTATCAGGAAATTTTAATTCTGAAGTGAACTAATCCTTTAAGACTGGTACTGTGAACTAGATCAAGTAATTCATCGAAAAGATCTGACTAAAAAGAAAGATTCATTAATTTGTCAAGGAGCTCTAGAGTGGATTTTCAGTGAATAAAAGCTTAAATTTCAATCTCTATCTCACACAAAGCAATCATACGGTTTCAGAAGACTTGGAATATTTATTTTCCAAGATATATGTTGAATATAGAAATATTTTTGAAGCTTAAAAACCTTAGTCCCAATTCACTGACCATCTAAAGAGCAACCGGTACAATTCTTTAACTTTCCTTTTGTGTTACACAGAAGAAAATAAGTGGCATAGGTTTTGAACAAGTGTTTCAATTTTCATTTTGTGGTGATCTACGACTTTAAGAAGCTTTTTATCTACAATCCATCACGCACTTGGTGGTGGTGGTGTGTGTGAGTGTGTGTTAATTTTGTCATCTCTCACACTCTTCTTTACTCCAAATTCATCCACGCCAATGCAACTATGTTACACACATGACGGCAGCCAAAAGGCGACTAAACAACAGTAATTATACATTTTCTTAATCATACACACATATACACAACTGTGCCATAATTAATGGTAAGATCTCATTAAGCCCAACAGGCACAAAACAACTTGCCAAGAATCACCAAATAACACAAACTAAGAGTCAGAGCTCTCTGATGATTCATGTGTTAATTTCAATCTCAAGCGAATAGTGTGAGGAGCGTGATAATGCTGATTATGCTAGTGAATAACCAAGCTGTCATTTGCTTAGTGCTGTACGCCCCATCGTCTGGGAATCTGTCATGACAGCCATGTTGCAGTGAATCATGGTTGAAGCTAATCATTCAAATAAGGGGAGTGTTTCAAACACAACATAGATGGAGGACCATGCCACTGTCACTGCTACAAAAACCCATCTTAGTATCTCAACGTACATTTAAAAGGACCACTGAATTTCTGAAAACAGAGTTTGATTCTTAATTAGCTCAGATGTATTGCTCATCGAGCATATTGTGGCTTGCAGGAATTCAGGCAGTGCAGTGAGCCGTACACAGCAGGACCAGGATGTCCATTTCAGGATTGGCCATTAGCGTCACCTCACAGCGGAGGTAGACTTTTCCTGCTCGTTTGAAGATGAGCTGGATCTTTAATCACGCAATTCTCACACCTATGAATCTATGAAAATGCATTGATGCGATAAAAATGTGTCTATAAATAGTTATGCCCAGACTAAGACGGTTTGCTGGTCTTAACTAGTTTAAGCTGGTCAGTTCTACCTGACGCATGCATTTCAGGGCAGTGTTTGGAATGGAAAACTATTGCACTGATTACTGAATACTGAGCAGTATATACTGTATACTGCTTGCTATTTTAAAAATAGCATGCTTGACAATATGCATTCTGAAGATAAACATTTTAAACAGTAGCATGCTATGCTGTTGTCACATTAAGCTAGTGATAGTTAAAATCTGCAAAATTTTGCATGTTTTTTTGTTAAAAAAAACCTAATAATCTTCAATAATGATAAAATAAAAAATAAAATCATGTCTGATATTACAGATATTACACTACCAAGCACAGCGTGCTCTGTTTAATGCATGTTTTGGCAAATGTAGGGAGTTACTAAGCATTCTGTGCATACTAAATCATAAGTACTGTAAGCACAGTATGCATAATATATACTGCAAAATAGTATGGGTATTGTGACTATATATATATATTATGTGCTGATAAATTGAATAAGTTGTTTCCCAAATGTTGTACTATACATTATGTACTCTAGTGCATTTTATACGAGCAGTGTGGTCTCAAATTAAACATTGAAATTTTTTATTAAACAGAAGCATTTGTGGTTTTCCATTTGAAAGAAATGGCATTTCAAATGCACCTGATGTGCAGTTATTTTAGTATTATTTACCTGTATCTAGTGCATAAAATGTCCACATTTAAGTTCCATACTTTTGTTGAATTCAGAATAGCATACTGCCATATTACTATTACCATTTCTGCTTTAAGTATATAGAGTTGTATGGTTGTATGCAACAAATTCTGCCCCTTTTTTGGTTAATGAAGTACCATGTACTATGCCTCGCTGTGTTTTGGCAGAGAATAGTGAAGAAGTATGCGAAATGGGACGTACTTATCCAAATTGTATCAGTGTAAATCTATTTTTTAGTTGGAAGTACACTTTTATAGATATACAGTGCCTTTTAGTACTGATCTAGGATACTAATTTAAATCTAGATTCCTTTAAGCACATGCTTTAAGTCTAAATACCACTGAAGCCACAAAACAACTCTCTGATCAGCAAAAAAATATCACTTATACTCAGTGTTGGGGGTAACGCATTACAAGTAACTTGAGTTACGTAATCAGATTACTTTTTTCAAGTAACTAGTAAAGTAACGCATTACTTTTAAATTTACAACTAAATATCTGAGTCATTTTTTGAAATAAGTAACGCAAGTTACTTTGTTTTCCCATGTATAGACTGACACCTCTCCTGTCGCCATGTTGAGAGAAATCATGAGTAAGTACAGACGCGTTGTGTGTAAACATGACAGATATTGTAGTTCTAGACTAAATGTAAGCATTTACTCATCAGAGTCAGCATTCCTCAGAATCAATAAAAACAGTGAAATGCAAACTCAGAATATTGCACAAACCTGCAATAATTAAATATATTAAATTAAACAAATATACTTTATTTAACCTCACTTTATTCACCAGTTTCTTTGCTGCTGACCTTCTATCCAATTCAACCATACTAATAAGCAAAAATGACTTTAGATAAACATCACATTTGTTGCGTATTCATTTCACTTTTGGTGTGAAAGGGCCTTTACATTTGCCAAAAATAGAACTTTTTATTTGTTACTAAAAAACAAACAAGCAAGCCCAGCCGAGGTGAGGAAAAGTAACGCAAAAGTAATGTAATGCATTACTTTCTATAAAAAGTAACTAAGTAACACAATTAGTTACTTTTTAGGGAGTAACGCAATATTGTAATGTATTACTTTTAAAAGTAACTTTCCCCAACACTGCTTATACTTAAAAAACAAGCAAATCTTGCCAGATTTACCCACCTGTGTCTCATCTTGCACTGCACGGTACTGCTCCTTCCACACTACTATTTTGGACGCCTCGTCTTTGCGCAGCGCACGTTCCTTCTTCAGCTCCGGGCTCCAGAAGCTTTTGATGGAGCTCATGGAGGAGCTGAGCTTGCTCTCCTTCACCTCGATCTCCTTCCGAAGGAGCTCATTCTCCCTCAGCACCTCCTTGAGCTGGGCTTGGAGCTCCATGATGGTGTTATCCCTCGCCTGACGTAGGGAGTGAGGAACGGTTGAAGCTGCATGGATCTCCCCTCCAAAGCCCATAGAGTCGGTCGACACTGCCGGCACCATGGCCATGTCAGGTGTGCTGCCTGTAACCGTTCCCCGGACCCCGTAGGGGATGCTGCCTCCAAAGCGTCCCGTTGCTACTCCGCTCTTAGGGAGGTCAGAGGAGGTGCCGATTGCGACCTCGTTGTCACTCATGTACATCGGCCCTGACGTAGCATAGGCGGCATTGAGAGATTGAATGTTCTCCATGGACAACGTTTTGCCTCCAGAGCCGCCCGGGCCTCCGCCGCTGCCCCCCATGCTGTTGGTGCGACGGTGGCCCATGCGGGGTGACCGAGGCAGTCGCGGCGAGCGACCTGAGTTGCCCTGGTTGTTTCTACCCCCACCGTGATTACTGTCCATTTTGCTCACCGAGCGTGAACTTCCGTACATTTTGGTAAATTTGCTAAATTTACCCACCAAAAAAAATATATGTGAGGAAATGTGCTAATAACCAGGCCAGGTCATCTCATGTATAAGAAATGTCATCTGTCAAGCAAAGGCAGGTCTTCAGTACCTTTCTTTCAAATGGAGCAACTATGGTGGCCTGTAAAATAAAATAAAAAGGCAAAACCCTCAAAACACACATCATTATATTATGTCATTATATTACATATCTCTACCACAAAACATAGATCAAATGTTGGGGTATTCCTCCAATATATTGATTTGTAATTGCATCTAGAGTTGATGTATTTCCATAAATTTTATTCTAGGCTTATATTGGGATGGGTTTAATGCCTATACAAAACCCAAAGTGACCTGTAGCTGGCATATATCTCTATTCTCTGTTTCAGAGGCTAGTTTTGCAGTGGTTTTTGATTAAAAACACTAAAATCACTAAAACTAGTCGAAATTTACCAGGATGGTAAACCACAGAGCGCTGTATAATCAAATATAGTGTTAGTGTTTATTGTGTTATGATATCTTGTGCATTATTAACAGCTATGCTTTGCTTTAGTATGTATACTTAGATATAATTATAGCTACAATTGTTCATATTGAGACTTCAAATATTCTAAATGGACAGAATGTTTACAAAATGTCCTTTAAAATGTACAAAACAATCAATTCCAGGCAGCAAATAAAGCTACATTTTTACAGTGGTTTCAACAAACAACAGAGATTAAAAAAGCTATATGTTTAGTCAGTGATGTTAAGCTTTTCCCCCCTTAACACTTATACGTTAACATTACTATTGTTCATATCATTATTATTATATATCTTAATAGTAATCTAGATCGTGCTATAGACAATTACTCCCATATAGCCTACAAAAATAATCCACAAGCTATGTAATAATGCATCTCCCATTTACACACCGAATGAGTGAATCGAAGGAAAGGTGGGGTTTTAATGTAGGCTCACACTCCAAGGTTATCAAACATTTAATGACAACAGCTTTACCAACATTATTATGGGATACTCGGCTAATGGTTTATACTCTAAACACATATTCAATGTCCATCGCTGTCGATTCAATAATGTTGTTCTATTTAGGTGAAGGCTGCTCACAGCGTTGATAAACCAACCAGAAGCGTCGGCATTTCCCACACACCACGTCAATGAGACTTGCAAATGCGCAAAATTACAGACTACAATTCTTATACAATTTATATTACATATATAGTAAACCTAATATTCCGTAAAATTCAGCCCTGCAATCGCTCAGCCACAATCCTGAGCATCCTCCCTCAATGTCCTTCTTCTCCACCATTGCATGGCTTAACACATTTGCCTCCTCTTTTGTTAGTAATAGCTGTCCAGCAAATGCGACAGTAAATGAGAGGCGCTATTTGAATATCAGTATATGTAGATATTGAATAACCGTAACCATATACTAGCATTCACTATTTTATTATAAACCACAATAGGTTTTTTTTTCCAAAAATCAATTTACCTTGTATGGCTGGTCTATTTCTTCCGATATGTAACGACCGTCTGTCCAAGAGATGTGTGATAGAGAGGAAGCGGCCCTATTTTTCTTTGTATTGCTTTATGATTTTATTATTTGCAGACATACACCAGCATCTTCCCAGAGCTGGAGGACTTCAGTGACGTAACGCCTACGCTGCGCGCTCACAACACTCGCCTCTGAAATGCCAACGCCATGCTACGAAGGTCATTTTATTAAAAAAAAAAAAAAAAAAAAAAAAAATTGTTCACTTGTCGATATTCACTGTATGTAGTGTACATTTTCATTTATATATCAAATAATATATATATATATATATATATATATAATTTTTTTTTTTTTTTTTTACAAATTTGGACAAAATATATTCTGTTCATTAAAAAATCTGTTTTTTATGTATATGCTTTACTTGTATAATATTATCTTTATTTGCATCTCTGAATAGTCATCCTGCCTCAAACCATGTACATTTCTAAGCTACACTTTATCACCCCCCAGTCAGTTTATAGACAGAGAACAGAGATAATCACCAGTTGGTGAGGTTTGATTCCTCTTAAAGGGACAGTGTTCTCACAAAATGGACAAATATTTCAGCATTTACTCACACTCATATTGTACCAAACCTGGTTTTCTTTTTTCTGTGAAATATGGTGCTAAGTGTATTATCGTGAATCAAATTTTTGGAACACTTTATTGAACCTTTAGAAAAAATATTAAAAGTAAATATAAAAAAAAAAGTTTGCATAATTTAGGCTATTTTATGTTTTGCATCATACTTATGGCTTTTATGACTCATATATGATATAGAGAGAATATGGAGCTTATACTCAAGAAGGAAAAAAACATCAGTTTTATCCAGAGGCCCAAAAGGAGCAAAAATATGCAATTTGATGCAGATGTTATTTATATGGCCAAAATGTAAGATGACATTCTGATAGCTGGTAATGTAAATCAATGACAAGCTACGTAAAAGCATAATATGTCAAATTTTTGGATTAAAATGTATCCAAAAACCACTAGAACAATGTTATATATTTTGTTGACTTGTATCAATGACATCATACCCGCGTTACCCTCGGTTTCCGGTTTTATTTTGTAGAAACCATGGAAACACCAAAGACGCTTTAATATATTATGTTTTTTATTAGGTGAGCAATTGTTTGGATACATTCATCGACAGAAAACTAATCATGTTATATAGCTCAACACAGTTAAATCTTATTGTTTAAATCTCGTTTTCTTGATTTACAGCAAGTACCATGTTTTACCACGCCAAATATCGATCTAGCTTACTGCAGTGTGCATTAAGTGTCTCATAGTAGCCTCCGAGCGAACACAGAGTAGCACTATAACAACTTTTAACACACAAATATATCCAGTATGATAAAACAGCGCTGCTTTACCCCACAAATGACCGGAAGCAGCGTAAGCGGCGACTGCGGCATAATAAAAGTTCCACTGCTCGCAAGACATGTGTTGTGCTCGTCTCTCATTAGCAATCGCTCCAGCGGCCTCCTTTCTGCTCCCACATCACTCGGTTCTTCTCTGCTTCATACTACAGTAACGTTAATAATCTCATCCATGAACACGATTTCTCACCGAGTCCTGCCCCGATTCTTTTCCACCGGCTGTAGACGTGAAGACAACACATCCCATGATTCCATAAAATGAAGGCGTCATTAAGCTACACCTTTGTTTTGAATGAGCGACCTCTAGTGGCGAAAATTTACATATTGTAGTTTTAAATTAAAATGCATAAAAATATCAATTGTCACTGTACACCAATAATGTTTTATTAAGGTGATATTTAAATGCAATACAGTGATGATTGAGAGATAAAATAAACATTCTTCAAAAGCCTGTTTCATATTTGACATTTATTTTTGAACATATTTTTTCTAAAAAAAAAAAAATTATGGATGGATAATCAAGTGTCAATCAGATGGCAGAAGGCATGTAGAAGATTGTGTACAAAAGGTATTTCAATGGATTTTTGATCAAATTGATAATTTAGAAGCTTTAGGAATGTATCAAATATGATATAAATATATAATATAATACATTATTCACTTGTTAAGTCTGACGTCACACAGCACTGCTTCCGGGTCCAAACGCTCTATCTCATACCACAAGAAAACAACAAACGGTGCTAATATACACACACGATGTGGTGTAATACTACCAAAAAATTATAATCATAACCTTTATCTCCATACCAAAATCCCAGATGGCCAGACAGTGACTCATCTTTTATAAATCATTAAAATATTAATGTTTGTGACGCTGTAAGCACAGAGACTGTTGTGTACACTGTAAGTATTTTAAATGTTTAACTTTTTAAAATGTTAAATGTTTAATATGAATAAATAGCGCTCATAAACGACCGTCAAGATGGCATTCTCAAGTGAAACGAGTCGAGGCTTGGACCCAGAACGGCGTTCCTTACGTCACGACTTAACAAGCAGATAGGCTTCATAGGGTTAATGATAAAAAATGCTTTAAAAAAACTTGAGACCTTTATTATTGACACCATATTACTGATGATAATCTTTTGTTTCCAGTTTAATGAAAAATGCATTTTTTCTTTTCTGTAACTTTGTTTGTTTATTGTAATATTGATTTTATTTTCTAGCAAGCTATAATATGATTGATCTCTGCAACCTTTGATATCTTTGAAGGTTTGGTTTGGTATGTTTTTTAGACTTATGTGTCCAAGTGGAATTGGACACAATTCCACCATCCTTTAGATGCAAAGAAAGAACAAAATCATTACATTAGTTAAGGTAAAGTGACAAATGTTTGACCTTTGAAATTTCAAATGACCCCTTAAAGGGATAGTTCACCCAAAAATGAAAATTCTGTCATCATTTACTCACCCTCAAGCTGTTCCAAACCTGTATGAATTTCTTTCTTCTGCTGAACACAAAAGAAGATATTTTGTACAATGTCAGTAACCAAAAAGCTGATAGGCACCATTGACTTCCATAGTATTTGTTTTCCATACTATGGAAGTCAATGGGATCCATCAACTATTTGGTTACTCATATTTTTCAAAATATCTTCTTTTGTGTTCAGCAGAAGAAAGAAATTCATACAGGTTTGGAACAGCTTGAGGGTGAGTAAATGATGACAGAATTTTCATTTTTGGGTGAACTATCCCTTTAAGGAGTTATCGTGGCATGTACACTGAGAATAAGAAGTCTCAGTCCCCATTCACTATGAAAAAGGATTCAGTGAAAGTGAATGGTGACTGAGGCTTGTATAAAACCAAACATCTTATTCTGTGGTCCACTGAAGAAATAAAGTCATGCATGTTTAGTAAAAATTGATATTGTAATTTTTGAGTGTACTGTTCCTTTAAAACGCGGTTTAATACATGCGCTTGATGCTTCAGCAGGCGGCGCTATTTTCTAACTGTAAGAGATTATTCGAATAAAGACAAGCAGGGGGAGTGGACACAGTCCGGGTTATTGTTGTTGATCACGAACCGGTTTGTTCATGTAGCATGTATTTGTGCGATGCCAAAAATGTAGAGAATCGATGGCATGCAGATTTCGCAGCCTTGAATCCAGCGCGTGCAAATCGTCTACATCTGTGCGGGATCAACAATAGAGCCACAAAGCGCTCGCGAGCGTTCTGCACCCAAAGCCAAGTTTCGTGTCGGCATAAATGGATATAGTCTCCAGGGTTTTCTATTCTAGTTTTGCATCCGGTAGATGTAAATATTGTAACGTCAACTTGAACTGCATCGTTTGCACGCACGACGTCATGCAGTAGATGAGTGTACAAGGAAGATGAATCGAGGTCAGTTGAAAGGGAATAACAAAGAGAACCTGCTCTGCAGTCTCGCGAGCAACCATTAGCGGAAGCGGCACGTTGTTGTAGTGTTTGACATTCGAACTTCGCAGTATCGCTCGAGACGGTATAGAGTGGAGGCAGAGTAACCGACGTTTAGACATTTTGTCGCATTTTTACTGGCTAAAAATTCGTAAAGCGAGAGAGATTAAGTTTCTCACATGATTTCCGCCGGTTAAACGTTATTTCAAATACTGAGCACGCGCGTTTGGGGAATTACCGGTTAAACCTGGAGTTGGCCGTTGGTAATTCACCGATAACTGAAGATGACGACGACGCTTAACATTATGGTAAGTTTTTGTCTTAAATGTGGTGACAAAACGGCCTTTAGGAAAACTAAACGGGGTCGTGACTAGTATTTACTTATTTACTAGTGTTTAACCTTTGGTTCTAGCTCCTTTTTGGTCAACTCCAGATATGAGACTCACTTAAAGGGATAGTTAATCTAAAAATTAAAATAGTTTGCTCATTCATGTAGTCGTCGGTCCAACACCATATGTTTTTTTTTCTTCTGTGAAGTACTAAAGAAAGAGAATTACGAAAAAAAAATTGTTTTCCATGATTGTGAATGGAGACTGGTTCTTTCAACTTTAAAAATGACGCAAGTCACCATAAAAGTATTATAAAACTAGCCAACACGACTCTTGGGCTATATTCCCATTCTTCTGGAGTCTTATGATAACTAAAAGAAACTGACATAATGACGTCTGATTAAAAAATGTGATTTTGAGGCTTGACATCTTAGTCACCACTAGTACATTCTTCAGTAGCCTATTTTACTTTTCATGTTCATCAAAAGAAAAATAAACGCTGCTGTTTAAAAAAAAAAAAATCACTATATAGATTTTATTTTATATGAAACTGTAGACGGTTTGGTGTTCACACATGGTGAGGGTGAATCTAATTTAACGTTACTAATCCCGCAACATATGTTCACTGTACTGAAGACAGATACTGTTTGTCTTGAAAGATTTACTTCAAATGATTTGTTAAATATACAAAAAAGCAGAGTACCTTTGCTGTTTACATTTACATTGTGTGTATATATTATATATATATATATATATATATATATATATATATCTATATATATATTTAATTTTATATATAAATATATATATATAACAAGAGTTTGCCTTAAGGGTTAAATGTGACAAATCAAAGAGTTACTTCCTCCTACTCTGTCTTTATCTCAAAGTTTCAGTATGACTGGTCTGTTTTTATGTTAATAGGCCTAAACGTAACATCTTTGCTTTTTAGAAAGTGAGAGTAAACTCTTATTAACCTCGTTTGAACTGGTTAATATTTGCCTGGTTGTGGAAGAGCCATTGCCTTGTGTACAAGCAGACTTTTAAGTTGAGTGTAAATTTGTTAACTCTGGCTAACCACCTTGGTTAAAATATATTTTGTGTCTTTCAGTGAATCAGACGCAAGGGTTAAACTTTGTGGCCTGGCACGACCTTGGGGTCAAAAGTGATCATCACATTTATCAGTGGGCTATTGCCCTGCCCCCTCAGGAGACCCCCTATGTGGATTGAATACACCCCACAGTTTTTCACAGGATGGATGAGCTGGATGTGAGGTCTCCTTTTTATCATCAACGTATTTTGATCTGTGCATGGATCCTGCGTTACTTTTATCACCAAGAACTTCCTGTGCTCCTCTCTAACACTTTAGTTTGCAAGAGCATTGACTTTATCTGAACTGCTGTTTTGAGAGGAGGGAGGTTTGGTGAATTTCCACTTGGTTTGAAGCGACCTCTTCTCGTTATCATATATTTATACTCCCTTTTTTTCCATGCATGGATAGCATATAAAGTCTAACCCGACTTTTCACTCCACTGAGTGGAGAAATGTCAGAAAATCTTAGCGACAAGATGGTCAAGTTCCTTTCTCCTCCTTCGAAGAATGTCAACGGCACCAGCTCAGACACGCTGGTGGGCGAGCGTCTAGGTGTCGAGGTCCGCCGTCGCCACCACACAATGGAGCGGGAATTGATGAAGGCAGAGCACCGTTTTTTCCGTCGCAGCGTCATCAACGACTCCAATGCCACAGCGTTGGAGCTGCCCAGCAAGAATGCAATCCTAACTATCTCAACGGACTCCCATGCTCTTGTTTGTGAACCTCCTGCCCTGGAAACCAAAGCCGCATCTGTGGCCACGCAAGCTAAAGTGTTGGTTACACCAGAACAGAAAGTGGCTGATGGTGTTGAGACAGCAGTAGAGTCCAAGCCAGTGTTGACTGCAAATCCCGGACTGCTTCTTTCCGCAGAAGCACCATGTTTGGCTGCGGAGCTGAAGCCTGGAGATAGTGTTGACACGAAACGAGAGGATGAGAAAGAGGACGATGAAGAAAGTAAAGAGAAGGCACGAGCTGAGGCAGAGTTACGGGACGCTAAGAAGGAGCAGGAGGACATTGAGGAAGTTGAGACAAATGCAGTCGGGACGTCGCCGGATGGCCGTTTCTTGAAGTTTGACATTGAGATAGGCCGTGGCTCTTTCAAGACTGTCTACAAGGGTCTGGATACTGAAACCACGGTGGAGGTGGCATGGTGCGAGTTACAGGTATGTTTCTTGTGTTTGTAAAACTAGTTGTTTCCTTCAATAAGGCCAATTCACACTGCACCGACAGACGGCAACAAACACTTCATCAGGTTTTGTCGGATCAGTGTGTTAGCCCTGTCGGAGCTTGTTTTTGCCGATTGAACATGCTGAATCGAATTAGAATGTCTGAGAAGTGACGTGCTGTTATTTGGTGACTGTTGCCGTTGGTCTGCGTCTGTCGGTGCAGTGTGAATTGTCCTATAGAGTGCATTAGTCCCCACCCACTTTTTTCAGCTGGCCACTTTATCCATTCATTTTTCCCATGGGAATTTTAAGAAAGTCTTAAAACCCATGAACCAATCTAACTAGCTACGAGGTGAATCGCAACATTACAAACTTTGATTTGAAGCAAAAAAAAAAAAAAGTATTTGAAAATGAGACGAAGACAAAAGTACAAGACTGTAATCAATGGCTTTAGTGAGGGAAAGAATTACAATCCCATGAAGTATTGTGAACTACAAACTATTTTAACAATACATATGTGGGTCATTGACGAATAAGGTTTTTAAAAGTGTAAAAAAAAAACTAATAGAGATACAATTAATTTTGAAGTTTTATTAAGTGTTAACAATGATATTATGTGTTTTTTATAATCAATTAACACTGCTTTTGTCATTTTTTTTTTTTTTTTTTTTTACAAGATGGACAATATTTGTCACCAAAAAAGTCATTGTTTAAACAAAATTTCGGTTATACCGAATGACGATATTTTCAAACAATGCTAACAGGCTGATATCTAGCTAGCTAGCTAGTTAGCTTGCTAGCTAGCTAGCAAAAGGACAGTCAAACATTTTATATTTCGTACAAGTTTTTAAAATATTACAACATTTTCCATGTTTTATAGCGGTTGTACCAAATGACCTGATGTTTCGGGACATGCGTATGAGCAAGTGAAAACATAAATTTTTCAAATAGTTAAGAGAGAGTTAGTAACTTTGCTTCAGGACCATGTGGTCCTTTGCAGGCGTCTGAATGATGTCACATCCTGTCACATGATACTGACCGCATGACTTGATCCAAAACGGTCCCTTTATATTGGTTACTCCGAATGACATCAATGAAATTCATTTTTCCGTACATTCTTTCTCATAACAAAGCAACGAATTCTACACGTAATTTTAATACCATTTTGCACTGTTGATATATGATGATATAAAATCATTCCAGAATAAAAAAAAAAAATACATTTATTACATTTTAAGATATTTTAATCACAAATGAAATGGCTGTATTGGCCTTTGGACGGTTAAACCGAAAACTTTTGACACTTCAAAATCTTTAAAATACCTTTATATGTAGCAAATTATAATTAAAACCTTTTGGATTCAATAAAAGAGATCTAGTTGTACTACCTTACATGCTTTGGATGTCATATCTTTGTTTTTTATTATTATAAAGGCCTTTGGACAAAACACACACACAAACATATATTAAATCAACCTTTTAAAATGCGAATAAATCACTCGCATATGCATCCAAATTTCACACTAGGCGACTAAAGAATGTCTTTAATTAGCCAATGAATGGACTAATTAAAGCTTGAATGGACAATTTCACTCAATTGTCAAAAGGCCTGTCTTGGCAAGTATAGTCGGTTATGTCTTAAGTGAGCGTAAACGGTTGAGAAAGACAACGCATGTGTAGCAGTATCAGCACAGATCCATGCATTGTCTTAAAGTGACAGCAGCCTAATATTCCTGTTGTTTTTGTTAATCATACAGCAAAAGACTAAAAAAAAACACTCACTGCTCTTGACTGAATAAATTTTGTAACTTTAATAAGGATGCATCTATATTTAATTTATACAGTGAAGACTATGCAGTGCTTTTTACATTTGATTACTTTATTCAATTTCTGTACCTAATCTACTGATCGGTACTACTGTTAGATCTACCTGAGAAACCTGAAAGCACCATTTCATTTGTGTTTTGGTGAGTAATATACAGGATGTCACAGCTTTTCAGCTAGGATAACAAAGTGCAACACTTGACTTTGATAGCACTCTTGATCTGTCTGCTGATAATGGTAAACCACTATCTGATCGGCTCATTTAGGCCTAGATTAAATATTTTCTCATTCTCTTTAACCTACAAAGCTGGCTTGAGGTCTTTCCGGTACAGCACCTTGTAATGACAATCTTATGACTAGTTTGATTTTAACTAAAATGCTCCACCTACACCTTTCCAAGGGATGTGTCATCAGTTTGTATTGTTCATGTTTAATTTTGCATTATAATCTCTCTACAAAAAGGAAGGCACTTTTACTAGTCCTTTTGTCACACCTTTGGTGCGTCTTACCTCTGAAGCGTCTCAATACACACCCCTGACACTTAACCCAACTGGCATTTGGCCAATATTTTTAAAGCTGTTGTCATCTTTGGCCGTAGCCCCGGCATTGTAGTATCATCCTTGAATAGAAAATTCTCATTTCCTAATTGGGTTATTTTAGACCACCAGGTGTGTATTGTAAGCGGTGTGACATATGCCGTAAATCATAGTTAGTGTTTATTTAAAGTGTACTTTAAGACCGTCTAATTGCTGTGGAAGCCTGATTCTCATCAGAGTAAAAAAAAAAATTGAATTGTAACTTTATATCTTACAGTGTGGCTTTTGTTTCCTGGAATTGCAATTTGCATCTTGCAGTCTTTTGAATTTACACATTCAAAAGAATGTTACATTTACCTCAGAAAAGCCATTCAATAACCATAAAGTCATTATTCAGCTAGAAAAATGCATATAAATAGAAAGTATTTGCAAAATTATAAATGTATTTACTGTAACTTTAGATCAATTTAGTGCATTCTTGCTGAATAAGATCTTTTTTTGAAACTGTTAAATAGTAGTGTATATATTTCATCATGGTGCGACTATTTCTCATTTTAAATGTAACTTAATTATTTTCTCATACCTTTTTTATTTTTTACTTTGAGACAGAAACATTCTTTTATAAATTGCAGTCTACAGCTATTTAAAATAAAATCTCGAATTATTCTAAATTATTTTTTTAATATTTTATGAACTGAGAAACATGAGCTTTTGTACCGTATGCTATGGAATAATTACACAATGAATACATCTTTGCAACCATTCCACTTTTATTGGTTTATGATGTGATAAAAGCATGAGTAATTGCGGTGAGGTGTGCTTGCACAGAGCATGCTGATGCTGGCAGACTACATAGCGAAAGCACCACTGTTGGAAAATAATTGGATCATAAGTTGTGTGACCCACTTCTAAAAAAGTCTTTTTGCGTTTAGATACATCCTTCATTTTATTTTTATCATAAAGGAGCAGCTTTTTGTTTTGATGTGCCACATAGAGGTGTGAATTTAAAAGTGGGTCAAGTTCAACCACCAAAGCGGTTGTAATCTGTGTAAAGTATGGTGAGCTGGACTGCCAAGGCTTGACTCTGCTGCTGCTCTCCACCCCCTGCTGCCTCTTCTTTTGCAGAGTGATGACGAGGCAGCACCACGTGAGCTGCTGTTCTCCTCTTCATGTCCCTCAGGCGTAGCCAGCTCATATACTGATTTGAAACAAAAGCCTCTCTTTCTAGCTTTCAGCCTCTCTTTGCATCACTTTCTCGCATTTCATGTCTCTGTCCCTATTTTTATCTCTCAGCCTGTCTTGTGCGACACAACGGTATGTGTTCCAAGCTGCAAGTTCACACTGCTGCAGAAAAGGGAAGGGCCTGTATATCTCCCCCAGAAGGCCATCTGTCTTTAGTGCCTTATGCTAAACTCAGGGATATTCCCCTCCCACATTTCTCTCCTTTCTCACATGCTAAACACATTTGAACAATATGTAGGTCACCACAAAAAGAAAATGAAAATGGATGTCAGAAGCTTCTCTTTTTACAGAAGTTCCCTCAAAGTATCTAATTCAATATACCAATACTCTAGTTAAACTATTTAGCCAGGTAACTAAGTCATCACTGCAAGTGCATATTACTGACTTTCAAGCAACTGCTCAAGTTTCACCCCAGTTGTCCTGCATTTGCCTTTCACCCTGCATTTGATCCCTTTAATGGACCCCTGTAAATCCATTTAGCCTTCTGCAGTAACCTTAAACTATTTAGAGATTTCTTTTCCCAGTTGATATGATTTGTACTTGGTACATTTATGAATGTTTTATTATTTTAAAGTTAAATAATTATTTGTATTAAATACTTTTATAATAAATATTACATTATATAAAAATTAATAAGCAAAGTTTAATTTAATTCCGTGCTTTGTGTTCCCATGAGAAGTTCATGAGCTTTGTTTATAGTTCTCTAGTTTGTGTGTATGTGTGCGTGTGTGTATTAGGGCTGATTTAACACATTAATTAATTAGTTATGGGAAAAAATAACAAGTTAAAATTAATGCATCCCCCAGACCTATGTAGGTCATCTTACGTTTCATACAGCTGATTGGTGATGAACATGAAGCAGGGTAACAACTCACTGCATGATGGAGTTTCCCTAAAATTCAAGATATCAGGCAAAAATGCCCTTGTGTGAGTTTTGTGTCATATTTATCATCATATAGTTAAGCAATATAACATGATAGAGGTCGACCGATATTGGATTTTACCAATACAACAATTAAGTTGGGCAGTACCTGCCTATAACCGATTAATTAACCGATAGTTTTTAAAAATGATTCTGAATCAAAACATAACACTCAAAGTAAAATAGTGCTGAACTTTATTACAAAAATAAACGGTAACACTTTACAATCAGGTTCATTAGTTAACATGAACTAATAATCAACTGCATTTATTAATCTTTGTTAATGTTAATTTCAACATTTACTAATACATTAATATCAAGAGTTGTATTTGTTAACATTAGTTAATGCACTGTCAACTAACATGAACAAACAATGAACAGCTGCATTTTTATTAACTAAGGTTAACAAAGATTAACAAATACAGTAACAAATGTATTGCTCATGGTTAGTTCATGTTAGTTAATACATTAACTAATGTTAACAAATGAACCTTATTGTAAAGTGTTACCAAATAAACAGTATTGACTGATGCATGAATATATATTGAACTTTTAAATAAAATATATAAATGTTAATATATATTAATTACAGGTCGTGTGTGTGTGTTTAGCTATAACTTAGGAACATGGCATGTACATTTTTTAAGTAACGCTTCACAGTAAGCTACCATTTGTTAACACTAGTTAATGCATTAGCTTTCATGAACTAACATGAAATGTGAAATATTTTTTACAGCGTTTATCAGTATTTGTAAAAACAATTTTTCATTTATGTTAGTTACTATAGTGCATTCAATAATATTAACCAAACTTAATTTTTTATAAATGTATTAGTAGTAAATGTTGAAATTAACTTGAACTAACAATGAGCAATACTTCTACAGCATTTATTAATCTTAGTTAATGGCACTGACACCCTGGCCATCTTTAAATATCAACTCTTTAAGACCAGGCCTGGTTCCAGAATCAAATAAACGAGAGTGATCCTAGTAAAGCGCAGGTGTAATGCGTAAACTTTTCTTTTTTTTCCCCTTAATGTAACATTATAGTAATTTTAGATGGGAAATAAGCCCATTCAGATCCTAACAAAAAAAAAAAAATGTTCACAAAGCACGTGTCCCCCATGTGATCACTGATTAACAATACAGGCTGATAGATGAGCGTATGAATGTCCAACGAAAACAATAACTTTTTTGTGCTTTTTAGTAGGGCAGGTAAAAATCTGAACCAGCCCGACTGGGCCAGTATAAAAAAAAAACCTTAGTGTTGAGCACTGATATATAAAGGCACAGCTGATGTGACATTTATTACAATGGGTTATATATATATATATATATATATAATATATATAAGCCAATTAAATGTTAAAATTGATGTTTCTCAATTATACTGTAATGTTAAATGGCTATTGTTAATGGCTAAAATTGATCTAATATAGACATCAGTATCAGTACTGGTATTGCTGATACTAGCCTTTATTCATAGTGTAAAAAGATGCTATTTAACAAATATTTAAAATATAACGTCTTTATGTTGTTTCTACATTATTTTGGAGATTCAAAGTATTACAATATAAAAAAAAATTAAAAACTTTAATGTTAGGTGCCATTAATTGCGATTAGTTACAGAAAAATGTGTGATTAATTTTTTTTTTTTCAAATCGAATGACAGCACTAGTAATTTGTGTTTCAGATCATCTCACTAATCCTAATTCCTTATCTTCCGCCTGAAGTGGTATGTGCCTTCACACGTGAGCCGGATTCATGCCAGGAGTTTTATCCTCATGCTGGAGTTCAGTGTGCGGGCCACCCCTCCTCTGGGGAAACTCTCCCACGCTTTGCTGGCCTTGTCCTACAGGCCACAGAGTGCACCACATATTTGGCATAGCCAAAGAGGAAGAGAGAGAAAGTAGGTCTGTCGTAGGGTGGGGTGCAAAGCGGAGTACCCTTTCCTCTAACCCACATCAATCAGCACTAAACTGACTTTCTACCGGGCTTCATCCCGTTAAGGCGTTGTGCTAAAGACCTCTAATTGTGTTACTTGCGTACATGTGAGCAGTTATGGAAGTTTTAACCCTAGCTTAGGGTGAATGGCCATCCCCACTGGGCTTGACAAAGGCAAACTCATGGCAAAATGTTTCTCATTCCAGAGATGGCAGCTGACCACACCAAATGTAGGTCAACTAAGAATTGCCATTTGAATTGAGTGCATTGTTTTAACTGTAGTCGGACACACACAGCAGTTCACAGCATCTACTTACTGGACTGGGTTTGAGGCAAGTACTTTGCAGTTTCATTGTAGATGATATTATTAGTTAAGCACCATCTACTTTGACTGCAAATGAGGTTTTTGCAGCAGTAGTATTTCCTCCTCTGTGAAACCACAATTCAAGACACAACTTTTTTTTTCCATCAAAGAAAAGTCAAAGAGGTGTTAAACGTACTTAAAGCAGTTGGGGAGGCTGGTGAATATAAATCTGGTTAAAGCACTGCAGTTTTATGTAGCTTTTTATGTCTACTTTTGTTTATTTAAATTAAATAAAGAAAAAAATCAAACTTCTCTTATCAACTGCTTTGACAGCACATATTTATCATTCATTTCAAGTTTAGAAGTTTAATAAATAAAATATTCTGAAATAAAATGTAATGCACATAAATTAAAACACAATGAAAATGTTACACTTTTTTTTTTTTTTGCAGAAGGATTGTTTCTGCCATTAATGCTTATCAGTTTCACTTCTCACAAGTAAAAAAAAAAAAAAAGAAGAAGATTTTAAGACAGGGGTCCCCAGTGCTGTTCCTGGAGATCTACCTTCCTGCAAAGTGATCTAACACAACTTAACCAGCTAATTAAGATCTTCAAGGAGCACTTGATAATTACAGTCAGGTGTGTTGGATCTGAACTCAGCAGGTTGGTAGATCTCCAGGAACAGGATTTGGCACCCCTGATTTAAGGTGTGGCTAAACTGACTGTTTCTGGGCAAAATTTTGCGAGCAAAATCCAGTCATTACTGTATGAATCTGTGCAGTCGTGAATTTCACGTAAGAGCGAAATATTTCCCTACACAGATTTCACATCAGATTTGTTCTTTGCAAATTTGCCACATTGACCAGCAGAATGCTGCTTGGTTTGAAATTGTGAAACGTGATGTGTTAGACAGTGACCGTGGACAATGGACCATTTTTGCTCAGCAAAATTTAGTTGAAATACCGCTTTGTCGCCATTCTGCTGACAAGGTTAATATAGTAAAATATGAAATTCTTTTTCAGGATCGCAAGTTGTCCAAGTCAGAGCGGCAGCGTTTTAAAGAGGAAGCCGGAATGCTGAAGGGTCTTCAGCATCCCAACATAGTACGCTTCTACGACTCCTGGGAGTCATCCTTGAAAGGGAGGAAGTGTATTGTCCTGGTGACTGAACTCATGACATCTGGGACTCTCAAGACGTAAGTGCTCTTATTTGTTCCTGTCAGACTTTTTTAAACCATGTTCGTCATCGAGCCCACCTGCTATGATTTACTTGTTTTCGGTGCCCTTGTAGGTATCTAAAACGGTTTAAGGAGATGAAGATCAAAGTCTTGCGCAGCTGGTGCCGGCAGATTCTGAAGGGGCTGCACTTCCTTCATACAAGGTCGCCTCCCATCATCCACCGGGACCTCAAGTGCGACAACATCTTCATCACCGGACCTACTGGATCAGTCAAGATTGGAGACTTGGGCTTGGCTACCCTCAAGAGGGCCTCCTTTGCCAAGAGCGTCATAGGTACGGCTAAGTATTTGCAACTGCGTTACCGCCTCCAAATCGAAATCCATTTGAATTGGCCGACTCAGATTTGTGGTTGGGGGAAAAGCAAATCCTTCATTCCGTGTTTCTTTTCTTCCTCTGCTTCTTTTCAAAGTGCGTTTTAATAACAGTGGTGAGAAAGCAGACCACAGCGTTTCCCTGACCGCTCGAACCGCAGCAAACCAGGGCTCCCGCTTTATGGAAGTTGTCTCTTGACACCCTCCTTTAGATCAAATGTAGTTTTTGTCTGTTCTTCTGTCTTCACTGGCACAATTTCAGGTACCCTCAGACAAAGTGAGTAGTTGTGGAGCAGTTGTAGGTATTTTGTGACTCGTCTGCAGGGAAACCTGATCTGATCATGGGATAACACTAGAGCTAGAGCTGAGCCCTGGGCTGGCAGGTACCGTGAGTGATCTTTTGCTCTGGTTCGGAAATTTGTGGTCTGTTTCTTCAGTCAACCATGATTTAATGATGATGATGCTAATGAATCTGTTCATTTTTTCCCCCCACAAGGAAATGCTTGTTTTCTTTCAGTGTGTCAGTGTCTGGAGCTCAAAGCCTTAAACTCTCTGCTCATCTCCCTCATACTTTTAGCTTTGAGATCTTTGTGTTTTTGTTTTGTTTTGGAAGCCTTAGGCTCTAATTTCAGGTCTCCCCTTATTCTACTTTAAGGATTATTTAATGTACTGCAGTACAGACAGTAAGTACGCAGAAATGAGCCTGGTAAGTCCACCAGTATTATGTGACACATCAGTCTGAATCCATTATAAATATGGGAAGTTTGTCCGTGTGAGACCTTTGTCAATGGGTAACTTGGTTAGTAGTTCACCTGGTGCACAGAACCTCACTTTTCAGTAAGCTATGGAGTGTGTAACATTTGAAATGCTCAACCTTTTCTCTTCACAGGTTAACCCAAAGGTAGGACGTTTTTGAAAGGTTTATGTTATCCATAGCTAGTGCTTCGGTTTGGTCTTGTGATTAAAAGAATAAGGCCCTCTGACCATGTACTCGTTTTAAACATCCTGTTTGGGCTAACAACTACAAATACATTGCTTAAATTCAGGCTACCTTGTTTAGAGTCATGTGGTCAGTCCAGGCCTTCGAGTGAGTCCTGTGCACCAGTTTGGTTTTTCTCGAACGCATTCCTGCCCTTGAAGGTCTTACACTGAGAAACTTGGGCTTCTTATCATTGCGGTCTAACTGAGGACAGTTTCCCCCTCTTTTTTTTTTTTTTTTTCTTTTTTTTTTTACTTTCTATCCCCTTTTTGCTCTCCTTCCCTCTACCTCTCTCTTTTCTCGCAGGTTGTGCCCAAGCGGTCTTCAGCGACAGCATCGTCTTCCTCTCAACTCTTCACTGAGAGGGTGTAATAGGGTACTGAGAGAGTTCTGAACCATTCTTTTAATTTAAGGTACCCCTGAGTTCATGGCGCCTGAGATGTATGAGGAGAAGTATGACGAGTCGGTGGATGTGTATGCCTTTGGGATGTGTATGCTGGAGATGGCTACTTCTGAGTACCCGTACTCCGAGTGTCAGAATGCAGCTCAGATCTATCGCAGAGTTACCAGCGTAAGTCCACACTTCACTGGCGGAGGAGAGAGCCCCCGCACACTCATCCTCCCCCTTGTTTGCTGCACTATTTTAGTCTTTTTATCCCTTTTTTGCCCTCTATGGGGGTGTTTCCTTTCTGCTTTTTTCTCACACAGTGGTAAGTTGGGTTTTTTTTACCTCTACCAGTAAATGCTGAAGTTATGACCTCTCACAAAACCAAAATGATATGAAACAAAATGTTACCTATGGTAAATGGTACCAGACAATAATGTATGCAAAATTTAGTCTGAGATATTCCAATGTAGAAGCCTTGAGAAAATCCAGCCTCAAGTTAAAGGGGTCTAACGATTATTTTGGTAATCAAGTAATCTGTCGATTATTTTGATGATTAATCGAGTCATCGGATAATTTTTGTGGTAATATACCTAATCAAAGACTTAAAGGGTTAGTTTACCCAAAAATGAAAATTCTGTCATTAATTAGTTCTCACCCTCATGTTGTTCCACACCCGTAAGACCTTCGTTCATCTTCGGAACACAAATTAAGATATTTTTGATGAATTCTGTGAGCTTTCTGGCCTCCGATAGACTGCAACGTTATAACCACTTTCAAGGCCAAGAAAGTTAGTAAAGGCATCGTTAGAATAGTCCATGTGACTACAGTGGTTCAAACTTAATGTTATGAAGCGACAAGAATACTTTTTTTGCGCAAAAAAACAAACTAAAGTAACGACTTTATAAGTCTTGGTTGTAGCAAATAAAGTTTTAACTACTTGGAGTTACCACAGTTATAATTGACAAATGATAACTTACGGTGTTTCTTGTAAACAGAATTATGAATGAATATACCATTGTTTGTCACACTGTCGTTCTTGTTCTATTCTTTTTGATAAAGTGAAAAACATATTCATTGTAGTTTGCAGTGTCGTGTTTTAAAAACAAATTTAAAACGTGTTGAAATGTCTTACTGATGACAAACAGATCTCGCTCACTGAAGCTTTTAAGTTTTGAATTCTAAAACTTACAGGATATTTTTTATAGTAGAATGATCTCTTATATGTCAAAAGATCAAGGAAAATTTGATTTCTCAATTCATGATCCCTTTAAAGACACATTTCTACATTAGTGTAATTTGATTGTTTCCTGTGTCGTGTTTACAGGGGGTGAAGCCTGGCAGTTTCGACAAAGTGGCAATTCCTGAAGTGAAGGAAATCATTGAGGGTTGTATACGTCAGAATAAAGATGAAAGGTGAGCATGAGAGTGCAGTTGTCACAATGTCTTAGTCTAGTTTTCACAGCCTTTTTATTCTTGTCCACTGCAAATTTGTGGTAAAGTATATTTTCAGTGTTATGTTGGTTACACTACAGTATTATATTGAACAGGCTGCATCTTCATTTTCGTTTGTGTCATGAAATAGGGTGTCTATCCTGACTGAGGTCTATGTTATTACCACATGATTAATTATTTAAAAATGTCTTAAGTATTTTTGTGTTTACATGCACATTCTTAGCCCGATTATTCTTAATTAGCTGACAATATTTGAAGTCATAGAAATGGGTTAACCCATTTTCCTTTTTCAGAGTAAAGTCAAAGCTTAAGCATAAACCTGTTTTCTTATCTTATGCAGCCAAAGGGGGAAGTGTTTGTACAAATTTCCCTCTGACATTTTGAAATACTGGGGGGTTTTAATGTTTTATTTAACATTGCAACTCGCATAACAAATGAAATATCAGATACAAAAACATTACGTATTGAAGCCACGACCAGGGGAATAAACTGATTGTTTTAAAAAAAAAAAAAAAAAAAAAAAGTTTTTATTGGTTTGTTCATTGGTTTGCATGTAAACCGGCAAAACGAATTATTTCAGTAAGATGATTTTTGTTAGTTATCAGCATATTGGTGTGCATGAAAACAGGCTCATTGTAAGAGGTCTTCAATTTTGGAATGGAAAACCACGAGTTGCAATATGACATTATGTGATTATTAAACTTTAAAAGGCTATGATTTAATGAAATAAATGTGAGCACTTAACATTTAAATGTAAAAAAGCAGCATTTTTGCGTGTTGTACAGGCTTGCAGTTTCAGAGTAGTTTGCGATCAGTGACTACCGCACATTTATTTAATTTGTTCCAATTGCTTATGAACTATTGTTAATGGATAATGACAATGTTACTTTATGGAGTTTATATTGTAATGTTCTAGAGTGCATATTTTATCTCCCTCATCTTTTTAGATGAGCAACTGGAAGTAGTAAAGCATATACATTTCAAAATAAGAGTCCTAGTGTATTTTCTGGTTTATAATTAATAGTCCTACTTTATTCATGAAATTTTATTTCTGATTTATTGATGTTTTGGCCACACAATAAGCATTATCTGGCATTTAATTCAACGTAAACTCTCTTCTCTCTGGGTCACATCATCACAGGAAGGATTACTAAGACACTTCATGTGTACACATGTATATTTTGAATAAAACACATTTATTTAATAAAACTTGAGTATTTTAAACTTGCATTTGAATGTGTTTAATTAGATAATAGAATCTAAGATATTGCATAGGTTTGTTCTATATGGACATATGTTATTAATGTTATTTGTGCCGGTCCTAAGTTTTAAAATTAGATTTTGTGTGTTAAATCGATTCATCTCCTTTTTTTTTTTTTTTTTTAGGTATTGCATCAAGGACCTCCTAAGTCATGCCTTTTTCCAGGAGGAGACTGGGGTTCGTGTAGAACTGGCTGAGGAGGATGACGGCGAGTTGGTGGCCATAAAATTGTTGCTGCGCATTGAGGATGTAAAGAAACTTAAAGGGAAATACAAAGAGAACGAAGCCATTGAATTTTCCTTTGACTTAAATAAAGACGTCCCAGATGATGTTGCCCAAGAAATGGTAAAGATACTTGGATTTCTGTTCTGTTACCTAACTAAAGATTCAAACCTTATTTTTTGAATCTTTAAATGGTTAATTTGTGGACTTCCATGTAATTATCAATATTTATAGTAATTCCACAGACTTTCACAGACATAAAATCCCCCCTGGTCACCTTATAATAATGACTAATTGTTGTCCTTGAAGTTTAATTATGTTTTTTTTTTTTTTTTTTTTTTTTTTTTTTACCCCACCAGGTCGACTCGGGCTATGTTTGTGAGGGTGATCACAAGACCATTGCAAAGGCTATTAAGGACAGAGTGTCCCTGATCTCCCGTAAGAGAGAGCAGAGAAAACTTGTGAGAGAGGAACAAGAAAAGAAGAAGATGGAGCAGGAGAATAATCTCTCACAGCCTGGACCGGATACTAACCCCACAGCCAAGCCCCCTGATTCTGCTCTGGCCTCAGTCATCACGGAGCCTGAGGAACCAGAGGCAGACCAGCACCAGCAACTGCAGCAGCCTGGCACCTCTGCTTCCAGTTAGTGTTGAAAAACTGTCATTTGCTCTTCATTAACATAATTGTGTTCACATACAACATTGCCAAAGCATTTTACACAATATGTAATGACAATGTATGTTTCACAGCTGTAGGTTTTGTGGACCCTCAAGGTTCAGTGACTGTCCCTGAGGCTCTTCCTGCCCAACCAGGCACATCTTTCAGCACCGTACAGCCTGATCCGCAGCCACAGCACACCATGACCCATCCACAAAGCATGGTGAGCCATCTATTTTGTTACATGTCTTGGTTTTCGAACAGAGCTAATTATGTTCATCTGAAAGCAAAACACTCTATTCTTTGATTTTATGTCTGTCTTGCTTAATTTCTTCTCCACATCAGTCTCAGCAGCTGAGCAGTACTTTGAACCCAGTCCCCATCCCCCAGACTGGAACTGCGTCCACACCCCAGGTACACTTCACATGATCTATAACATGACAAAAACATCTTGCTCTATGGATCTGTTGTTTGTTAAACATAAACCAGAGTTATAAAAGCCCTTTCAATGTATACATGAACTCCACTCTCAGGTGATGGGACAGGCAGCCTCTCTGCCCCCTGCTGTTCAGCCTACCGTCCCCCTGCAGTACCATCAGCCACCTCAGGATGGCAGCACACCCCCTCAAGTCTTACAGGTATCATCATGAATAGCGCCCTCTGGCGGCTGATCTTACATCTTCCATTGGCCTGCATGTTGCTTGATGAATGTGCTGTGCTTTACGTACAACATCCAACTTGTGGGCATTAATCCTACTGTTCTTTACTTCTCCATCCCTTTCTTGCATGCTGGCTGCTCTTACATATTTGTCAGATATGGGCATGTCAACTCAGCCCTCCTGTTTTCTCACCACCTCCAAATGCTGAACAACTCTATTTTCTATATCAGGCCTGTCAGGTACTAGCTGTGCCTAACACTGTGGTGTGTGAATTAGCAGTTTGCCAATGTGGGTTTTTAGTGCTGATAACAATATCTACAGTGCTGAGGGCTGATATTATGCTTGTACATATAAAAGATATAATGTAGGGTGAATTCAGGGTGATTGGGACACTTTTTGCCACTGAGATGAATTGGAAAAAGTGTCCCAATCAACCTGAATTCACCCTATAGAAAAAAACAGTTTTGTAATGGTACACAAAATAGCTAAATATTATATTTACACTTCCTTTACACAATATTTTCTCAAATTATTTAAAGTGCTAAAAAAAACTTTTCTTGGACAAGTATGTTGTTAAATTTTGAAACGAGCTCAGTTTTCAGTGAAGTTTGAGGAAATATTGTGCAAAATAATGTTCTTTAATGTCAGTAATTTAGTGTACTCTACAATTCAAAAGTTTGGGGTTGGTAAATTTTTGAATGTTTTTGAAAGAAGTCTCTTATGCTCACCAAGGCTGCATTTATTTGATTAAAAATACAGTAAAAACAGTGTCATATGATTCTTCGGAAATCATTCTAATATGCTGATTTAGTGCTCAAGAAATATTTCTTATTATTAATGTTAAACAGTTGTGCTGCTTAGTATTTTTTATTTATTTATTTATTTTTTTTTCAGGATTCCTTGAGTAGAAAGTTCAAAAGAACAGCATTTATTTGAAACATTATACATGCCATTACTTTCACTTTTGATTAATTAAATGCATTCTTGCGGAATAAAAGTATTCAAAAAAATCTTACTGACCCCAAACTTTTGAAACACCAGTGTATGTCCCATTTACTGTCAATAAATTGTTTGTAAGTGTGTGTGTGCAGACATTATAATGGCCATTGGCCACCCTCCTCTCTAGATATTGGCAACACCAACCATTGAAAAACTCTCTGAACACTAGTCTAACTTCCCCAACACCCCCTCCCACCAAAGCCTTGTGGGCTTGAGTCACCACAAACCAATTTAACAATTCAACAGTCCTTTTTGTCTGGACGAAGACAAAGATTTGAAAGTCACCTGGATTCTAAAAATCTAATTTGATTCTCTATTTTAGGTACCACTGAGTGTTTCCCAACCACAGCCAGTAGAGCAGACACAACCTCAAACATCTCTGGTTCCAGCCTCCACGGAAAGGTGAAACATCTTTTGAATAATTCATGTGTATTAATATTGACCTTCCATTAGAGAGAAGTTGAACCAGTGATGTTTTTGGTTCCCTTAGTGGCCACTCCGATGCTGCATCTGGTCTGAGCGATGGGAACGAGGGCAGGCACGAGGGTCGCTCTATGAAACGACCCCAACGCCGCTCTGTACGCAGCCGCTCACGCCATGAAAAGATGTCCAAGGGCAAGCTCAATGTGCTGAATGTAAGTTACGCTCAAATCTAATATGATTTGTTTTTAACAGTGGTGTGGTGTGTGTGTGTGTGTATGTGTGTGTGTGTGTATATATATATATATATATATATATATATATATATATATATATAATACACACACACATATACATACTGTTTATTTTACTATAATAACAATGTGTGATTACATGCACGAAAATTAACAAGTACAAGTAATAATATAATTAATTGAATTGTTTTTGTTTTTGTTTTTTGTAGATTTCTAATATTGGCGACAGAGTCGCTGAATGTCAGCTGGAAACCCACAACAGGAAGATGGTCACATTCAAGTTTGATTTGGATGGAGATAATCCTGTAGAAATTGCTGAAATTATGGTAAACTTTTCTCTCTTACTTTCACCCTTTTCAGTATAGTAGATTGGCCTGGGAATTGGCGTAGACCTCCATTTGAAATAACAATTTATTATTGATTTGATATGTATTAGGCTGTATTAAAGATGCAAGACTTTTATTTTGACGTGATGTTTTGTGCCATCTGTTGTGCATCACACAAGCATTTTGAAATTTTTTCGCAAAGGCAAAAACCTATCACATACGTCTCAATACACGCTTTAAAACTTATTTTAACATGACACAGCATCTTACAAATGTGCGCGTATATATGTGAGACACCAGGACGCGAGCAGAGCGGTCAAAGATGTCCATCTAGTGCATGTTCACAGTGGAAAACAAGCACAGTGAAACGAAAAAAACATCCTGTGCGAACGATCGTGGAAGGTGAAGTCAGTGAAATTAAAAAGGGATGATAACTACAGAATGGAACACACCCCTGAGTTGGACGTTTTCATCATAGTGATGATTTAAAATTTCTTTATTTGTGAAAGGATTTTTTTTTCACCCATAATAGTGGAGCAGGATAGTTTTCCCAGGTTGTGTGTAACTTCTCTTTGTTTTGTATCAGGTTGAAAGTGATTTTATCTTGGAGAGCGAGCGGGAGTTCTTCATAGAGCAGGTTCGAGAGGTCATTCAGATGGCAGATCAGAAAGGAAAAGCTATGAAAAACAGCCAAGCTCAGGTGTGTACTATGATTTTCAGACTGTAAGAACAAATTTAAGAAATAATTTGAGGACTACAAATGAAATTCTCCCCATAACAATTCTCACTTCAGGCGATCAATAATTCAGCCCAGCAAGCACCTGAAATGTCAACATCCAGTGTGCCTGGTAAGTGTACTTTGTAGTGATGTTTTTACATTTTATCTGCCCCCATCTTGTATCATTGACATTTATCATATTTCACATTTAACAGGTTTGCCGCCTAGCGTAGCAGCACAGGTTGTACATTCAGCAGGCCGGCGTTTCATAGTTAGTCCAGTGCCTGAAGCACGACTTCGGGAACCTTTGTTCGGACCTTCTTCTGCAAACACATCATTTGAAGACTCCGTCCCAGGTCTGATTTACACATCTGCAGAAAAAGTTTGCTTAAACATATTTCGAACATTCAGACTGATTTTATCCGTGCATTCTTATTTCCAGCATCTGATCCCACATCAGCCAGCAGCGTTCAGCAGGAACAAGCCAACTTTGCCCCTGGTTCAACCCAGATTTCTGTGGTACCACCCACACCTGTAGGTCTTGCCCCAGAGAGCTGTATTCCTCCTACTTCTCAGTCATTATACCAGAGCCCTGTACCAGCAGCCACTGCAACTCTGATAGCAGTCACCACTCAAGTAACCACTCCTACACCATCTACCACTCTGCAAACCAGTACAGGGAGGACATCTCCTTCTCCAGCCCCAACTGAATCACCAGCACCACGTCGACTGTCACTTCCCACCCCTTCCCAGGCTCCTCAAAACATTGTGGGTCAGCAGGCTGAGAGCAATGGTTTGGATCAAACTCAAGCTGCCGTCCAGCATGTGCAAGTCGGCCCCTCTTCTGTCCCCGTGACGCAACCAACTGGGACAGGAGATGGTGAGAGTGATGCACAGGGGAAGCCACCTGGAATTGAAGACATTCACGCTTTAGACCAGAAGTTGCGTTCCCTTTTCAAGGACTCCTCCCAGAGCTCCTCCACCCAACCTGATGGATCTGGAGAGCCATCTGCATCCTCCCCGCCCAACACTATCAGCACTAACACTCCTGGCTTGGTCTCCAGTGTGACACCTCCCAGTTTGTCTCTCAGTTCCAGTGGGAACTTTGCACCTGGTGCTTTTGCCTCTGTTGGGACATCTACAAGCTATGCCCAGACTTCATCTGCAGAACTGTCACCACAAAGGCCACAGGTGGGGAAAGTTGCTAATTGAACGTTTATATTGGTATTTGGATGACATGACGCATTAAAAATGCTATTTATACCAAACAGTTTTTGGTTTTTACTGTACACACTCTTATTTGTCAGTGACCTATTAATACATTGTAGTAGCATTATTAAACTTTTTTTTTCTTTTAAAGACCTCCATAGCTGTAAATCAACCAGATGGACAGACAAGCACTGAGGAGAAAGAGCCAGTGATGACATCACTCGAAAAAGCTTTCAAACGTGGCCGATTTCAGGTAGCCTTATAGACTTCTCAGTGTGCACTAGGGTTCATATGAAAGAAAGATTTAAACCACAAGTTCATGCTTATCCTTGGTCTACATTTCAGGTTTCTGTGGCCAGCGATCAAGACCCAGGCAGTGCTCCAGATCCAATAGTCGTAGTCTCATCTTCCTCCATCACCCCTTCTTCAACAACATCGTCGTCGTCATCCTCCTCCTCATCACCGTCATCTCTTTCTAGCCCTGAAAACACAATTCATAAATCTCAGACCCCTCCCAGGGTCAGCCCTGAACCCGTCTCATCGATCACTACAGTTGGCCGCTTTCAGGTGACCTGCAGCACTGACATCAAAGTGGGCCGCTTCTCGGTGACCCCAGCAGAAGCAAAGACCTACTCCGTAAGCTCTACTGAGGGACCGGACACAACTAAAGAGTCTAAAATGACTGCTTCCAGCATGTCCATCACCAATCACTACCTTAGCAGTGACAATGACTCTGAACCAGAAGATGAGGGCCTTAAACAAGAGATGAACAAGCTCAGGGAGAGGTACCTTGATCTTTTTTTTGTGACCTCATTTGTTCATGTTTGACTCAGTAAAGATAATCATGTGTCATGTGATTTTTACATATACATTTATGCATTTAGCAGAGGATTTTATCCAAAGCAAATTATAACAGAGGAATACAAGCAATTCATCATCACCCTTATTAACAATGTCGTCATCAATTCGTGATCACCTTTTTATTTTTTTTTGCAGACATTTGGATGAGATCCAGGCATTACAGAATAAACAGAAAAAGGAAATTGAGGAACTCTTTACACGTCTGGGCAAAACACCGCCCTCTGTGGTGGTCCCCCCCACCGTGGCCATCGCTGCAGGAAGGCGGAGACCCGCTAAGGGCAAGGGGAATAAGTCAAGAAGTGGCAATGGCATTCAGGCCGGTTCTTTTCAACAAGGTATCAGAGCTTACTGGTTTACTTCCAACTGTAACATCCTTTTCAGGCCTTGTGAACAAATAGCTTGAAAACTGTTGTTTGGTTTTGTCCAGGGAACAAGCAAGCTGGTCAAAGTTCAGTCAAACGGTCTGACACTGGGAAAACTTCAACTTCTGAAACAGTACCTAGCTCAGATGTTCATGTGCAAGGTATGACTCAACATTTTAGTTAGAGAATTAATGGATCTCTTATTCTTCTCAAAATGCTCAAGTTCTTCTCATTGGTGAATAATGATTGTAACTTGTAGGGACCACAAGTCCAGTAAGAGAAGAGAACGGACAGAGCCATGACCAGGACCAAGCACCTGCTACTAATCTGCCACGCAAGGGCACATTCACTGATGACCTACATCAGTTGGTTGATAACTGGGCCAGGGATGCCAAGAACAAGATGCCACAGGTAAAGAAAGGCTCCAAAAAGAATGCACAAGCCCATGACGTACGTTAACTCTAAGTCAGTAAGAAATATAGTGAAGATAATTTTGTTTTAATATAGATTATCGGAGAATGTTTAAAAGAGTAAATGATAACCAGCAGGGTCAGAAATGAATGGTGACTTGGGACAAAAATGCCCCCCAAATTGAAGATAAATGTGTCTGCACAAATGACCCTTTCGCAAAGACTGTTGTTACTTAGTTACTGTTGCTACGTCCGACAAGCCATTGCACTCTTACGCCACACTTCATGCTCTCATGCAGTAAAAAATACATTACGGAGCAAAGAGGACACTGACAACGCACAGACAGACAAGACCGAGGAGGTAACTTTTGGTATGAAACAAAGACTTGGTTTTCAAATTTTAAGAAATTCAAACAATAAATACCATTTTGTGGCTCTTTAATGTGTCAAACGGATCGCTGTAGCACCTCAGTTTAAGCAACACGTAAACCGATCATCTCGTCCTAGTTTTTGCATGAAATAAATGTGAACGAACATCAGAGGGTATGTTATTTCAACCGCGGAAAGACGTCAATACACACCATCTTGTCCTAGTTTTTGCACGAAATAAATGTGAATGAACATCAGAGGGTATGTTGTTGCAACTGCAGAAAGACGTCAATACACCATTTTTCAAGTTCAAGTCCGCTGACGTTAATCTACTAACTCTCCTGTCTGGTTTGTCTTTCGGACAAAATGGCGGATTCGGCGTTGTGATTGGTCAGATTGCCTGTCAATCAAACTCCCGGCGAAGGGTGAATTCAAATGAATCTATCACAGCTGTCACGATTAAAGTAAAATGTGAAAATGAACGAAGTGTTGATTGCAGTTACATTTAGATCTGCTCATGTTGCATCAGATTTTTTTTTACACCTGTTTGCAGCAGCATAACAAATCACACATTTCTGTTGAGCTTATAAATGCAGTGGCCAATCAGAGGCATTTAGATTAGTCACCCGTGAAAGTGCCGGAGTTTGTTCAGTACGCGTGCTTACTGACTGAATTCTGCACTCTCATGAATTCTCTTCATAAACAATAAAGTGTAGATACAGTGTAAGAAAGAGATTCATTTTGCAGTGTGCCTTTTGAGAGGTGATCTAAATATTGCCTGAAACAGATGGAAAATTGCAGTTCTATGGATGTTTTGCCCTCCAGGTCTAAATGCAAGTCATGTGACTGATAACTATGAATAGCTAGAAGAACAGGTGTTTTGCATCAATGCTGTATTGACCAATCAAGATAAATATTTGTTTTATAATAAATAACTAGTACTAATCAAAGCCAACTGTCTTCCTCCTCAGATGATGCCACGTAAATACTCTGCACCAGGTCAGCTTTGTTCCATGGGTGGTCACATGCCAACCAACATCAACCCCACAACTGGACGGAAGGGTTCACTGTGTGTGACCAATCAGCAGTTTGGCTACACCTGTCCCACCTATAGCATGCCTCCATGGGCTCAGGTGGGTCCGGTGTCATCCACCGCTCCCCCTGCAGGACTACAACCAGGCTTCCTCGTTCCCTCAGGAGCTCACCAATCTGGAAATGGCTGCGGGTCAACCAATCTACGCACCACTCAGGCGAGCTGAAACAGCTGTTGAAGGGTTGGTACAAGGAAGAGAGAAGCTGTGCCTTGTGGGGTTGAGATTATCGGACCTAGTCCTTTAAGTGGACATGTTTTATCTGACAGTTTACATTGGAAAGACTTCCAGGTCCATATAATGTGACTCGGGTTACTCAAATTTGACCTAACCTGCTGTTTAAAAGACTAATAGATGAATGTGTACATTTGATAAAAAGGCACAGAAAGGGTTAAAGTTGTCTTAAACATCAGATATATAGCCTTATAGTACGGATACCGTCCTTATTGTAATAAAGTCAGGCAGCGTGACCAGTGAGATGCTGACATGTTAGTGAATGGATGGAGATTGAAAGACTACACCACCAACACAAGTCTCAATGGGCGCCGACTGTACGTATCCTACAAACGAGTCTAGAATGTTGGAAGACAGATAAAGAAGGTAGGACTGTTGGAAGTAACTGCGTTTGAGACAGACTTCTGTCTTCATTTACTTAAGTTGGAGTTTGAAATGAAAGGAGGATGTGCAATTGAGGGAGGTAAAAGTAGGGTTTTATAGCTCTTCGTACTTGCACGTATTTCATAGCATTGTTCATTCGTGACTTTTTTTTATATCATTTACGTTGAACTTACAATAATACAGTGTATCTTATATAGACAGTCACCACTACTCCCTGCCCACATCCTTTTTTGTATGTAAGTGGATAGAAGGCTTAATTTGGATATAGATGGTCCTTGAGGGCATGGGAATCCTGTATGCATATTAATGAAAGCATATTTCTTCATCCAATCACGTTGCTTTCATTTTGAAAGACGTTAGCCTTAAACCACAGGATTATGTCTTCCCCGGTCTTTAAAATGTCACACAAACATCGTAGCCCATGCAAATGTGCTGTAGTCCATGAAATACTTGATTTTGGGCAAACTTTTTTTTTGGTGACCAACTTTGTTGAGAAAAGGTTTAACATGATGCATTTGACTGCAGCAACAGAAGTACAGTATTAAACTACAGCACTGCAGTTTTTTTTTTTTTTATATATACATCACTCCCCCCAAAAAACATTTTTCTATACCACAAATTGAGTGCCAATCGTTTGCGGAAGTGACGTCCCGTCATCTCTGAAATGATCCGCTTGACTTCTCTAGAGAAGGTAAATGTTACTGCAATGCAGAATACGCGCCGTTTAAAGGTTTAACCGACTGGGGAGGGTTATTTGTTACTTTTGATACTTGACTGCACAGATCCAGATATAGATGTAATTGACCAGAACCACGTTTAGATACAGTAAAACTGTTGAACGCCACTTATCACAGTCACACGCTCCCGTCACAACTGAAATCTGAAAACTGCATGTTTTCACAATCCACATCTCACACTTGTTCCCATAGAAAACAGCATTAAATTTGTGGGGTCAAAAATTGCTGCTGATTTGTTGTCAATTCGTTTCATCCAGGGTCCTTTTGGTGAATATCTATGATTTTATGTATCAGTCTTGTAAAAAAAAAAAAAATGTATATATATTCAAATGCTTAATAAAACATTTTGGACTTTTTCTCCTCCCACTACATTGTGCTTTTTTGTTTTCCAAAATTTTAGTTATCCCATGCCATCAGCTACCAGTAAAAAGTTGTAAAATAAACTGTGAATGTTTCAATCCTTTCCACAGATTTTTATTCTCAAAACATCATAAAATATATTACAAATTAGGTTTATCAGTCAAAAACAGACCACGTGACAAACATTTTAGTTCTTCATATTTACAAGTTAGTAAAAAACAAATCTAGATAAAAACAAAAGATTTTCTTAAATAGTTAAATTCATTACGTCTCCAATCTTCGTTTCTTCATCATCTGGCCGTGTCTGTATGGGCTCTGTTGTCCACCTTCATTAACAATTACAACATCATTACCACAGGTCCATAATTAAAAGAAGCTAACGTCATTTTCTCTTAATGAACAGGCAAAGTCAACAAGCACAGGCTGGTTCTAGAATTGTGGGCCACAGACTGCCAGCTCTGAGAGTGTCAAGTCCCTGGCTATTTATATTAATGGGGACGTGTGATGTTTGCATGAGTGAAGAGGCAAAACCATAACTAGGCATGCATATACTTGCCTTATTACAAAGTTGTCGTCAATGAGCATGTATTTATTAAGTGAACGTGAGTCGGATTGTACCTGCTCCTGCTGTAGTTCCCATCTCAGAGGATCTGAATTGGCCATATCCTCCCTGGCCTTGAGGAACAACATGCCCCTGAGGTTGAGCTGGTGGTCTCAGGTATTGGGCTCTCTGTGGGGTCTTGCTGCGCGTCATCATCTTGTGCTGGCTCGGCGTGGTGGGACGAGGTGGTGCTGTGGGATCGTCGAGCATATCGATGCCATCCAGAGTGAAGTCCCATAATTCCGGGTCATCTGAGAAGTGAGACATTTTTATATATTTTACCTCACAGTCCAACAACATTGTTCCTGTATTAAAACCTCAGTCACCAAAAGTCCTGAAGTTTTTCAGATTAGTTAGACCTATTAAAGGGGGGAAAAAAATGAAGATTCTGTCATTTACTCATTCTTGTGTCATTTTTAAAACCCCTAAAATCTTGAAATGTAAAAAAAGAAAAATAGATATACTGGACACACTTTTTCGAATCGCATTGGAAGACTGGTAGTTTTCAAGCTTCAAAAATATGTTTGCAATGACAGAATTTAATTTTTTTTGTGTGTGTGTTTAATATTACTTTACAGCAGGGTTTTTATTTTCTGTGATGCCAAGGACCCCTAAATATGATTCATCCAGAGTCATCCAAATATTCTAATATACATAAAGACAATGTTGTTTGCAAATTAAATAATTGTCTGTTATTTTGTCACTGTTCTAATCAAATAAGTATTTCTACTTATTTCCTGCTGTTAAAAACGGTCAGAATAAATCCATTAATTTCCTGATTTCTGACCAGTGAAACCACAATAATGTCAATCTAAGCTGTAAATGTTGAAAAATCATTAAATATATTTAATATTTTAATTTGTTACCACTGAAAGCCATAAAAATGTCTTGGCTCTCCACTAGGGGGCCTCAGCAAACTTCCAAGGCAGTGGTTTTCAAACCGGTCCTGCAGGCACCCCCAGCACTGCACATTTTGTATGTCTCCCTCATCTATCACACCTGATTCAACTCATGAGCTCATTAGTAGAGACTGCAAGACCTGAAATGGGTGTGTCAGATAAGAGAGACTTACAAAATGTGCAGTGCTGGGGGTGCTTGCAGGACCGGTTTGAAAACCACTGTTCCAAGGGAACTGCAGGATGACTTAAGTTTATTAAGAATAAAATATTATTGTTATTATTATTAAAGGGATAGTTCACCCAAAAATGAAAATTGTCCCATGATTTACTCACCCTCAAGCCATCCTAGGTGTATATGACTATCTTCTTTCAGACGAACACAATTGGAGATATTTAAAAAATATCCTGGCTCTTCCAAGCTTTATAATGGCAGTGAATTGGGGGCACGATTTTGAAGCCAAAAAAGTGCATCCATCCATCATAAAAGTAATCCATATGGCTCCAGGGGGTTAATAAAGACCTTCTGAAGCGAAGGGATGTGTTTTTTTTGTTTTGTTTTTTTAAAAATATCCATATTTAAAACTTTATAATCTAAAATAACGCTTGGTCATAATTATAGCAGAAATACTGGTGTAAATATCTTTTACTCTAAATGGGGTTAGTTTGAAAATTGTGTTGGACAATGGGGGCCTTCAAGTCAAAAAGGTTGAGAACAACTGCCAATAGCAGCCGAGTTTGAAAACCCCTGCTTTAACACAGCCAGTAACTGGCAGTGCTGATGTGATAATTTATCATGTTACTAATGCACATGTACCATGACCTCATGTTTCTTAAAAGTATTCCTTACCAGCCAGATACTCCTCCTGTTTAGTTGTCACCAGGTGTCCATTTGGTGTACTGTGGTTAACAGGACATACAGCCTGTCCTAAAACGATAAACCCACCGATGGAACGCTACACACCTGACACTCCTGCAGGCAAAGGCTTGAATGTTTTATACTCATGGCTAAAACATGAACCCTTAAATTTTCCATCACACCTTGCTTAGACTGCAGCGCTGGATCCGTGCAAGCGTTTGACGGCTGGGTTTTCTGCTCCTGTAGCAATTTCTTCGCCTCCATTTCCTGTCTGAACTTTTGCTGCAGCTGCTGCTGTCTCAGCTTCCTCTGCTGCTTGGAGTCCAGTGGAGGATCAGACGAGGACAGGTCAGCCATGTCAGCTGCTGACCTAACAACATGGAGAGAAGCAGATTTATCACAAGTGCAGCTGGCTAGTGTTGTAGTCCAAGTTAGCACCAAATAAATTCACCTTGAGGTGTTGCTGGGCCTGTTTTCAGAATCCTGGTGAGCTGACGTGTTGCCAGAATGCGCTGCCATGTTTGTCAATGAAGTCCTGGATCCTGTGCCGCTCTCATGCCCTCCTTGTACAGGGCGACTTCCCGTTCGCTCAAAGGGGATGTTGGCTGGTTCTGGCAGTTTGATAAATTCCCTGCTGTTGGCACGGACCAGGCTGTCGAACCTGGCCTTTTCCACGGACGGCTCGCCATCACTGCGTTTGGTTTTGTTCGGGTCTAAAGGAGGAGGTGGCTGCGATAACAGGAAATACACTATAAATTAAGAAAATGCATAAAAATAAGTTACAAATTTGGACCAAAAGATTACTTCTTACCTGCTTTGGTATTTTATTGATGGCTATGAGATACTCCTTATTCAGAATACAATTTCCAAGAGCATTTCCAAAACATCTTATTGTAAAAAAACAAAAAAACAAAATGATTAATTCAATTAAAATTATATAAGCATTATGTAGTCAGCCAGTCATTATCGCAAAATAAAACTTGACATGGTGATCGGGAGCCTGATGTGAAGCGGAGGGGTCTTATATCACCTTAAAGGGATTTATATTGAGATAACCTGACTATTTTTTAATCATACTTCTTAAATGGATTCTTATCAAATAAACAAATTTGTGGACATGAAATTTTGATTTTGATAAGTGCTGAGTAATGTGGAAGATACACATTTATGCTCACGAAGCCAGCATTTAATTTATCGAAAACACAGTAAAAACTGTAATATTGCAAAATTTCTTGAAATGTGTTTTCTATTTGAATACATTTTAAAATGTAATTTATTCCTGTGATGCAAAGCTGAATTTTCAGCATCATTACTCCAGTCTTCAGTGTCACATGATCCTTCAGAAAACATTTTAATATGCTGATTTGCTGCTCAAGAAACATTTCTTATCAATGTTGAAAACAGCTTAATATTTTTTGTAGAAACCATGACATTTTTTTCAGGATTCTCTGGTAAATAGAAATAGCATTTATTTGAAACAGAAATCTTTTGTAACATTATAAATGTCTTTCCTGTCACTTTTGATCAACTTTTAATGCATCCTTACTGAATAAAAGTATAGTTTTTTCAAAAATTGTACAAAATCTAATTAAAAAAAATATTGACCACAGAATGGTACAAATGACCAATCAGAATCAAGTGCACGTAGAGGTAGGAATAATTACTTGAGTGCTCGTTTCAGTCCATCTGTGACGGCTTCTTTTCTTGCTTTTTCCAAGGACAGAGCTTTGGATTTGAGGCCCTCACTCACCCCATATCCCACATCCTCATGGAACGAGCCATCCTATGGAAAAGACATTGAAGAAACAGAATGGTACATATATGCTCCTCACAATGCTGCGTGTCTATCCCATCAGAGGGCTTACCTTTAATTGGACCTTCACAAAAGCACTGACTCCAACATAAAATTTCCCATTGATAAGGTCCACAAAGTCTGTAACACAAGATGACACAACCCCTTTAAAAAACAAGTATCAACCTGATTTGAATGCGGTATAAATAGGAATGTTTGAGAACACATCATTGAAATTGTGATGGTGTCCTTACCAACATTTTGCTGAGATATTGAGTGTGACCATCCATTATACCCAAACATTTCATTGGCCAGACTTATAACTTTGTGACCTTCGATATAGCACACCTGCAAAAACAAGGCAAATGTCAAATAATCAACTATATATTAAATGTGTAAGGCTAATTATTGATAAGTGTACAAGAAGCATATTACTTCACCTTTTGTCCTCCTCCAGCCTGTCTGGTGCTTATATATTCAGGTCCTAGTTTCTGCCGTAGAGCATTCTGGACTGCCCGATACTCCTCTGCAGTGTATGCATACTACAACAAATAGAAACAGTTACAAATACATTCTAAACTATGCATGTATTATTATAATACATTATGAATAGTGTGTTTCTGTAGCTAATCACATAATGTCAAAATGACCATTACAAAGTGTTTAAATCTGTCCCCCCTAAAACACATACTTGACCAAAACACGTGCTGGCTGGTTTCCTCTCCTCTTGCCTCCCACTGCAGTGATCCATGTGTGTTTTCTGATCGCCAAGTATCAAAAGCCGTCAATATTCTCTTTTAAACGATGCTGGATATGTGTAATGTGAGTGGAGGTCGCTATATTGTAATAACAGGAAGTATAACCCAACATTACGCGCTAGTGTACGCCCATAATGCGCAACCATCCATCTACCCAAATTTCTGTCGATGAGCCGACAAATTGAACTAGTAAGCGTTCAAGCAATGTTCTAATGTAAAAACCGAACGCCGAACAGTAGAATTCTCTGGTCTTGTTTGTGCGTTTGAAAATTCCCGCGCCACGACGTTTACGCCGCCCCGCCCATTCTCTTGTGCGTAACACGTCATAAAGACGGGGAGGAATTCAGTGAATGAATGTTTTAAATATCCGGCTGTTTGTCACAGATACAAAATTATTGTGTTCTCCGCGTTCACCATCACAAAATGAAAATAAATATTAACATAAACAAAAAAAATACAGCAAAATAATAAAAAAAACGGCATTTATTTGAATTCTATTTTTTAAATGCATGTTAAATGCATGTTTTAAATTCATTTGAACAAATGTCATATTAAAAAAAAAAATCATCTAGTAATGTTTAATCTAATCTCTCTGGTGATGTATGCTGGACTTCTCCAATCATTAAGTCTGCTTAAACTCCGCCCCTGCAAATTCTCATTCATCTTCCTGTATTTTTAATATGTGAAGGTGCGTTCACGTCATAGAATATAGATATAGAAAGACGGTTCACTCCTATTAGTTATGAATGGGAGAAACTGCAACACGCAATATAGTGGAATACGTCCCGCCTTCTAAGTAAAAGAGCCAATCGCTGATTGATAAAGTCATTGCGTCACTGCAGCTGCCATTAGAAGCTCCGGTTCCCATAGAAACCTGAGACTTGCGTTTAGGACTGCACATGCACATTGGCTCGTCTAGCCTGAAAAATAAGCTTTTTTAATGCTATTTGAGCATAAGAAACAGCAGACTGACTGGTATATGACATCAAAGTACTATGGCTGGGACAATACATTAATTCACGATTCATGATGCAAAGAATCTGGAGCGATTCTGATATTTTCCGATGTATCGCAATTCTCTCTTGAATCGATTCTGAGCTTAGTTTTTAACAGCAGATGGCACTACGTGCTTTAGAAACACCTGTACTCTGTTAGTTTCCAGTTCCTTTACACAGACCCCTTGAACCTAAAACAATCATTCATAAAGTTTGAAAAGGTTGAAGCGAATTACAAGGGTGTTCGCAATGGGCTGCGTTTACATTAATCTTGCGTCATAAAAGCATTCTGAGCAAGGTACAAGTAAATTTAACCACTTACATGACTCAGCCGAGCCATAGACTGTAAAAAAAAAGATGGACGACGCACCTTCACTCTCTTCCATTGTAGTAACTGAAGCCGCCAGTGTCCAAATATGGCGCTGACATCTCGAGTCTCGAGTCTGTGCATAGTGAACTTGGAGCCTGAGTCTGCGCAGTAGTGAGCGCGAAGTGGAGCCGCGATATCAAGGTCCCGCCCACACTCAGAACAACTCGTTATGGCAGTGTGAAATAAACAATTATGGAAATGTAGCAATTAAATTTAAAGCTCCAATCTCCTCGCGAAGATCCAGAAAAAAAGTCCGTTGGCGCCTCAGTGACTACTTCACTCAGAGAAACTGTCAATCTCAGCTGTCAATCATGATGTCACACCCCTGTTTTTATAGCAACAAATAACTAACTAAAACCAAACTTATTTAAAGAACCAACACTTGAACTAACACCAGCGTGATAAAAACTGCCAAAAATGACAGAAACCATCTTTGGAAAAAAAATATTTGAAATGTAATTTGATTGTTTAGTTTGTCTCACGTCCCTTTACATTACATGGAGAGGGCGGGGTTTATGACCTATACTGCTTCCAGCCACCTGCGGGCAATCAAGATGCTTTGGCTTCACTTTTCAGGACCCGTGTGGCACGCTTGAGCCGCGTGATTTTTTTTCAGTGGAAATCCTGCCCTGCAACCAATTTCATTGGCTGAGGTTACAGTGACAGATAGGATTAGGGATCAGTGTTTGGTGTAGGCAATCATTACTGTGATTGACATGGCCAATGAAATCTTTAGAATCGGCTCCAGGGCGGGATTTCCGCTGAACTGGTTTGGGGAAAAATCACGTGCTTGAGCAGAATGCTGTCCAGCTGTCCAGTACTCTTCTTCGTAGCATTTGAGTGTGCGGTTAAAAACTAGCCTAGAGTGCCATCTGCTGTTAAAACTAAGCTCAGAATCGATTCGAGAGTGAAAATATCAGAATCGATCCAGAATCGAGAATCAATATATTGTCTCAGCCCTACAAAGTACCCCGAGAGCGTTTCGAAAGCATACGGCGCTTTAACCGATGCATAGAACCAAGTCCCTGCCCAACATTTTTCTTTTTTGATAATCCATTACACTCAGATGTACGTCACAATACGGAAGAAAAGATCTGTCGCTACTTCCATTTCATCGCTACTTTAAATTCGTTCACCAAAAAGATTTGTCCACTGTTCAGTGGCCCTTTCTGTCAGAATAAATTGTCAAATAAATTTATTTTTGTGTGTTATGGATGAAGGATGCACTGAATCATTCACTTAACCTATTCGTTAAAAACACTAAGAACTCTTACGGTTCTTTTAGATTTTTAAAATTAAAAAGGCAACCTATGACGAAGTAGCCTTCCGTTTGGACTACAAATGAATGTCATGACTACGTGTATCTATAACAGAATGACAAGCAAATTTTAATTTAAATCCAATTGATTTAAATTCTGCTCGGCCTCTTTAAGATAAACCGCTGGTGTGCTAAATTATATCCCTGTCACCCTCAACTCAGCAGGGATTATCTAAATTAGGGATCCGAATAAAGATTGCAGTCTGGTTAGCATCACACAGTGACTGATTGGATTGAATATGGATTTTATTTTATATGGCTTCCTGCTAAGCTCTTAAATTGAACTCGTAAATCCTTTATTAATATTAATATCATATCAACCCTAAAATAAGATACTTTACATTCTAACATCTCTCCGTTTTGTTTCAAGCACATCTTGACCCTTCGCACAATGGCGCGCGCGCACGTGTTCGGGCGTGAACGCGCCCACAGTCTCGACTGCCGTCTGGTCAGACAGTCTGCAACTCGGGAAGCGAATAGGAGGGGCGAGTATTGGGGATGCCACAGGAATGATCCATTAACCCCGCATAAGCCCACATCCGCATTTATGGATTAGTTTCTCCTGAAGTGTAGTCCATCATATTTATTGCTTTCGTCCTCAGTGAAGTTACTTAAATATCCCTGACTGCTCTTATTCACTTTGCACGCGGAACACACATGACGGTGAGTTGAAACATTGTTACAACGCACTACTGTTTGCGTGGAGTGTTTTTATGTTATATCGCTTTTTTCCCTGGATGAATGGTGCATTGTTGCGCTGTTTGTAAATAACAAAAGTGCCATGTTCACCATAAGGTACATTGAGTACCCAGTGCGTCAACCCCGCCATGAATAACTTATAGCTACGGATGGAACATGTAACCAATAGAAATTGATGCATTGAAACACGGTCAGTTGAGTTGTTTGATTCGTATATCGAGTTTTAACGGCGATATCTGTTAGTTCAGGATGGGAAGTGATGCCCTTCCTCTCAAATAGCCTTCTCAGGTTTACCCAGACGTCGTCGTTTTACCGTCGCTTTTACCTGTCTACACTTTAGAAAGGGAAATGGACTCCTCCTGCTCCTGTAATACATCGTGGCTGGTGTCCTGGCACGTTCAGTGAACAAAGGGAAACTGACATGATGCTTCAGGGAAAGTGGAACATAAAGCAAAGTCATGTATTTAGGTCGAGGATGTTGAGATGCGTGTGTGTGTTTTTTTTTAAGAGCTCATAAAAAGCTCTTACGCCCGCGTGAGCAAATGATGACAGCCTGATGCAATAAGACAAGTCTTTTGTTGTAGTAGCCTATTTCTTTTGCGAAGCTTCCCAAATGGTCCAGTAGGGGGCGCGAGTTGAATTGTGTTGCTGAGGAACACATGGAGAATGAATAGCGTAAACAAGCACATCGATCCTTCCTTTTACAACAGGCGAACAAAATGAAACTGACATTTGTGAATGTTCGGCAGAATAATGGTTAAAAAGAGTAAGAGTTTTTACTGTTGCTGAGTTGTATAAACGGGTTATAACATGACCTTATAATCTAGACAGTTTACCTAACGCTTGCATCAGGGAGTTGTGAAATTTAAAGGGCTAGTTCACCGAAAATTAAAAATTCTTTCATCATTTACTTACCTTCATCTCGTTCTAATCTTTATGACTTTATTTCTTTTGCAGGTCGCTCATTTCTTTGCAGTTACAATGAATGGAGGCTGGAGCTTCAAAATTATTTTGAGAACCAGATCAGTCCGATTCGTGAACAAATTCAGATGGATCAACAGTAGGGCTGCCCTCGACTAAAGATTTTTCTGGTCGACTAGTAGTCATTCATTTTAAGTTTATTAATAAACCATATAAATCATAATAAAGAGTCTTTAATGCCTACATAGCCTAATCAGCATTCAAGCGCACACATAAAGCTTGCCACAGCGCACAGGCAGAAGTAATGATTATAAATGCATCGGGGGGAAACAGCAAGGAGATTGCTTTAACATTTTCATAACTGATAAATAGTGTTTTCTGTATTTTCGGCTGCAGTGATGAAGTTGACGATGCTGACACGTCATCTCCGCAGTTGTGGACGCGGCTATATGCATGTTTCATACGGATTAAATAACCTGAGAATGTTTGTTTTCCATTTGAATAGGTTCTTTTAAAAGCATACATTTCACTTTCTATAGGAATATTTTTCATGTCTGTGTGAGGCACAGTTCTTTTCGTTTTTTTTAAATTTTTTTTGGCACGCTGAAGTTCACAAAGAGAGACGGCAGAAAGCGCACCCTTGTTTGCTTTCATTATTTTACAAAAGCACAAAGTTTTGTTGTTATTGTGAGTGCACACAAATAAAAGTAGACTCTTCACAGATTCAAAAGATGTATTACTCTTATCTGTATGTCCAAAAATGACGGAGTATTTTAAGTGCAAGTGATCGCACAGGCACCTCTATGTTAGCTTTCATGCAGTAAGCGTGCTACTATTCAGCTTTCACACTTCGCACAAACACTTGAATTGCCCACATTTTTTAGGTTAAAGTTAAAGCGAGCGGCCATGTAACGCTGCATTCACACGGGGCATCAGCATCAGCGCTTGATGGAGGGCGTGTCTGAAGTTTGGTGCTGAAACGACCATCCAACAGCCAGTCACATTACTTTCCAGTGTTGCATGAATGCAATTGGCTAGCGTCTCCGCTAGGGAATTTACATAAGGCGATCTGATTGGCTGACGCCTGCATTGGCACTTGAAAAGTTGAGAAATTTTCAACTTCCCTAGCGCAGACGCTAGCCAATTGCGTTCATGCAACACCGGAAAGTACACTCTAAAAAATGCTGGGTTAAAAACAACCCAAGTTGGGTTGAAAATGGACAAACCCAGCGATTGGGTTAAATGTTTGCCCAACGTGCTGGGCAGTTTTATTTAACTCAACTATGGTTTAAAAATTACTATATGGCTGGCTTAAAATGAACCCAAAATAGGTTGGAAATTAAAAATCAGACACATAATTACTAGAGGCAACAATAATAATCAAAAGGTGAACATTTATTAATAAGCAATTTAATAAATGTTTATTGTTTAATGTTCATTTATTAAACATATTAATAAATGTTCATTTCCAACATACTTTGGGTTCATTTTAAGCGAGCAGTACAGTAATTTTTAAACAATAGTTGAGTTAAATAAAACTACACAGCAGGTTGGACAAACATTTAACCCAACCGCTGGGTTTGTCCATTTTCAACCCAACTTGGGTTGTTTTTAACCCAGCATTTTTTAGAGTGTAATGTGATTGGCTGTTATCAATATAACGGTCGCGTCAGCACCAAGCTCCAGACACGCCCTCCGTCAAGCGTTGATGCTGACGCCCTGTGTGAATGCAGCGTATAGTTGCTACTACTTACATGTTTCAGGTGATAAGCTATATTTGCGGTCGATGAATGATAGGCGAGCGTTTGGATGTCCTGCCTGATGTAGCCTACTGTAATTACCACATAGACCAGCTGTTAACGATCTGTCAGTCACAGACTGCGTGACTTCGGCAGTTTTTTTTTTTCTACAACTAAGCGACTAATCAAATTTTGGTTGACTAAGCCTCTTCTTGTTGACTATTAGGGGCAGCCCTATTCAACAGATTCATTAAAACTATCCGATTCAAAGGAAAGATTAATTAACGAATCAGGCACACAAGTTGTATGAATTTCTTTTATACTTACAGGTGCATCTCAATAAATTAGAATGTCGTGGAAAAGTTCATTTATTTCAGTAATTCAACTCAAATTGTGGAATTCGTGTATTAAATAAATTCAATGCACACAGACTGAAGTACTTTAAGTCTTTGGTTCTTTTAATTGTGATGATTTTGGCTCACATTTAACAAAAACCCACCAATTCACTATCTCAAAATTTTTTTGAGTTGAATTGCCTCCTTTTGCATGAATTACTGCATCAATGCAGCGTGGCATGGAGGCAATCAGCCTGTGGCACTGCTCAGGTGTAATGGAAGCCCAGGTTGCTTAGATAGCGGCCTTCAGGTCATCTGCATTGTTGGGTCTGGTGTCTCTCATCTTCCTCTTGACAATACCCCATAGATTCTCAATGGGGTTCAGGTCAGGCAAGTTTTCTGGCCAATCAAGCACAGTAACACCATGGTCATTGAACCAGCTTTTGGTACCTTTGACAGTGTGGGCAGGTGCAAATCCTGCTGGAAAATGAAATCAGCATCTCCATAAAGCTTGTCAGCAGAAGGAAGCATGAAGTGCTCTAAAATTTCCTGGTAGATGGCTGCGTTGACTGTGGACTTCAGAAAACACAGTGGACCAACACCAGCAGATGACATGGCAGCCCAAATCATCACTGACTGTGGAAACTTCACACTGGACTTCAAGCAACATGGTTTCTGTGCCTCTCCACTCTTCCTCCAGACTCTGGGACCTTGATTTCCAAATGAAATGCAAAATTTACTTTCATCTGAAAAGAGGACTTTGGACCACTGAGCAACAGTCCAGTTCTTTTTCTCATTAGCCCAGGTAAGACGCTTCTGACGTTGTCTTTGGTTCAGAAGTGGCTTGGTACGTGGAATGTGACAGTTGTAGCCCATTTCCTGAAGACGTCTGTGTGCGGTGGCTCTTGATGCACTGACTCCAGCTTCAGTCCACTCCTTTTGAAGCTCTCCTAAGTTCTTAAATCGGCTTCGCCTGACAATCTTCTCAAGCCTGCGGTCATTCCTTTCACTTGTACACCTTTTCCTACCACACTTTTTCCTTCCAGTCAACTTTCCATGAATATGCTTTGGCACAGCACTCTGCGAACAGCCAGCTCTTTCAGCAATGACCCTCTGTGGCTTACCCTCATTGTAGAGGGTCTTGATGATTGTCTTCTGGACAACTGTCAAGTCAGCAGACTTCCCCATGACTGCTGTTGGGATTACTGACCTATATTTATACCCTGAGAATGGTAATTTAATAGAACTTGAAATTAAATATTCTAATAATTTGAGATACTGATTTTTTGATTTTGATGAGCAGCAAGCTGTAATCATCAAAATGAAAACAAAAAAGTCTGGAAATATTTTACTTTGTCTAATAAATCTAGAATATATTTAAGTTTTACTTTGTGAATTAAATTACAGAAAAAAAATAACTTTTTCATGATATTCTTATTTATTGGGATGCACCTGTAATTGTTTTTTTTTGTTTGTTTGTTTCTGTTCAATGTAATTGCTTGGAAAAGAGCGACCAGTACACAATAGAAATTATTATTATAATTACAATTATTTTGTGTTCTGCAGAAGAAAAGAAATCATACATGTTTGGGACAACATGAGGGAGAGTAAATGATGACAGAATTTTCATTTTTGGGTGAACTAATCCTTTAAAGATATAAGTAGTAGCAAACACCACAACGCACTCTCATTTTATTTTTTTCTTCATCCTTTTGTGTTATCAGAAGGACCAGAGATGTTCTGAATGAAAGGAGGATCTGGCAGCCTTTCGATAACAATGCTGGAGAACTTGAGCGGAGCCCACATTGATCGACCCGCCCCTAGATCATCCACGTTCAGCTTCTCTGCCCTGTTTGCTCTGCCACACCATCTTCACATGGATGGGAGCAGTCATCCATTCAGGAGGTACAACTGATGTTGTGAACGGAACTATTAACACGCTCACATCCTGCTATACATACTCATATCCTGTTATTTGTTTATGATGTCCTGTGTTTTCCCTTTTAACTTATACCCTAAATAAGCCATATTCAAAAAAATTCTCACAATGTGTGACATTCCTCAATTTACTACCTGCTGAGGGACCCATTTTGTGTACATTTATTTAGCAGTATGATGCCACAGGAGACATGACATAACATAGATTACTCAGTTCCAGGAACCAGACCGATATTAATGTAAATTCAATGAGTGCAGTCAGGACCAGTGGGAAATGGATCAAATATTTCCAGACTGAAGTTAATAGAGTACAGTCACCACCACAGCATATACATGCTATGAAAAGTAATAGTTATATATGTATGTTATATATGCATATATAACAAAGTAACAAGTGAAAAGTAAAAAAAAAAAAAATATATATATATATATATATATATATATATATATATATATTTTGTAACTTTATATATGTGTGTATGTGTGTGTGTATATATATATATATATATATATATATAATACAAATTAAATTATATTATATTTATTTTTATGTTGTGAAAAGATGATTATTTATATTTATTATATTATTTATTTATTTATTATATTTTTTATTTTTTATATTAGGAAAGTAAATATATATAACATATAAAATAACATTTTAATTTTATTAATTTAATTTTATTTAATTTTGTAAATATAATAATACCAGTTATATTATTATTATTATTAGCACCTACTGTATCCTTTTTTTTTTTCTACTCTTGAAGTCTATGGCAGCCCATAGAACCATTTACGGGAAAATTATGAAATTTGGCACACAGATAGATGACAGTCTGAATATTAACCAGAGCAATTTTGCAATTTTCTCTAACTCAATCACTCTAGCGCCACCAACTGTCCAAAGTTGCACTCTCGTTTATGCTAGTAACTTTTGAACCGTAAGGGCTAGAAATAAAAATTTTCCTCTGATTCCTTGGCTCAAGACTATTCTATTGCACCCTGTGACATCATTTTCTGTCATTAAATTTTTTTGGCCATTTTGAATTTTCGGGAAAAAAAACAACTTTTTTAAAACTCCCAAACTGTTTGTAAATTTTTTTTTTGTCTGTGAGGCTGTATCTCCGAAATGCTTTAGCGTATTCAGACCAAACTTGGTATGTGTAATCACAAGCATGACTAGCCGTGCAGTGTTTTGCCACTGTGCCACCTAGTGGTCAGGAGATATGAAAAATGGATATTTTTGCTTACACCGTCTGACCAGTTTAACCAAAAATCACGAGACTGGCCTCTTTAGATTTGGTGCAGCATGCCTGTTATAATGAAACTAGTCTTAATAGATGTCTTGGGTCATGCCGAGAACATAGATACCAATTTTGCCATAGGTGGCCGAACTTCCTGTCCACCATTTTGATTTCCTTTAAAAAAAAAAAAAAAAAAAAAAGAAAAACCTTACTCTGACCACACCACATCAATTCTGAAACAGCACCACCTATTGATCAAAAGTGATAAACCATTAAATCATATTCCTAGTGATTGTATTCGGTTTTTCAGCCATTTTTTCTAAAATCATCTTAATAGGTCTTTAATTGCTCATTGTTGCAGTTGGTCTGATGCTCCCAGCCATGTTGGCATGACTTATCCTGCCGCCTTTGAGCTTGGACCCTTAATTGCTGCTTGCAGCTATATTTTTATTCTTGTGCTATATTATATAAAATATGACATTTTATCCTATTTTTATTTTTGAATATACATATATAAATATAAGAATAATACAATAATATTAATATAAAATAATAATAATGTATATATATCCTATAAGATATATTATATAAAAAATATATATTCTATTTTTTTTTTTTATCATCCTCTAGGCACAAATCATAAGTTTCAGTGCTTAGAAAAGTAATACCACACACCTCTATTGAACAAACCTCATGATTTGAGGTATTTTAAAACCTCACACTGCACAGGAGGAGCAGGCTGTCACTCCCTTGCACTGGGAGTGTGAAAGAAAGGAGTTTTTGTGTTGCATAACTATTAAACAAGATTGGTTTATCCTTGTGGGTGGGTGTGCGTGTGTGTGTGTTTGACAGAGAGAGAGACTGAGGAAAGGATGGGAATGTAATGTTTGGAGGAAGGAAATTGGTTTCTCAACAGGCAAGAAGTTTCCTCCCCTTTCACGTCTGTAGCTGCATCTTTCTAGCTCCTCCCCTTCTCTCACTTGTTGTTGCTGTTCTGGACTAACTGTACTGTGTTTTTATCCCTCTGTTTGAACCATGAGGACTCTGTACCGGTTGAAGTTAGTGAGTTCTCCAAATCTGAGTCAGCTGGGGAAAAATGAAAAGGCTTCATTAGAGGAGAGAGGATCAGGCCCTAATGCCACATGGAACAGGTTAGTGCGTATTTTATGCCCAGCGCATGTCCATAAGTGTCATAAACTGAGATGTTATTTCACATCTGTGCGATTTATTGCAGCATTCACAACGCAGTTATTGCCGTATTTCAAAAGAAAGGACTGGCAGACAACGAACTCTATACACTCAATGAAGGCGTGAGGTGAGGCAAAACAACACTGAATGTTTTGTAACAACAGACTGATCTTTCGTTCATTTTTATACTTTTTGTGAATTATTTATTACACTATAATGTTAACTGTGAGCAGTGTGTAAAATGTACACTTTTACACGCTGGCAGCTGTGATCTGAGGCTTCACATTATCAGCACAGAACAGTTGTGAGAGGACGCAGAGCCTCAGTCCGCTATTATGTAACTATTACAAGAAACATTGTGAAGCAATAATATCCCAACTAAGGAAAACATACCCACATAATATTTCACCCGAAATAAAAAAAGAGTAAAAAATTAGAAATTATATTGCAATTTTGCATTGAATTTGTGATTTTATTGTAAAAATGATTGTGTAAATAAAGTATATTTTTTTCACATTTCTTTAATAAGTATATGGGGGAAATGTGCTTAATTGTCATTAAAATAATGCCAAAAACAATGCAAAAATGTACAAAAACAGGCGGTATTATGCAAAATATATTATATAAATATACAGTAACATTAAAACATTATTTTTTTGCAAGAAATAAATTGATATTTTTATTCAGCAAGGACACATTATTAATCAAAAGTGATGCTGAAATACAAAAGTTATGCTGAAATATTCAAAACAGTTATTTTAAATTGTAATAATACTTCACAATATTATTGTTTTACTATATTTTTAATCAAATAAATGCATCATTGGTGAGCAGAAGAGACTTCTTTCAAAAACTATAAAAAAAATCCCCCAGACTTTTAAACATTAGTGTATACTGTATATAATTTTTTGGTGTTAAAATTGTATATAATATAAATGGTGACATCCAAAGTATGTAAGGTAGTACAACTAGATTTATTTTATTGAATCCAAAAGGTTTTAATTATATTTTGCTACATATAAAGGTATTTTAAAATTCTGAAGTGTCAAAAGGTCATTCGGTTTAACTGTCCAGAGGCCAATACAGTCTTTTCATTTGTGATTAAAATGAAATAAATGTATATATTTTTTATTCTGGCATGATTTTATAACATCATATATCAACATAGTCCAAAATGATATTAAAATTATGTGTAGAAGTTGTTGCTTTGTTATGAGAAAGAATGTCCGGAAAAATGAATTTCATTGATGTCATTCGGAGTAACCAATATAAAGGGACCATTTTGGATCAAGTCATGCGGTCAATATCATGTGACAGGATGTGACATCATTCAGACACCTGCAAAGGACCACATGGTCATGAATCAAAGTAACTAACTCTCTCTTAACTATTTGAAAAATTCATGATTTCACTTGCTCATACGCATGTCCCGAAACATCAGGTCATTCGGTACAGCCGCTATAAAACATGGAAAATGTTGTGATATTTTAAAAACTTGTACTAAATATAAAATGTTTGATTGTCCTTTTGCTAGCTAGCAAGATATCAGCCTGTTAGCATTGTTTGAAAATATCGTCATTCGGTATAACCAAAAGTGTCATTCGGTAAAACTGAAATTTTGGTTAAACCAAATGACTTTTTTGGTGACAAATTTTGTCCATCTTATAAAAAATGACAAAAGCAGTGTTAATTGATTATAAAAACCACATAATCTCATTGTTAACACTTAATAAAACTTCAAAATTAATTATATCTCTATTATGTTTTTTTTTACACTTTTGAAAACCTTATTCGTCAATGACCCATATACATATAGTTGCTTTTTTCATTACTTTTTGGGGTTAAATATTTGAACATATTCTTGACAGTCATTTAAGTTAAATTGCTTTATTTTCCTATACATCATATGTAAGAATGATTTATCTTCTGAAACATTAGTTATGTGTTTAAAATTCTATATTTTATTTTATCAGGCAGCTATTGAAAACGGAGCTGGGCTCGTTCTTTACGGAATACCTCCAGGTGAGAAACGTTTTAAAATTCTGTTTTTCCAGAGATGTGTTTGTTCTAATATATACATTTAAAAAAAAAAAAAATTATTAAAAAAAAAAATAATTTTTTTTCCTTTTTTCCTCATTATCAGAATCAACTTTTAACTAAAGGCATGGTCATTTTACGGGACAAAATAAGGTTTTATGAAGGTATACCATCCCATTTTAACAACAAAACGCATTCCGATTAAAAACAATGTTTGCAACATTACACAGCATTTCACTTGGTTCACAAACAATACAAACTGTTTCTCTTCTGCCTGAAAATAGGTCAGAAGTTATTGGACTCTTTGGCTGAGACATGGGACTTTTTCTTTTGTGATGTTCTCACTATGCTTCAAGCCATCTTCCACCCCGTCCAGGTACAGTCCAGTCATACTGCGAAATTACTGGTCAGACATCAGAGATAGCAGTGGTATGTGAATCTATGTACATGTTCATGTTCAGGGGAAGGAGCCATCAGTGCGTCAGCTGGCCCTGCTGCACTTTCGAAACACCATCACCCTTAACATGAAGCTGGAGGAGGCTCTGTCCAGACCACGAGCCCGTGTGCCTCCCTCCATCGTCCAGATGCTTTTGGTGTTACAGGTACGCATGGGCTGCAAGCATTCTCTTTTCAAAATCCTCTTAGATCATGTGAAAGATCCAGCTATACCGTCATGCGCTGCACCCAGAAATGATAACATAGTGACTTCAAGACAGGTCATTTGTGGTATAAGCAATTGTGTCATACAGAGTGAGACATTAATCATAAGCCTTGTGTGTCTCAACTAAAATGACTGTAATTAATATTTCAAAAGGGATAGAGTCAAAGTGAAACTCCTACATATCTTTCAGGGGGTTCATGAATCCAAAGGTGTTAGTGAAGAATACCTGAAGCTGGAGTCCCTCATTCAGAAGGTGGTGTCGCCATACCTGAGCACGCAGGGACTGTGTTCACATGAGTGCGGTGCCTCTCACTGCTCCTGTGTGATTGGTGAGAGAGTACAGAAACCAGCATTTCAGACACAACATTTAGTGGAATAAACATATGGAATAAAAAATGTAGAAGATAATTGCGATTTTTTTTTTTTTTTTTTTTTAATCTCACAATTTGAATTATAATGTCATAATTGCGCGATATGAAATCGCAATTCTGATTTTTTTCCTGGCAATTGCAAGTTTATATCTCGCAAATCTGACTTTTACTGGCAATTGCGAGTTTATATCTCACAAATCTGACTTTTACTGGCAATTGCGAGTTTATATTTCGCATTTCTAACTTTTTCTCACAATTGTGAGTTTTTATCTCGCATTTCTAACTTTTTCTCACAATTGCGAGTTTATATCTCACAATTATGACTTTTTCTCGCAATTGCAAGTTTTTATCTCGCAATTCTGACTTCTTTTCTCAGAATTGCGTGATATAAAGTCACAATTGCGTGTTATAAAGTCCAATTCTGAGGAAAAAAATACTTTTTTCTCACAATTCTGAGAAAAGAAGTCACAATTGCAAGTTTATATCTTTATAACTTTATAACACACAATTGCGACTTTACATCATGCAATTCTGAGAAAAAGTCAGAATTGCGAGATGTAAACAAGATGTAATTGTGAGATAAAAAGTCGCAATTACCTTTTTTATTTTTTATTCAGTGAAACTAGCCTCCATAGTTTAATATTGATTTCTTTCTGAAGTAAAGACCTTAACAGGATACACAAAATAAAAAAGGCAGCAGTATATATGTTTTTTGTTTTATTTGGAACTTTTTTTTTTTTATTAGTTTAAAGAACAGAAGAAAAAATACGCCACTGTTCAAAAGTTTGGGTTCAATAAGAATTTTTATGGTTTTGAAAGTCTCTTATGCTCACCAAGTCTGCTTTTATTTGCAAGGCTGCGTTTATTATTATTATTTTTTTATCTAAAATACAGTAAAAAAATGTAATATTGTGAAACATTATTGCAACTTAAAATAACTATTTTCTATTTGAATATGTTTTAAAAAGTTATTTATTCCTGTGATGCAAAGCTGAATTTTCAGCATTATTACTCCAGTCTTCAGTGTCACATGATCCTTCAAAAATCATTCTAATATTATGATTTGCTGTTAAAGAAACATTATTATTACCAATGTTGAAAACCATGAAAAAACAATGGAAAAAAATGTATTCAAATTTTTTTAAAAAATTAGTATTTTGTATTGTATGTATTTTAGTATGTAGTATAGTATGTAGTATGTATTTTATTATAATTTAATCATAAATTATGATAAAGCATTAGATTTAAAGATCGAAAAATAAGTTGGGTAAAAAAAAAGGTGGATTATAATTTGGAATATTTATTTTGTGGAATAATTTGCTAAATTTAAAAAAATATCTGGAAAATATTTTTGTATTTGTATCTTTTTTCTACACACTGATATAATAATGTTCGCTGTATAAACCTAAGAGAAATATTTTTCATTCAATTATTTGTAAATTGCTTTCCACAATAAATATCATAGGTAACAGTGGTGAGGAGAAACTCCATAAAAAAAATACACAAATACAAATTATGTCTCAAAGAAAAACATGTCACAAAGAAGGAGAGATAAACACTTATAAATAAATACTGTTTAAAAACTAGGGTTGTCAGTAGAATAAAATTATTGTGATTAATCTCATGAATTGAAGCAAAAGCATAATGAAACAGTAATAATATCAAATTTGATAAATGTGTTTTAAAAAAACTTGCATTTAATAAATAGATGAACTGTCCCTTTAAAGATCTTGCTGTTATGTTCTCCACCCATAAACATTTACTGCTCTGCTCATACTGTATGTGATTCAGCCACTGATACATTTTAAGTCAGAACTGTACTACTCCAGTAAAAAAACAGTATATCATTACTAATTTCTTAAAAATCTTTCCAGAGAGGCGTTTGCAGTATTGCTGGTCCAAGTCTGCAGACCTGCCCTCCAGTAACCCAGTAGTGCGCTCCAAGAGCTACAACATCCCCATGCTGACCCCCGTGGCTGAGTACGACTCCGAAGTGAGCTCTGTGGGCAGCGTGGGCATCCGGCGTCACTCCGCATGCGATGTCACTTCCTGCATAGAGCACCAGGGTTATTCGGCCCTGTCTGTGGGAATAGAGACCAGCTCGACCCCCAGACTCTCACTGGATCACGACCTCACCCTGTCCGGTGTGGTACGAGGGGCCACGGGACAGCCCGCTCTAATTTCTCCGCCCGTCTTCATCCACACCTCCGCAGGGTGTCTGCACCCACCAGATGCCCAGGTGGCTTCATCCGATGTGGACAAAGGCCTTTCGTCACCCCCGAGCTGCTCCTCCAGTCCGGAGACGATCGTAATGCAGGGGCTGGACTCACTGGAATCGGATCCTGATGGAATCTTCATCGACTTTTCCCACTGCCGCTCCGATTCTTTTGGAACAAGCAGGAAAACTAGCTGATGGAATGAATTGCTGTGAAGAATCCATTTCAGATGATTGATTATAAACTACTACTATTTTCTGTGAACTTGTGAAGTAGCTCCGTACGTTATGTATTTTTAAAATGGAATTTCATTCCAGCATTGCGCAAAAGCCAAGGCTGTTTTGTGGGAAAAATGGGAGAGGACTCAATTTAAAGCGATTGTTTTCATAATGTTCTAAACCTGTGGATGAATTTTTGAATTTTTCTACATAGATTTTCATTGACAATAGACATGGAATGTGTCCATTTTAATGAATCTAGTACTGTCAAATCAATTAATCGCGATTAATCGCATCTAAGATAAAAGTTTACATAATATATATGTGTGTGTATGTATATATATATATATATATATATAATATTTAAATACATAATGTGTGTATATATTATATTTAAACAAATTTTTATCTTAGAAGCGATCGATCACGATTATTAGATTTGACAGTACTAGATTGTCAAATTGATTAATCGTGATTAATCGCTTCTAAGATAAGTTTGTTTAAATATAATAATACATACACACACACACAAATATATTTTGTATTTAAATATAATATATATATATACACACATATATATTTTGTAAACAAACTTTTATCTTAGATGCGATTAATCGCGATTTACCAATTTGATGGCACCAAACGTATTTTACTGTCTCTCATTTTATGTTTAAAGGTGCAGTCACATTTACTGTTGTTCAGTGAATTTTCGCAAGCAAAATCCAGTCATTTCAATAGAAATCCACGTGATTTTTGCGGGAATTTCACAAATGATTTCCCCACGCAGATTTCGCAACGGGTTCAAGTTGGTCGCGCAAATTCGCCGCGTTGACCAACAGAAAGCTGCTTGGTTTGAAAGTGACTTCTGTGTGAGCTGTGCTTCAAACATCTTTACATTATTAATATTAAACAATTGACCTTTTTTGCTCGCAAAATGTGACCGCACCTTAAGTGAGCCTCACTTAACGTATTGTGTTATGAGGCAACAGTATCACTAAATGTAGAAATCTCTTCCATTATTGTCTCTCTTGATCTCATGCACTATTTATTGTCATAGGGCTTTAAATGAACTACATTTAGTGCTTATAAGTCATTGCCAATCTAACCTGCACTCTTAATGGTATAAAATGAAATTAGTCTCTTAATTTGTGAGAATAACTATTGCTAATGATAATACAGTGCAGAACATTGTATGTTCTCAAGCTTGTTGCTTTTTTATGTGATGATAATGAGCTGCCAGAGAGCAAACAGGGTTTGCTAATTCAATGTGTTAACAAAAACTCCCTTTTAGCTAGTTGATAAAATAGTACAAATACAGAAAATGGTGTGAGATGAAACTGAAATATAAAATTTCACTTATTGGCTATAATATGCGATTTTGTAAGGTAATTTTATATAACATTTGTTTAATTTAAAAAGACTTTTGTCTGATTTCTTTAGAATTTAAGAGTTAATTTAATGGGTTAAATAACCATAAGCATAATTGGATAAATGTATATTCCAGAATATAAAACAGAAAGGATGCATAAACGCCCCATTGTATGAAAAATGATAAGGAAAAGAGTTTGTGATTTTTGTTTCTCTAATTTTTATGTATGGAAGCTTTTTGACTTGGGTTATAAATTGGTCAATTTCTCTGTAGTTTTATAGAATGAAATTGAGCATATCTTGCATAGATTTTTTACACAAGGAACATTTTTAGAAATTTAAAAGGTTTACAGTGGTACTTTAATACCTTGCACTGTCATTTCTGAAGTCTGTGCTTTGTTTCATACTGAATTTGTTATCAGCTTTCATGTGTGCTGCTGTGGACAACCTCAACAAGACTGAATTTGTAGTAAAATGCTTTTATGCTTCATGTTTATGACTTTCAAAGTACAAGAGTAGCTATGGCTGGGTTTTATACTGGCCAGGCTCATATTTCATTGCTGCTTTTCTAGATTTCGTTATAGTTTACTTTAGTCACTTGTTCGTTAAGATGAACAAGTTAGGTTCAAGCATAGGAAATAAGCGTGAAAAAACTCACGTTTGATTTCGTATTCAAAGATAACTGGAGCTTGTATTTGTTTACGGAGGGGTCGGTGACGTGAGCCGGAAGTAAGGTTTGATTCGTGAATGAATCATTCTTTTGATTCGAATCTTTTCAATAAATCACTTGAAATGCTTTATAAAACCGATCTGGACCATTACATTTTGAACCGAGACCGTCAAAATCCTAAAAACTAGGGAGGTCATATAACCATTTGGAGTGAAACAAGGATTTGACTCAAAAGTACGTTATTTTAGTACCCAAATATCAGTTATGAGGACCTAATTTTGTGTGTTTTATCAACACACAAAACCTATTTGGTGTTTACATTTTAATTATTTAAATTTTATTATCTAGACGTGCCAAAACCTTTTCAACCTTAAGACTTAAGTTATTTTTATTAGCTGAATATCTGCTTTTATGAATAAAAATGAATTCAAAATGTCATTTTTATGTTTTATGAATGTAAAATGTCATAGGCAAGAAGGACAACGTACAGAAGTATGTTTTGACGTAAGGCTTCTATCAGTTTTGTGAACCGATTCTTTGAAACTGCTCAAAAGAACCGATTCGCGGAAATGAGTCGGACATACCATCACGAATAGGGGGGTTGTTGTTGTTTTAAAATAAACAGAATTTGAATTAATTCGAGCAAAGGTAATGATTTATATGTTTTCAAAGAAAAACAATACGTTTTTAGATACATTTCAGACATTTTGAACATAAACAAATGGCTTTTCCCCATATAATAAAAACAGCCCAGTGAACAGTCACCCTCCCCGTTTTGAAAGGATGAAGACAAAGGCTACCGGAAACCGGACTCCATAGTTTTCGTCAAATGGCTGATTTGTATTCATGCGAAATCGTTTGTTTTCTCCAACCATTAACGTTTCGTTTTTCAAAGTTTTTTCGTCGAGCTTTTTCATGGATTTACATTTATGTTTACTAAACATGTGTCGCGATCTGGAAACAGTCGTTACAAAGACCTGGCGGTGCAAATACAGCGTCTACTCCGACGTAAGCTGGTTATTCCAAGCGAATGAATCTCTCACCAAGTTTTAAATGCAACAAAGCGCGTTCGTGTTTTATTTTTGTTGTGCGTTTACTTCGTTCGGACATTTCTCCCGGTATTTTTTTGTACATGCGGTCCTCGCCGGCAGAAGACCAGACTAGTAACTTCGCTAAGCTAACGAGCTGCTCTTAGAAATGGAGATCCACGTCTCGAGCCTTTTCCCGGAGATCTTAGCGATGATTTTTAACTACCTGGACGTTAAAGGCAAAGGCAGAGTCGCGCAAGTGTGCACGGCGTGGAGAGACGCCTCGTACCACAAATCCGTCTGGAGGGGAGTAGAAGCCAAACTCCATCTGAGAAGAGCAAACCCATCGCTCTTCCCCAGCCTCCAGACCAGAGGAATCAAGAAAGTCCAGATCCTCAGCCTGAGGCGCAGCCTTAGCTATGTTATTCAGGGCATGCCCAACATCGAGAGCCTTAACTTGAGTGGATGCTACAACCTAACGGATAACGGCCTCGGTCATGCTTTCGTGCAGGACATCCCCTCATTGAGGATCCTTAACCTCAGCCTTTGCAAACAGATCACCGACTCCAGTTTGGGCAGGATTGCGCAGTATCTGAAGAACCTAGAACTGTTGGATCTCGGTGGGTGTAGTAATATCACCAACACGGGGTTGTTGCTCATCGCTTGGGGCCTTCATAACCTCAAAAGCCTGAACTTGAGAAGCTGCCGGCACGTTTCGGACGTGGGCATCGGGCACCTGGCCGGCATGACGCGCAGCGCCGCGGAGGGCTGCTTGAGTTTGGAGCATCTCACCTTGCAGGACTGTCAGAAACTCACCGATCTGTCGCTCAAGCACATTTCCAAGGGCCTAAACAAGCTGAAAGTCCTGAACTTGAGCTTCTGCGGCGGAATTTCCGACGCCGGCATGATCCACCTGTCACACATGACCCAACTCTGGACTCTTAACTTGCGCTCGTGCGATAACATCAGCGATACGGGCATCATGCATCTTTCCATGGGCGCTTTGAGGCTGTACGGGCTGGACGTGTCGTTTTGCGATAAAGTGGGCGACCAGAGCCTGGCTTACATCGCGCAGGGCCTGTACCAGCTCAAATCCCTGTCGCTTTGCTCGTGCCACATCAGCGACGACGGGATCAACAGGATGGTCCGGCAGATGCACGAACTGAAGACGTTGAACATCGGCCAGTGCGTCCGGATCACGGACAAGGGCCTCGAGCTCATTGCGGATCATCTGACCCAGCTGACTGGGATCGACCTGTACGGCTGTACCAAAATAACCAAAAGGGGACTAGAGAGAATCACGCAGCTGCCCTGCCTTAAGGTGTTGAACTTGGGACTTTGGCAAATGACCGAGGTCAAGGGTTTAGGAGACGCCTCTGAGATCCTGCCCTGCTACGCCTCGTAACGTTTACGCTACCTCAGTGTCGCCAGTGATGTCTTGTTTTTCTAGAGACGTGTATTATATTATTAAGACGCACAGTCGCAGCATCATGTACTTTGTTACTAAGCCTGTTTGGAAAAGGGGCTTGATGTAGTTCAAATTGAATCAGCAATAAAACACTGAACAGCCTTCCTAATGGTATAGTCTGAATTATGATGGTTCCCTTGAATGCCTTTGTTTTTCTGTACTTTGTTTTAGAGCTTCATATTGAGGTAAAATGTCTTTTATTCTCATTTCCACTGACAAACGCATTTTGTCACTGCCTTTGAGTATTTATCCTGAAATACCAGCATTATACTGTAAATTGGAGAGAGAGAAAAAAGTTTACCATGTGTGTGGAAAAGGACGAAAAACTTGCTTGTTCGTTTTGTGCGATTCCTCCCTGGTAAAATGGAACATATGCAATTTAAACTTTGTTTAAAGAAAAAAAAGGCCAGTTTGCTTGTTAAAGACCTACAAGATGTCTGTTTATTTTCCTATGATAAATGATTAAAGCTAAAATTGTTTTTAACTAAATTGTTCTCCTGTTTTTTTAATCACGTTCTCCAAATCATTACAACACTGATACATTCTTTTTGCTTTTAATTTCTTTCCATAATTTCATTTAATTTTTTTTCTACCATATAGATTAAAAACACCAAAAAAAAAAAAACTTGGTAACTAAAAAGTGCATATACATAAAATAACATAATTGAATGTTTATGTACATTTAATTGCAAGTAAAATGCTTATATAAATATGTGACCCAGGACCACAAAACCAGTCATAAAGGTCAAATTTTTAAAATTGACATTTATACACAATCTGAAAGCCGAATAAATAAGCCTTCCATTGATGTATGGTTTGGACAATATTTGGCTGAGATACAATTATTTGAAAATCTGAGGGTGCAAAAAAATGTAAATATTGAGAAAATCACCTTTAAAGTTGTCCAAATGAAGTGCTTAGCAATGCGTATCCACTCACAAAAATAATTTTTTATATATTTATGGTAGAAAATTTACAAAATATCGTTATGGAACATGATCTTTACTTAATATCCTAATGCTTTTTGGCATAAAAGAAAAATCGATAATTTTTACCCATACAATGTATCGCTGGCTATTGCTACAAATATACCCGTGCGACTTATGACTGGTTTTGTGGTCCAGGGTCACATATGTAACTACATAATCACTTACTATACTTGCCAAGCACAGACTAATCACAATCAGAAAAAAAGTGCTAGTTTTTACAAATATAAAATATACTGCACCAGCTAGAATTTGCAAAATCGATGAAATGGTTTTTAAAACATTTCTTTAAAAATTTGTAATGACAAATAGCTGTAAAAGTCATGGAGATTTATTAGTCAAAAAATGTGTGAATCCTAAAAACACTGATTATATATAACAATATTGAAACACCATTATTGGCATGCTTAAATGACAGGAAAATTAAATCACATTGATATGTAGAGAGCATGTGATTCTCTTAAGAAATATATGTATTGTAATGAAGTTCTCTTTGGTAAAAACAAAACGTAATATTATGAAATATTATTACAATTTAAAGTCTTCAGTTTTAGCCTCTTCAGACCTGAATTATTTTCCATTAAGCAAAAAACATTTTATCCACTTCATATTTGCTCTTCTCTGTATAAATGAGCCTAAAAAACAAGATTTGTGCAAACTCATTTTTTTATTAGATTTTTTTTCATGTCCACTAAAATGGACATCAGGACTGAAGCAACAAAAAATGTATCATATTTTAACCATACAGTACTTATGAGCTAGAGTTCACACAGTATGTGAACTATCATAGAAGGTTTTGAAAATAACACTGAAACAATGAGCAATGGCAATAAAAATGTAGAAAAAAATGTATGATGATAGGATGAAGTCTCAAAAAACTTGTTTGATTCTTTTTGTTGTTTGTAGTGAGTGAATGGGAATATGTGTATATGTCTGTGTGTGTTTGTGTGTACTTGCTGGTTTTGATAAATGTATGATTGTGCGCATATATCGTGTGTGTGTGTATGTGAGTGTGTGTAAATTTGTGTGTGTGTGTTGCTATTTATGCACTCATTTCACATTCACTGCTTCTGTTTTTCATTAAAACTAATGGAAAACTGAATGACAGTTTATGGTCACAACACTGAAGACAAAATCAGATAAAAATATTAATAATTAATTTTATTAAGACCTAATGTCCATTGCGATGGACATCAAACTTCAAAAAAATCCTGTTCTTCAGCTCTGAAAGATCTTCAAATTAACTTTGAATATTATCACTTGATGGCTACTATTAAGATTATAATAGGTGCAAGTTGATGATGCTACCATGAACATATATCTGCATATATATGATAAAAAAGGAGCTCCTCCTCCTGTCTAGTTGCCTGTCTTTTGTGATGCCTGAAGCTCAATCAGTTTAATTTATGGGTCATACTTTCATTGTGATTGGTTGATCAGGGACCAATCAGTGACCAGGCAGAACTTATATTATAAAAACATAAAATCTTATTGGTTTAAACCAAAAAAACCCCATGTGATTTCCATTCCAATGGTGCAGGGTTTGAAGGGGTTAATATATTTTAAAAGCATCATTACTCCAGTCTTCAGTGTCACATGATCCTTCAGAATTCATTTAATTTGCTGATTTGCTGCTTAAAAAACATTTCATATTATTATCAATGATAAATTCCATTTTTTCAGAATTCTCATGAATGGGATATTCAAAAGAACAGCATTTATTTGATTTTACATATATAACATTATAAATGTCTTTACATTTATGATGTTACAAAAGTTGAAGTGATCACTTATGATCAATTTAATGCATAAAAAGACCATACTGACCCCAAACGTAATAATGCAAGAAATAAAACACTATTAATTATTCTTTTCCTTAGCCTTTCTAATAATTTGGCTGCTGAAGTAACATTTGAATGTTTCAACAGCTTGGCCTGGTATTTTCAAACCCAGGAAGTGACCTTATTCAGGGCAGATATGAAAACGAGGCTGTGAGCGATAAACTTGCAGTGTTTTCAATGGCATCTGCTGTAAAAAGCTGTTTAAAGCTCCTAGATCAGTTATAATTTTCCACAGCTCACAGAGTTTTTTGTCTACTGAAATTTCTTGGAAAGATATTTTTGCAGTGTTTCATCAGCAGAACAATCCAAAAACAATTAAATAACAGTACAACCTGAGAGGTTAGTTCACCCAAAAATGAAAATTCTGTCATTAATTACTCACCCTCATGTCGTTCCACACCTGTAAGACCTTCATTCATCTTCAGAACACAAATTAAGATATTTTTGATGAAATCCGATGGCTCAGTGAGGCCTGCATTGACAGCAAGACAATTAACACTTTCAATGCCCAGAAAGCTACTAAAGACATATTTAAAACAGTTCATGTGACTACAGTGGTTCAACCTTAATGTTATGAAGTGACGAGAATACTTTTTGTGCGCAAAAAAAAAAGAAAAAAGACTTTATTCAACAATATCTAGTGATGGACGATTTCAAAACACTGCTTCATGAAGCTTCGAAGCTTTACGAATCTTTTGTTTCAAATCAGTGGTTCGGAGCGTGAATCAAGCTGCCAAAGTCACGTGAACTACTGAAATTTCAAAACACTTATGACGTAACGAAGCCTCGTTTACTGAAATCACGTGACTTTCACGCTCCGAACCACTCATTCGAAATAAAAGATTCGTGAAGCTTCATGAAGCAGTGTTTTGAAATCGCCCATCACTAGATATTGTTGAATAAAGTCGTTATTTTGTTTTTTTGGCGCACAAAAAGTATTCTTCTCGCTTGTTGAACCACTGTAGTCACATGAACTGTTTTAAATATGTCTTTAGTAGCTTTCTGGACATCTGAAAGTGTTAATTATCTTGCTGTCAATGCAGGCCTCACTGAGCCATCGGATTTCATCAAAAATATCTTAATTTGTGTTCTGAAGATGAACGAAGGTCTTACTGGTGTGGAACGACATGAGGGTGAGTAATTAATGACAGAATTTTCATTTTTGGGTGAACTAACCCTTTAACGATGTCTTTAATACCTTTCTGAACCTTGAATGTGTTAATTATGTTGCTTTCTATGGAGGAAAAACCTCTCAGATTTCATAAAAAATATCTTAATTTGTGTTCTGAAGATGAACGAAGGTCTTACAGGTTTGGAACGACATGAGGGTGAGTAATTAATGACAGAATTTTCATTTTTGGGTGAACTAACCCTTTAAGAGATGTGTCTATCCCTTACAGCCTCGCTTTCATTCCCGTTAAAAATCAAAGATGGCGCTGCTGTGAATAGATGCAAACCACCAGACTTCAGGATATTCTCCATGAAACTGTGCATACAACTTTGCCCACTGCCTTATTGTTTTCTGGTGGCGTGAATATTCCTGTACTTGCATGTCAGCAGCTGTTTGAAGGTGTTCTTGAAGGTGACATTGCACAGGGCATAGCAAGCGGGGTTAACCGTACTGTTTATGTAGCAGAGCCAGTAGCCAAAGGTCCACATTGTGTTTGGAATACAGGCCGAGCAAAACGTGTTGATGAGTACCATGACATTGTAAGGAGTCCATGTGGCTGCAAACGCCACCAGAATGGCCATAATGGTCCTTGTTACCTTCTTCTCCCGTGAGGATAAACACTTTCTCTTCTGATAACGTGGCATGAGAATCTTCTGTGACACCAGACTCAGCCTTTCCTTCCCGTTGGTCATGTCCTGACCTCCGTTGTTGGGTTTATAGGTGTTTTGCAGGTCCTTTTGGGATGTTGTTCTGAAGCAAGTAAATCTGACCCAACTTCCTGTGGTCAGCGGAGCTGATTGGGTCTGACGGCTTTTGATGTCACCGTTAGTGCTTATAGATGCGGCCTCCTCATCCCGCTGGTTTGAAGAAGCCAGCACAATTCCAGATATAGAGTCATTCTCACTCTCCCGTTCTTCTCCTGCAAGTGGGTACAATATATTTTCAGTGAGATCTTTGATGACAAGATTTGACTATATTTGGTTCAGATAACAATACTTGTGTTTGACTGGATATGGTCTGCAAGCTCCAAAAAAAAGACCATAAAAGTAGTTATTCTCAGCAGCTAAAATTGCAGTCATTTTCTCACACAAAGAAAACATTTGAGTGAACACAAAAAAATGTTAGATTAGGTCAGTGGTTCCCAAACTTTTTAGAGTGGAGTACCCCCTGAGGCATTTACCATCCTTCTGCGTATCCCCTCTCTTCCACTTAGACTGCACCTTTTCCATTAAGGGACAATATTTGCCCACTATATTGACTTTCCAGTGCATTTATTATCCTTATAAATACCTTATAAATACCTTTACTTCTGTTTACCACAACTGATGTGTAAGTTGATCAATGTTTATATGTGAATAAAAGCCTAAATTCAGTCTGTTCATCATATAAAGCGATCGAGTCTCTTCAGAAAATTTGGACTAAACCACTCAATTCATATGGATTAGTTTCACGATCTCTTTATGAACTTTTTGAAGCATCAAAGTGGTTGTTGCATAGACTGTCAATGGAGAGACAGAAATCTCTCAGATTTCATTAAAAATATCTTCATTTGTCTTCCGAAGATGAACGAAAGTCTCACGGGTTTAGTACGTTATGACCAGTGCTTGAAGGGGAAAAATAAAAGTGCCGGTACTCAGGTTCAAAACATGTTCCTGAAGAAGGTAGGGTGCGGTGGACTTCCGTATGTGCAACATGTCGGAAGTGCTGGTACGCAAGGAAAACTGACGGTATGCTAAAAAAAAAAAAAAAAAAGAGAGAAGTACCTGCCCACTTCGAGCACTGGTCGTGACAAGTTTGGAAACTCCTTGAATAGACTATTTTTATGCTTCTCTTTTGTCTTTTTGGAGCTCAACAGTCCTGTCCTCTATATGTACCTTGTATAAAGAGCAGTGTGAACATTCTTCAAAAAAATCTCCCTTTGTGTTCAATGGAAGAAAAAAGTATACAGACCTGTAGTGACATCTGAAGCACTCTGCCTGCGTGGAACCATTTCCTCTCCTCCTTGGATTGACTTCCTCTCCTTATTGCCCTCAGTTGTGGGTCCAGCCTGGCCTCCATCATTACTGACTCTAGATACTCTCCGATTGTCTCTGCTTCGGACACGACTGCGGCTGGCTTTGGAGATCTGCCAGTATAGTACGGTCATAGTGACAACTGGCAGGTAGAAGGCAGCGATGGCGGTGCCGAAGGTGACCACAGCATTGGAGAAAAACTGGATGTAGCACTCGCCTTCAGGAACCGTCCGGCTGCCCGTGATGAACTGCCAGAACAGGATGGCTGGAGCCCAGAGAATGAACGACAGGATCCAAGCTCCCGCGATCATCATGCCTGCCATCTTGTGGGTCCTTTTGACCGGATAGCTGAGAGGTTTGGTGACGCAGAAATATCGGTCAAAACTGATGATGAGGAGGTTCATAACAGAGGCGTTGCTCACCACGTAGTCCAGAGCCAACCAGAGGTCACAGACCAAAGCTCCTAAAGGCCAGTGGCCAGTCACAATGTACACGGTGTAGAGGTTCATGGAGAAAACGCCGATGAACAGGTCGGCACATGCTAGACTGAACAGGAAGTAGTTGTTGACCGTCTGGAGGTTCCTGTTGACCTTGATAGAGAGCATGACCAGCACATTGCCAATAATTGTGATCAGACTTAAAGTGCTCAGTCCGAGAATGATGAGAACAAGCTCGACAGGTGAGAATGGACTGTCTAGGAAAAAGTTAGTCTTGTTAGCATGGCTGAGGCTTGGAGAAAGAGTTAAGTTGGAAGCCTCCATCTTTCCTTGTCACAGGACATGCACATCAGAACCTAAAGGTAGAAAAAAAAGAATATCATTATGTATATTTACTGATGAGCTTTCACTTTTCTACATGTTTTAATTGGGTCAGTAAGCAACTGCCTAATAGACCCCTTTTTAGTCAGTAAACATTGTGACTTTTTTTGTGGGCAGAGCTTAGGTGGAGGCAGACGATTCTCCTGATCACTTTACTAATGCTAGCTAGCACTTTACTAATGATTTAACCTTGACATGAAGTGTGAAGCGAGCATTTTTGATGATCGTTTCTGTCCAGTTCTTTCTTTTTATTACACTGTAAACACGAATAAGTTGCCTCAAAATTTTTAAGTTAAGAAATTCAATGTTTAAGCAAAACTGGCAGGTTTTTATTTTGTACTTACACATTTTAATCGTTCTTAACTTGAAATGTTTGAGTTCACTAACTCATACATTTAACTTGAAATTCTCATGTAACCTCAATGTAAACATTTTTATTAGTGTAAACTTAGCTTATTCAGAAAATGTTAACTTGCTAATTTGCTAACATGTTAACAATAGCATGGTATAACACTTGCTGAATGAGTGTAGAAATATAAAGCATTTAACATACTTGCTCTCAAACCAAGCCGCATGCACCGCTTGTCACCATGATGGTAACTCTCCAAAAACCCACATTAACAGAAACTCTTCTAAATTAGCACAACAAAACATTAATCACTACTAAATCTCCCACTTAACATTAATCTTGAACAAAAAAAAAACATTATATAACACTTAATTTTAGCATTTACTCACCCTTTCGCATGCCATGAGCAAAGCATGCTGTGAAATAGAAATTCCAGCCCAGTTTCAGTTAAACTTAAGTTCGTCTAAATTAAAAGAAATAAGTTCATAAAACTCAAAACAATGAAACAATTCAGTTTTCTCAAAATATATCAGTTCTGTGAACTTAAAAGAAAAAGAAAGTGCTAAATGAACTGAATTTGTTTAATTTAAGTTTGTCCTACTCAAACCAATTAATTATTTTGAGTGTTAGGGTTTACAGTGTACGTTTAACCTCAGCTGTCATCTTTTTTTTCCCTGGCAAAATGCGATAAAATTTCAAATTGGAGCCTGTACTCCATCAATTCTGGCACCCAACAACACAACAAGATGACATTTTAAGATACTTATGTAGCCGACTATAAATAGCTGACAAACCAGGGTTGCCAGGTTTTCACAACAAAACCCATCCAATTGCTACTCAAAACTAGCCCAAAACTAGCGCAATCGCATTTCAGGGGGGTTCGCCCAGTAAAAATTGCGTTCCGGGGGGGTAAAATCTGCGTTTTTTTGGCGGGCTTCCCCTGGTAAGATTTGCATTTCAGGGGCTAAATATCATGTTATTGGGGTCGTTGCAACCCGCGGACTTGAAAAACAACCCGCGGCATCAGTGTTAAAGTAGCCCAATTCCACGGGAAAGACTTGGCAACACTGTGACAAACTAGCTGGTTTGTATTGGCCACCTCCAGCTAACGGCGTGACGTAATTGATTTTGATTAAAAGGGTCTATAATGGCCCTATAGGGGTCTATAAAACCACTATAAACACTGTAGAAACTGCATAGCAACAGAATATCAAACCTCTGCAAACAAATTAAGAAAATATCCAGGCCAGTTTTGAATTTTAATTTTATTTCTATTTATTTTCAGTTTGTCTTTTCAATTTTAAATATATTTTGTATAAAAACTAAAAATAATATTTTGTGGACTCTTTTATTTTTATTGCAGTTACTTTTGGAGTCATAAATATGTATTTTAGTTTCATTCCAGCTTTTCTAATTAAATTTGAAATTTAGTTTTCATTAACATTGGTTCAAATACTTTTTGGGGACATTGTATATTTCTTCCATCTTTTATTGTAATAAAAAATACAATAAATTGTTAAGTGCTTTCTTTAAAATGCACAAAAACCCTGTGCAAAAGACCACTCCTATCTTTATGGTTCAGAATATGACATGGCATGTGGAGAGAAAACTAGTGTGTATCTTTGCAGATGGAGTCTGTTTGCCAAACATCATTCTCAAACAGAGAGTTCATCTGTATTGTTTATGCTGCCAGATTTCCATTAAGGCAAAGGAGAACAGCATCACATTGATGGGATTGATAATACTGCAGGGAAAACATGACTAACTGTGATATAATCTCAGATATTTTAATGTAGCTAGATGGAAGGAAAGACTCTGATACCACATGTTTTATTTACTGTAACCAGGAAGGCCTCTTAGGAGCAATAAGCTTATTACCTTTAGCAGGACAGCATGTACTGTTTTGCTTCAGTTTGGATCAGTACCAAAAACTGAACAACTAGATTTTACATTTTTTGAAGTAAAAATTTTGCTATTGTGTTATTAAAACATTTAAGTATGTGGTTGCTTAAGAGTTTTAGAGGGTTGCTAGTGCATTCTTTGTTGTTTTAGCATGTTACTGTTACTGGGTGTTTTTTAGTAGGGCTGGGTAAAAAAAATATAAATTTCGTGATTTTAATCCATTCTCATTTTGAAGAACCGATATCGATTCTAAAATCCCATGAATCGATGCTGATTTCAGTTGATGAATGAAAAAAGCTTTGAAGCGCCTCCCATCCAATAATGCTGCCTTTACGTGCTATCGGAAATTTGATAATTCCCACTTCTGAAGTCGTGATTACGAGCTCATTGCATTCAAGTTTCGAAGTGGGAGGGCGTTCATGTGCATTTTTTTTTTTTTTTTTTTTACCTAGGAAACTCCTATTTACAATAATTCTGAGAGCACGTGAAGGCAGCATAATTTTCAATAAGCTTTGTGATTCATTACTTCTGATATGAAACAAAGTCTCGGCTTTCAAATTCTGTCAATTTTATTACGATATCCAAACAATAAATAAAGTTTTGGCGCTCTTTAAAGCGGCAGCGCGAGAAGCGCACGTGAACCGATCGTCTCTTCCTCTTTACTAGTTACAGCACGAAATAAACGAATGAACATCAAAAAAGTATGTTGAAAGATACAGTAAAACTTACCGAACTGTATCACGTCTCATGTAATCTCTCAATCAGTGTTTCAACGCGGAAAGACGTCAATAAAACCACTTTAAACAGTAGGCTATGTCACTTAACGTATTTACCTCAGCCATTCAATTTCCACAATCTTGTTAGTCAGCTATAAAAATGAACATAGAGAAGATAAGTTTGCTAAATACACACATTTAAAGTGTGTTTGACTGAATCCCTCATGTTTTAATGGCAGCCACTGGTTGAAACTCACATCCTAGCAATCAATAGCCTAATAGAAGTGGTCTTAATATTAAAACATGTACATGTATCTTCTGTGGAAGTCTCAGGACCAAAAAAAAGTTTGTCCAATCATTGTATTCAGTCCGAATGCAATGATACTGTCCTACCTGCCTGTCAACATGTATTTCCATACCTCCGCCCTCCCTGCTTGCGCAGACATCACACTTCACCGATGCGTTGTAGACACAGTCACTATAGAGGTTGCTGTGGTGTTGCTATGTGGTTGTTAAGGTTTTCTGGGTGTTTTTAAGCATGTTACTATACGATTGCTGGTGTGTTGATATGTTGCGAGGTGTTCGGGCCCTCAGTGGTGTAAAGTATTTGAGTAAATGTAATTAGTTACTGTACTTAAGTATCTTTTTGGCTACTTTTGTAGTTGTACTGAGTATCAAAGATATTAGCAACTTTTACTCTCTACTTGACTACATTTTTAAACAAGTAAATATACTTTTTACAACAATACATTTGTGATGAGTAATGCAATTACACATTACATTTTGCATGGCACCTAACTTTTTCTGCAGCAGTTTTTGTCTGCTATAAAGAAGTGATATCGCCTTCTAAGGGCATTGAAGGTACTATATCTTGTGCGATTTGCCTTTACTCACCCAAACTTGTCAACAAGTTATGTGAATGCAAGTCCATTAGCAGGTAGTTGCTGAATCGTAGGTGTTTGATTTAGGAAATGAGGTCATGACTGCAGCCGGTGATGAGGACAAAACCAACACATCTAGTGCAAGTAGACTTTGACTAGTTCATTTTACTTAACATTATTGTATTTATCTGCTATATTGACAAGAACTTTTTGAAGGATATTGGTTTACGTATGGCCTTTTTGTGCACTTGAGCTTAACTGAGACTTGAGAGTTTGTAGACGTTTAAGAGGCTGTTTTGTCAACCTTGATTTTTTGCAGTATTGAAGTGTTTCTTATGTTCTTATGTTTGTTTCTTATTTTCACTGTCATGTCTCTTAGGTGTTGAGGACTAGTGCATCTTGGGCCTACATTCAGTATGAGTAAAATACTTAAGTACTGTTAAAATCAGATACTCTAAGACTTTTACTCGAGTCGTATTGGAATTGGTGACTTGTAACTTGTAATGGAGTAATTTTCGCTGTAAGGTATCTTTACTTTTACTCAAGTATGGTTTTCAGATACTCTTTACGCCTCTGCTGGCCCTCCTGGATGTTTTTTTAGCATACAGTTGCTGGGTATTCTGAATAGTTGCTAGGGCATTGCTTTGGTGGTTTCTACAGTGTTCTGGTTGTTTTTAGCATGTGACTGTGGTTACTGAGGTTGCTAAGATGTTCTGAGTGATTTTTAGCATTGTTACCATGGTGTTCTGTGTTGCCTAGGTGTTCTGAATAGTTGTTAGGGCATTGCTAGTTGGCTGCTAGTGTGATTTGGGTCATTAGTGTGTTACTGTGCTGTTGTGCATCCAGTGTTCATGATGGCTGCTAGGGCATTGCTAGGTGCTAGGGTGTTTTGGGTGGTTAGTCTTTTACTATACATTTTTCTGACTGTTCTGTATGGTGGCTAGGTAGTTGCTAAGGTGTTCTGATTGGTTGTTTATTGTGTTGAGGTTTCTAATGCATTCATAAGGAAATTTTGAACGATAATTATAACCCTTTAAAGACAGACCAGGTTGTTACACCATTGTATTTGCTTCTGCTGAAGACGTCAGCCCACATTATTTCAGCTTATTTTTAAAATAATCGTTTTTAACAGTGGAATTCCTGGTGAAAAACTACATTACCCATGATGCTGTATAGAAAATTACACCAATCAGAGAGTAGAAAAAAGTAACACATGCCAAAATAGCTCTTTAGCTTCGCCCACTCCCATGAAGCAGTGTGAATGACGCAATCGAATCGATTTCTCTGCACTCTCAAAATACTGAAAAGTTTGTGTGTGTGTGTATATATATATATAGTTTTAGATTTTTCTGTTGTTTTTAATTCGATCATGCTGTTTGCAATGCTTCATGGGATTGTAGTTCTTTCCCTCACTAATAAACATTCTTGTACCTTTGTCTTTTTGTCCGATTTTTTAAAAAACTTTTTTGCTTCAAATTAAAATTTGTAGTGTTGTGATTCACTTCATAGCTGATTGGCTTGGTTCATGACTTATAACTCTTTAACAAAGACTATTTTAAAATCCCTATGGGATTTCTAGAACCACTGAATTAAGCTGCTAATTAAGTAACTCTTTGTGAAGTCATATTGGGTGGAACTGTGTAATTTAATATAATGCAAACAGATGTTATATGTTGTTCATATAGGTGAGCTACAGGGCAAATATGTACTCTGTTAATAAAAGTTTAAATAAATTTAGAATGACTGAGGACATGAGGCTTGTTTTTACTACTGTGCTCAAAAGTTAATGGTCTTTGGTCGGTTATCTTGTTTGTTAAGAGTGGGGTCTGGTCATCATCACTCTTAGGAAGAAGAGTAAAGCTGAAGATGTGTGGTGGTGTGTGTTGTATATTCTCTTTGAAAGACAAATGACATTACGACCTAATCTAATATGAATAATGTGAATATGGATCAACTTATTAATGAAGCTGCTGTTTTAAGTGAGACTAACAATAGTGCTGATGTGCTGTCTGTCACATTTGCTCACTTGTGATATGATGTTGCTGACAAAAACAGAGAGGACAGAGCAAGCTATCAAGATGGAAGGCATTCAATTGTGAAAACATAAATATTTATTCTTTATTTATCTTAAGATTGTATGTACTGACTTCAGGCACCCATCTTCACCTTTCTAGCTTGTGCCACAAGTTCTTGTTAGAAAGCCAGGGGCATACAGCACAGCCATGTGGGAAATATCTCAGCGCTGTGACAAAGAACAGCAATCTTAGCACCGGTGTTAAAATTTGTACCTTGGATTGGTTAGTGTATGTAAGTTTATATGTGTTTTGCTTCAGAAATTCTTTACATATTTGTTTTATAGTGTAGGGCAGAGAGGGGCTAGATGTCACACTTGTTACTCCAGTGAATTTTTCTCGGGGTGGGTTTGTTTTTGAAAGTCATTTTAAAGTCTTGACTACAAAAATGCAAATATTTCCACCATTATTGCCCAGGCAAAAAATACAGATTAACATTTTGTGACAACATTCCCCAATAGCGAATTTATATAGGGGCATGTTGTCTCAAGACCTGCCACTGAACAGCCTACTAAAGACTAAACAATAAAACAATTATGAAATACAAAAAAATGTAAAAGGCAAAAAAAAAAAAAAAAAAATTAAAGCACGATATATTGTCATTCATAAACTGTTTAAATAATAACATTTAAAACACATGACAACGTGTGACCAAATGCACTCCTTAAACATCCTGTGTAAGTTATAAAAAATAAAATACCTAATACCTTATTTCTGCAGTCAAATGTCCAGTCATAACTCCTATCAGAGCAGATGATTGTCAGTAGCATCCGTCTTCTGTGAGGATCAGAGTGAGCTGTGCGTCTGTTGCCCTCTGTGCCACTGACTGTACATGAACTCTGTGAGTGTGTAAACGAGGGTGGGCTCTAAACACACCTAGATGAGAAGCCAGAGAACTACAGGGAACATGGTAGCTTAAATAAATGTTTAATATTTTATTTTATAGGGACAGCTTGTTACAAAAGCAGCTATTCTGGCACTACTATGCTTTTGTAATATTGTTTTTTTGAGCTGCAGGAGTTTTAACGTGTTTATCTGGGGTTGTCTGTTTCTGTCTGTCTGTTTGTCTGTCTATCTATCTATCTATCTATCTATCTATCTTCAGAACACAAATTAAGATATTTTTGATAAAATCCGATGGGTCAGTGAGAACTGCATTGAGAGCAAGTTAATTTAGACTTTCAAACGCACAGTTTGTGACTACAGTGGTTTAACCTTAATGTTATGAAGTGACGAGAATACTTTTTGTGCGCCAAAAAAAAAACAAAATAACGACTTTATTCAACAATATCTAGTGATGGGCGATTTCAAAACACTGCTTCATGAAGCTTCGCAGCTTTACGTCTCTTTTGTTTCGAATCAGTGGTTCGGAGCACTGACAAAGTCACGTGAACCATTGAAATTTCAAAACACATGATGTAACGAAGCCTTGTTTACTGAAATCACATGATTTTGGCAGTTTGAGATCGTTTGATACACGCTCTGAACCACTGATTCGAAACAAAAGATTCGTAAAGCTTCGAAGCTTCATGAAGCAGTGTTTTGAAATCGCCCTTCACTATATATTGTTCCATAAAGTCTTTATTTTGTTTTTTTGGCGCACAAAAAGTATTCTCGTCGCTTCATAACATTAAGGTTGAACCACTGTAGTCACATGAACTGTTTTAAATACATCTTTAGTAGCTTTCTGGGTAATGTAAGTGTTAATTGTCTTGCTGACAATGCAGGCCTCACTGAGCCATCAGATTTTGTCAAAAATATCTTAATTCGTGTTCCAAAGATGAACGAAGGTCTTACGGGTGTGGAACAACATGAGGGTGAGTAATTAATGACAGAATTTTCATTTTTGGGTGAACTAACCCTTTAATAAACAAATAAGCCTGAGACTCGAACACAGGGTGCCTTGTGCCAGTGTTGCCAAGTCTGCGGTTTTCCTGCGGAATTGGGCTACTTTAACATTGTTGCCACGGGTTGTTTTTCATGTCCGCTGGTTGAAGCGACCCAAAATAACATGATATTTAGCCCCTGGAATGTGATTTTTACCAGGGGGAGCCCTGCCAAAAAGTGGATTTCAGCCCCCGGAATGCAATTTTTACCGGGGGACCCCTCCTGAAACGTGATTGGGCTAGTTTTGGGCTAGTTTTGAGTAGCAATTGGGCGGGTTTTGTTATGAAAACCTGGCAACCCTGCCTTGCGCACAGCTATGGCATATGACAGCGCTGCCCACAAGGCTATTGCTCCTACATAACAGCTTATTTTTATCAATTCTTTTGTCTTTAGGGCGTTACATTTCTCACAGATATCTGCTCATTTTAAATCAGATACAGATAAAGTAGCACAGTAAGGATTACATTAATATGAATGCGTTAGTGAGAGAGCGATTGCGTGTGTGAATTAATCCTACCAAAGTCCCTTTCAAGGAAAGTCTGTTCACTCGGCGGCCATGTTTGCAACGCCTCCGGGCAGTTATTTCGGGCATCCAAGACCAAGTCCTATCTATTTCAATGGGGGAATCCTGAAATCTCAAAAACTGTTTGGCAAACTCACAATTAAATAACATATTTCAAATCTGCAACAAAATCTGACATGAACTGTCCCATAAATTTTATTTCTTATGCTCAAATAGCATTAAAAAAGCTTATTTTTCAGGCTAGACGAGCCAATGCGCATGTGCAGTCCTAAGTGCGAGTCTCAGGTTTCTATGGCCACGTACACACTGCAGCTAAATTCGGTTGTCAGTTCAACTTTTAGTGCTTAATCGCGTTCTGTACACACACAGCTCAGTAAAATACGGGAGTGACAACCGCATTCTACAACCGTATTAACTCCCGAAAAATACAGGTAGTGACAACCGCATTTACAGATATTCTATGCAGTGTGTACGGAACCGAACTGAACAACTAGTTGTTAATGACGTTTTTTAACGTTCATTGGAGATGTGTCTCTCTTCTGTATGTGCGGTGAATCACAGGGAAAGCACGAGCCCTGACTCATTCGAGTTGCCAGATCTTGCTAGAAAAATCAACGAACAAGAATAAGCCCATAATAAACCGAAATAAATCCAAATGCTTTATGCTGAAAATAAGACCAAAATATCGCGAGTCATGTCTGCTCACTTTAATAACTCAATAAACCCGTTCGCTTTATGAGACGAGCTTAAACAACAAGCCCAAACACGCTTATAATGAGTGATCAAGGCAACAAAGAGCGCGCTCTGTGTGAAACAGGCTGTACAAGCATAAACAAAACACGACGCCGCAGTCGGCTGTGTTAGTGTGTTTAGTTAAATTGCTGAAAATAACGAGTGTTTTGTCATTGTAATATTATTTTGGTCACAATAACGGATACCAAACACGAGAGACGCCAGAACGTCGCTATGGTTTCCAAGCTGTCAATCATCGCATTTTCGAGAGTGAGTCGTGTTCCGTACACACATGTAACGATAATTTAGGGGATTCACTCCCGCATTTAAATGCGGTTGTCACTCCTGAAACTTACAGTGTGTACGTGACCTATGGGAACCGGAGCCTCTAACTGCAGCTGCAGTGACGCATGACTTTATCAATCAGCGATTGGCACTTTTACTTAGAAGGCGGGACGTATTCAACTGCGCTTTGCAGTTTCTTCCATTCATAACTAATAGGAGTGAACCGTCTTTCTATATCTATAGTCTTTGATCTTACCTGGCAGCGTGTCTCTGATAGTGAAGCTGTGGGTTTTAGTTACTAAGAAATATATCCTAGAACTTTTCAGTTTCTAAGCTATTTTACTGATAAATCACATGAACAGTATTGACAATACATTTCTGCGCTACTGAATGTTTCTGTGTGCGTGTGATCTGCACGTGATATTCGAGCTATACTGTCAGTAGCTGTGTTCGAAACCGCTCACTCGTTCACTCATTCATTAATCCCTGTATAGTGTATGGCATTTGAGTGCACTATATTGTATAATTGGTTTGTCATGTTTGTGTTCATAATAATTAAATACTATAAAAAACTGCAAACAAAAATAAACACACATTAACAAGTGTACATTATTTCAGTCCTCTCCGCATTGGATTTTGGGAAATAGTGCTTCAGCGAGTGTCCATCGAATGTACACTCGAAATCAGAGAGAATTGTGGGTATAAAGTAGTGAACGAATGTAGGGAATGAAGTCGTTCACTCAGAATTCGGACACCACTACAAAATGGCCGACACCCGATATAGTGGACTATATAGTGGAGTGGATAGGGAGCGGTTTTGGACACAGCTAGTGTGTTACAATGCGGCAGTCATTAATTTAGAACGGCAAACAAATAAGCTGTTTAAAACGTGCATTCACCTGATCAATATTGAGCATCCAGATGGCATAATCAAACAAATCTTGTGGCGCGCTCTCGGATTATGCATTTATACGTCATTTTAACTTTGAAAGAGTATGAAAGTGGACTTCAAAGATTTTGTATCCTGTTGCGCCCTCTATAGGCCATGATCAGCAACTAGTCGAAGTCAAGCTTAAAGCGTCATGGCAGAGCAATAGCCTCGTTTCCACCGAAATTACCCGGAACAATTTGTTCCAGGGTTTGTTCCAGTTTGTCCCCAGACATTGTTGCTGTCTGCGTTTCCATCACGGTCTAAAGTACCGCGAAGAAGAGTCCGGTGACGTAGGACTTTGCGTGACTTTCCAGTTCCCGCTGGATTTCGTCCTCAGTGTATATAAGCTCAATAAAGCCTGAACCTCGTCGTCGGTCCATCAGTCATATTTTTTTAAACTCCATTGTTGATTCGAATAGTGAACAACTCTTACTGCACGCACAGCAACAGACTTTTAAAAATAGTGGTTGAAATAAAATGCTGAGTGAAGTCAACCAATCGAAATGCTGTGTGAACTCAACCAAACAGCATGTTCAGTGCCCAAGTCCCACCCCCGAAAGTTCCTGAACTTTGAAAAAGTACTACCTCACGAACAGGGACTTTCTGAGGAGGAAATTTTTTACCCGGAACTTCATTGAGACCCTGGTCCCTGCGATCGAAACACACCGAGTACCACCCCAAAGTCCCTAGTTCCTGGGGAAAGTTCCTGCTGTGGAAATGCAGCTTTAGATGCATCAAGAATTTCAGGGATCTTTTTTGCATATTAATAATCAATTGGAATTGGGCTAATTCTGCCCCTACATGCATTATTGGGTGTTTTTCTTTGTAGTTTTAGAATCAGTTTGGGGCAGTTGTGGCCTAATGGTTAGAGAATTGAACTAACAACCCAAAGGTCGTGGGTTCGAGCTTCAGTACTGCCAGGAAATGTAGGTGGGGGGAATGAATGAACAGCACTCTCTTCCACAACTGAGGTGCTCTTGAGCAAGGCACCTAACCCCCCAATCTCTCCCTGGGTGCTGCAGCAAAAAAAATATCTATCTGTGTGTTTATTTATCTAATAACAGTAACAGGCTGGAGTGCAAAATGAAGCCCCTCCACAGAACTGTCCTTTCTCTCTTGATGGAAGTTTTCAATAGAATCGTCTGGGTTCAGGCTGCTGTGAGCAGTGCCAGCTGCCCAGTGGAAACTTTCGCTGTCAGAGTTTGCTGTCAAACATCTCATCACAAGTACCAAAAGACACAAGCCAGCCTTAGGTCCTGTTAATAAATTCCCTAGTGCCACCAGACCATAGGAAGACATTAAGTTAATAAGCTACTGTCCTACTGACATTGTTGCTGAAATACTTGTGTGTAGTGGGCAGTACATACTTTTTATTTCAATTATAAAGTTTTATTTTAATTTAATTTAAAATTTAGTGACTCTAAAAATGGCAAGTGATGTAGCTATCAAGTAGAAAAATATTTTCTTACATGTATATTAGCGTGTTCAAGTTTATTCAAGTCATGTCTGAATGAGTTAGTGCTCTGAATAGCTTGAAATATATATATATATTTTTTCCAGTTTGAACAGTAATCCATGCTGTAGCATAGTACAGCCACTTGGTGGTGCTGCTGAGCAGGGTAACACCTTCACTGTCTGTATGCCATCTAAAATACATCTCAATTACTGCAAATTCTCTTTCTGTAAAATCCAAGGTTTTGACACATAAGAACAAAGGTAAATAAGCAAAATCCTAACAAAACGACCACGAAGCTTGCATTTAGTCTATAAATTTATAATTCATTTAATTTGCAAAGATAAGCAAACCCATAACACACCTTCGATATAATCACAAACACACACTTACGCACACTTATATCCCCCCAGGTCCTGTTTCAGCAGTGTCTCTACATTCAAGTCACACAGCAAGCAATCAGTCCCCAAGCATAACAAGTCTCACCACCCTGGAGAAAGAACAATTATCCCTATTGTCTCATCTCACCACTTTTTAACATAAAGACGCATACTAGATTACAGCACCCTGCCATTTCCAGTGCAAAATATGTGTTTTGTCCCTTTATTAATTTTAATATACCCAGTGTATTATTTAATTAAAAGACATAACAAAACGCAAGCTTCTTTTGTTTTTAGAATTAAAATAAACAAAATTTAAGAAAAAACTTGGGACTAGTATGAATGCACACCAGTATGTTTTATGATTGTGACTTTAGTCTTTAAAATATAATTAAAATGGATTGTATACATTCATACACTTGGATTATATTATTAATACATTTATTTAAAAGTCATCTTGCCCACATCAGCAGTTTATGCCTTCATGTTTTTAGATAAATACCTAACCCTATAAGATACATGTAAAGTCTCAATACAAAAGGTAAATAATGACTTTTACAGAGGCCATCTGACAAAACTAGTGTGTAATTCAAGTTGCACAAATGAAATTAACATAAAATATATATTCTAAAAACCCAACAATGAATGACACTATAAATCAGTGTAATGAGTCGCCATGATGATTACCCTCATTCGTTGTCTTCCATTGTGGTTCTTTAGGAAAATACACTTGTCACGGATATGGGGGGAACTTGCTAGTTGGTTTGCATGCTCATGACATTTGAAATTTAAATAGTATGTAAAATAATAAGGCTGGCTATGATAATATTTCAAAAGCTTATGTATGAGATCATCTTTCGATTTTCTGTATGGTTTTGTGCCACCTATAAGAAAATCTGAATCTATTTGAATATGGTTAGACCTGTGACCTGACCAACCAGATGTGGCCTCATTCATCTCACCAAATGGAGCCATTTCCTCTATAAATTATTCATATTCACCAACCTATGCAGACAATAATTACCTATGTTGTGAAAAAATATTCTATAATATACAATAATACACATTTGACACACTATTGTGAAGATTTAAAGGGCTATTTTATTGCTAAATCCCCCATTTGTTTACTAGCATTTTATTGTATTAGTAATATATATATATATATTACACAATATACACACAGTATATAATTATTAATATATAAATAATGTAAATCAAAGACAAATAAATGAAATTTTATGAATATTAAGTATTATTAAAACATGAGTTTTCAGGCATTTCATTAAATAATATATAGTTAATATATAAATTATGGTAATGATGGTAAAATTAAGAAAAACAATTACAAATAAATAAAATAAAATATTATGAATTAGTATTAGTAAGTGGCTTTTCAGAAATTATAAAATATAATTATTTATATATAAATAATGTAAATACGTTAAAAATACAAATTAATAATATTCAGAAATTTCATATATTCTAATTAACATATAAATAATAACATAATTATGTAAATAAAAAATTACAAATAAATACATACAATATTATGAATAAGTATGTTTAAAGCATATTAGGCTTTTTGGAAAATTAAGTAAAAATAATATATCATTATTAATATATAAATACAGTAAATCAATTTTAAAATTACATATAAGTAAAATAAAATATTATGAATAAGGGTTTTTAAAGCGTATTAAGATTTTCAGAAATTTAATAAAATAATGGAAAGTGTTTTTATCTTTTCCCGAAGTTTTCTGATTCAGAAGTACTTGGGATCAATTTGCGCGCTCCCTTGAGTTGCGCGCATGTGTGCGGGAGCGTGCTCTCCGGGCGCGCGGCCGTGGAGGGGGGGATTTATGTATGAAAAGAAACAGGAAACTCCGTCGATCTTTTCGACACTTTAACAGCAGTGGGAGAAGCCGAGCGTGAGGCTGAGCATTAATGATTACATTTTCACTTTATTTTTAATCAGCCATGGCCGTCAAGGCATTCGATTGATTACTGACACCCTCCGTTTTTATTTTTTTAACTTTAGAAACTCCAGCGCCTGGAAAAATCCAGTTTTAAGAGGCTGTGCGCGTGAGAAAGAGTTGGGCGTGAGACGTCGCGGTGGCTCCCTCATTTGAACCACTTGTGCATGATATTTATTTCTTTCCTCCATTTTTTTTTCATCTCTTCGACTTCTTATATAGTTTGAAAGCGTTTTAAACTCCAAAAAGATGGGGTGCACCCTGAGCTCGGACGACAAGAGCGCCCAGGAGAGGAGTAAAATGATTGACAAAAACCTGCGGGATGATGGAGAGAAAGCGTCGCGAGAGGTCAAGCTGCTGCTGCTGGGTGAGTTAGCCGATCCGTTAGGGAAAACGCCCTGTAAATTTAACTTAACAAAAAAATGTAAGCTACGTTAGCATTTGATTTAACATTTAATTAAGTTATGAGTCGAGAATAAAGCAGTCAAGTGCATATTTATGAACGATGGGAAACTTTTCTGACAATAGTTACCGCGCTGGTGTCTCGGCTAGCATATGAAGCTAATCCACTCAGTTATATCACTCGAATCATTTAACACTGTTTTTAATAATGTAATTTACATGTCTATACATTAGAGATTAGATAAATACGTAAATTGTTTTATTTGGCTGCTTTTCTTTTTACTTTGCCCTTGACTTCTTCAAAATGCTGGTTTGCATATTCGCCAAAGTGGCCAGTTAGACGCAAACGGTTCTCGGCTAATCCAGCCAACAAAAGACTAGTTTAATCTAATTTAATCCCCACTGCCTGATTTACTGAGATGGATCTGATAGATTACCCTAACCCTCATCCAATTATGATAAATGAGCTTGTGCATATGGAGGGTCCTGCTGGGTGCTTGGAGTAAACTGGAGAGGATGATGCTAGATGGGCTTAAAAAGTGGTCTCAAAAACATAATATGAGTTTGAAAACTCTTAAACCTGAATGAATGGTATATATTTGAGATATTTAAATAGATTTTGAAACACTCTAGAATAGATTTAAAGAAATATTAAATTAGCAGAAATTGATTTTAACAAAATATTCATAATGAATTTCCTACAATTTCACGCATATAAACTGTATGTATAGTTCACAGTATTCTTTCTATTACATTAGCAGTAGACTTGTAAATTCATTGCAATTTACATAGAAGCCACTTGTTTTTCAGTTTCCGATTCCTGTTTTGCATATGTTTCTTCTGTACTTTTCCAGTATTTTTGTGTGCAAGCATTTTTTAGGGCATTGAGTAATGAAGCCGAACAATTTATTTGCTCGTGGTGATTTAAATATTTATTTGCCTTTCTTGTTTATCAATGGTGTGTTCAGCTTAAACATAATATTTGTTTCAGAGAAAATGCCACACACTTCCTGAAGAGCAGCACTTGGTGCTGTTTGCATGCAGTTTATTCATTTTGAAGAGCTGGAAAGTTCAGTGTATCAGTTATCCCTGCTTTTTCCTCTGCAAACAATAATGGTCAACATTTCACTTAGATTTGCCAGTTTAATTATCCGTTCATTGTACAAACATTTTCCCATTGGTCTCTTCTTGCTGTGTAAATTGTAAGAGGGCATAAAACCTGCCCTTACACCATCAAAGTTTAGGGAATTAGCATGTAATTATCTAGTTAACTGGATTCCCCCTAAGTGCTGATTCATTATACGCCCTCTGTGTGCTGCGTTCTTGGGTTTGTTTGCTTTTTGGCATTGCGGATCGGCAGCATATGTCCTTATGCCTGCTGTAAAACAGGCTGGACTTCCTGTTTAGACTATAGAAGGGGACAAATGGTGACTGCCAGGATTGTTACTAAGAATAAATTCACTGCTGAGAAGAGAAAGCACTTTCACTGGTGGTTATTTGAATAATTTTTTGTCGCAGTGAGTGCCAGAAACGCGTATCAAAATGTGATAATTCAGTAAAGATGAGCACTGCTTCACGGTTTAGAGCATGTTGGTCGTGCGTCTTAGGCAGTGTTGTTGGTTGCCCAGGAACCGAAGAGCCAGTTCAAATTACAGCACCATAAACGCAGCCGCAGGAGACCAAACAAAAGGTGAAACCAGTGTTTTGGTAGTCAAGTTCACTATGTGGCACCAGAAACTGGTAATGATGCATCGTAGAATAAAGTGGTCATTAGTATTATTGCTAATACTAGGGTTGAAGGGTTAGCTCACCCAAAAATGAAAATTCTGTCATTTATTCACTCTTATGTAGTTCTAAACAGTTTCGTTCATCATCAAGAAACAAATGAAGATATTTTAATGAACTCTAAGAGATTTCTGTCCCTCCATAGACAGTCAGCTACCACTTTTTCAAATTTTTTACCAAATTTATTTCTACCAAATTTTCTAAATTGACACGATAGCTAAAATGAACAGATTTAATATAGGCTTTTATTCACATAAACATTCATCAATGCACACATCAGATATGGTAAACGGAAGCTCAAGCATGTTCGCTTGATGTGCGAGAACCAATAAGGTTCATTCTCGTGTGTTATGCAGCATGTTTGAGCTTCCATCAGTGAGGTTTGTTCTTATGCATAAAGCAAGTGAGGTTGAGATTATGTTTGCTGATCAATGTTTGTGTGAATAAAAGCCTAAATTCAATCTTTTCATCATATGAAGTGATCGTGTCTCTTCAGGAAATTTGGTCTAAACCGCTCAATTCATATATGGATTACTTTTTGAAGCGTCAAAATGGTAATTACAATGCACGGATCAAATATAATGATGTTCATCCATTTTCTCAATTGTTTACGTTCACGTAAGCCATAAGCAACAGTGTTTACTAGGGCTGGGTATTGACTCAATTTTCACAATTCGATTTCTATTCACATGCTTGCGATTTGATTACGATTTCGATTCGATATCGATTATTTTGGATGTAGTATATCAGTTACAGTACATAGCAAATTTTCTAGAAGAAAAAAGTCTCAACTAATGCTGTAAACTACACATGGGAGTCAGTTGGTACTACTTTACTATAATATTGAAGGTTAAAATTAACTTATTTATATACAAACACCTAAATTACACTGTTTTTTTTATAATAAATAAAGTATAAAATATTTCTACTCCAATTCGTTTTTTTGAAATATAAACATTTAAATATTGGCCGTCATAACTGATTTATTCAAACATGCATTAAATATTGAAGAACATTATAATGAATATGTAACAGTCCATATATTTATCAGAATGCTGCTTTCTAGAGTTCACTTTTCTAGCTGACTAATGAGTTTATGGTCACTGAATATGTTTTTCTGAGGTAAATGTGACGTTACGTGACATTGTTTACAAGCTGTTTTATTGACGTCTTTCCGAGGTTGAAACACTGATTGAGCTATTACACGAGACATGATACGGATTTCGGTAAGTTGTACTGTATATTTTAACATACCTTCAGATGTTTAGTCATGTTTATTTTGCGCTGTAACTGGTATTAAAGCGGAGGAGAGGATGTTCACATGCGCTCCGTGCTGCCGCTTCTCTTTAACTGAGGCGCTAAAGCGATCTGTCACGTCACATTAAACAGCGCCAAAACGGTATTTATTTTTTGAATCTCATAATAAGATGGACGTCATTTGAAATCTAAAACTTTGCTTCATATCAGAAGTAACAAAGCACAAAGATTATTGCGATTTATTGGATGGGAGGCGCGCTACATGTTCTGTTCATTCATCAACTGAAAACAGACTAGACTAATCAATTCTTGGGATTTAAGAATCGATATCGATTCGTAAAAATGAGAATCGATTGATTTCTCGATTTTAATATTTTTTTTTACCCAGCCCTAGTGTTTATGAGGATATTCAGAGAGACGGCCATTTTGACATAATTTTGCATGTATGTGTCTGTTCAAGAACAAATAGAGAACAGAATTCGGTGTTCTCTGTGCGCGCGCACAGAAAACAGCACACGAGTTCAGAATTGAGTTGAATTTCAGAATTGACATTGCACGTCCTGCAATGTGACTCACGCACATGTGCACATCGCGATATCGATGCTAAAATATCGTGCAGCCCTAGCAAGGAGTTTCGAACAGTTTTCCAACATCACTTTTAAGGTTCAGTCACATTTACAGCTCAGCGAAATTTTGTGGGCAAAATTCAATCATTTAAAGATAAATCTGTGTGATCTGGAATTTAGTGTCAGGGCGAAACATTTCCCCATGCAGCTTTTACATCTGGTTCAAGTTATTCACTCAAATTCACCACATTGACAAACAGCTGTGTGAGCATACATCGCTACACATTTGACAGTGAAATAGTTTCATTTGTGAAATTTCTGAGAGATTTCACAATTGTGTCCACAGTCTTGTTGGTAATATGGGGTCACAAGTTTTGCCAGAAGTCCATTGTCAACTATCAAAAATGTACCGATCTTTGAAGCACAGCACGCACAGATGTTGGTGAACATTGGGAATTTGCAAGAAAACTTGAACCCACTGTGAAATCTGGGGGAATTTTTCATTATGTGAAATTCTCCTTTTCATTAGATTTCATTACGTGAAAAATCTCATCACTCGTGGATTCCTATTGAAATGACTGAGTTTGACAAAAAAACGAAAAATATGTTTGACATGCTGGAACTATTCCTTATCTATCTGTTGAACACTTTGATATTTGCTTCTCAGGAAACATTACGGTCTTTGTTTGAGGACGATTAATGGTGTGGATGAACATTAAGTACCACAAGCCTCTCATCGACTCATGTGGGAGTTTTGTGGGGGTCTCTGGGGTAAATGCAGTGCTCTTGTGTTCGGTCTCCTCGCAGTAGGGTTTGAATCTGTGTGAGAGATGCTGATGTGGCCTAATTGCTGTGTTTTTGCTCTGGGACTGAGAGAAAGAGACGTCCTCCCACAGGGACGTCCTCAACCACAACTGAGAAGGTTAATTGAAATGTTCGCTCAGTGAACGGATGAACTCTAGTCTCACGGTAGAGCTGTATGGGAGTATTGAGATTTTCCTGACCGTAGGTAAATTAAAGACCAGCTAGTCTTATTCTGAAATGCAGAAATTTTAATTAAAAACTCTAAGTTAGGGATTTTTAAACATTTTGATGCCAGGTATATAATGTTATAATGTTACAACAGATTTCCATATATATATATATATATATATATAAAAAATGCTGTTTGAATTTTCTATTCATCAAAGAATCCTGAAAAAAGGATCACAATTTCCACAAAAATATTAAGCAGCACAACTGTTTTCAACATTGATAATAATAAGAAATGTTTCTTAAGCAGCAAATCTTATTAGAATGATTTCTGAAGGATCATGTGACACTGAAGACTGGAGTAATGATGCTGAAAATTCAGCTTTGCAACACAGGAATAAATTACATTTTTTTATATATATATATATATATATATAAGATATTTTAAATTTGAATAGTGTTTCAAAATATAACTATTTTTACTCTATTTTTGATCAAATAAATGCAGCCTTGATGAGCATAAGAGACTTATTACAAAAACATTTAAAAATCTTACCTACCCCAAACTTTTGAATAGTGTATCATTTTTAAAAATTTATGGAGAATGTATTAAATACATTGACACTTTTTTTTTTAACACAGTTGACAGGCCTAAAATCTACCTATTTTCCTTACAAATTGTCTGTGGACCCGCTTGTGGCCTCTTGGGGGTCCATGGACCCCAGTTTGAAACCTTAATTAACTGTTTCTAAAGTTTTTAATCTTTATATTTGCTGTCTGACGCCCGCAATCAAACCTGCGCTGACATGCTTATCTAGACATATAGCTAATCTGTTCTCAAAAGTCTGTCTGTAATCCCATTACGGTGAGGTGACTTTTAATTAATCCATTAAGATTAACACCTACACACTTCCTCACATCACTGGTGGCTGTTGAAGCCGGTTGGTTTTATTCCTCTTGTTAACATACAGGGGAGTGAATTATCCACTTAATGAGTATACATTTGTCTAGATTTCATTGACTTTTGTTGGTTTGGGCCATTTCACATGACATCAGTTTTTCCCACTTCCCTTTGGTTTCACTTGTTTAAGTTGATAAGAGCTTCTCCACACCCAGTTATTACTTGTGGCAAAATCAAAGGAAATAAGATAGATTTTCCCGCTCAATCTGATACTGACAACAAGTCAGAAAAAGGCTGAGCTGGCAGAAGCCACAAATGCTTGAACATTCAGAGTCAGATCCTCATACTCTTTTATGGAGCAGGGAAAGATCTGGAATGTTTGGGTGTGTGTCCATCTGGCTAACACACTTTCTCTCTCTCTCTCCCTTTCTTTCTTTCTTTCTCTCTCTCTTGCAGGGGCTGGTGAATCTGGGAAGAGTACAATTGTCAAACAGATGAAGTAAGTTTCACCCCCAAATGTGTCCTCATAATATGTCATACTAGTTTCATAACATTTAGAAATCATGTGAGATGTAAAAGATAGCAGTGTTCATTTAAATTAAATGTGCAATGCATTACATAATCATTCGATTATGGACATGACTTATTAAGGGACTTCCCTGCGTTTGTCAGACTATTATAACCATGTAACATTTTAAACATCCTCATATATTAGAATTAAGCAATAGAGTGCTGCAGTGATGACGCATTTTGTTACTATCAGTCTGTTTCCCTCAACAAAAACCCAATAGGATTTTCTGTTGGCTTTTAGATTATTGCAGAAAATAAGCTCTGTGTCCAACAAAAGTTTATGATTCTTACACATTTTGTTCATCATTATCTTCACATGAACACAACTATTATGAACTTTATAGTGTAAATACAGTTGTCAAGTAAAAAACTTAAAATAGCTAATAAACAAACAACACCACGGTTACATGACTTCAACGTCAACACCATTAAGCTTTCGGCAATTTTTCAGTCTTTATTTAAAGGGATAGTTCACCCAAAAATAAATTATCCCATGATTTACTCACCCTCAAGCCATCCTAGGTGTATATGACTATTTTCTTTCAGACGAACACAATCGGAGATATATTTAAAAATATCCTGGCTCTTTCAAGCTCTATAATGGTAGTGAACGGGGGGCACGATTTTGAAGCAAAAAAAAGTGCATCCATTCATCGTAAAAGTACTCCACATGGCTCCAGGGGGTTAATAAAGACCTTCTGAAGTGAAGCGATAGGTTTTTGTACAAAAAGAAAAAAAATCCATGTTTAAAACTTTATTAACTGTAATAACTAGCTTCTGGCAGACGGCTGTAAACATCGATTTGCGGCGGAAGAGTGACCTCTGACCCGACTCATGATACAATGATGAAAGCGGAAGCACAGAGGATTGAGCAAAACAAAACACTGGTCATGAATTAGAAGTCTAAAACGAGAAATTTTAAAGAGAAATGTCTGAGGATTTCGATATAAGAAAAGAGGAGCTTCAGTTTGTTGCACAGCCCTATTTGTTTGAACCACGAAAGGGCGTCTAAGCTTATGCTACTCATCGTGTCAGGGGTTAATCTTGTGGTGCAAGTCGACTGGCGCAGTGTGTACTGTCGTCTGCCGGAAGCTAGTTATTTTAGATTATAAAGTTGTAAATATGGATATTTACACAATGAGGCTGTAAAAGTGGACTATTCACAATTAAAAGCGTTAAAAAAAATCACAAGGGAGTATTACTGATGTAGTTTATTATAAGATCAAACGTGAAAATATCTTGAGCTCGTTAACCACACACCCTTTTTCAGGCATTTAACCAAAAAACCCATTCAAACTGAGGGGTATGATGGAACTGCAAGTGCTAAAATGCTAACTCGTTTCTGGGTTTTGGCCAACAAAAATGCATCATCCATGCAGCAATGTATAGGGCAAATATAATTATATATCTTCATATTTAATGGGCGTTGTTTGGCACGGCGTGCAGCAGAACGCTTCCAACCTCTTCAGCCAGGACTGTATTCACAATATACATGCCAGGAACTATTAGCTTTATTACTTCAATTAATGGCATTGACTTTCTCCCACAGAATCATCCACGAAGCAGGCTACTCAGAGGAAGAGTGCAAACAGTACAGAGCTGTGGTCTACAGCAACACTATCCAGTCCATCATCGCCATCATAAGGGCCATGGGCCGTCTGAAGATTGACTTTGCGGATGCTGGGCGGGCTGTAAGTGCTGCTGTTATTATGTAAAGTGGTGTTAAATGCCTGCCAAATATATTCCAGGCCACTTATTTATGTAATGCTAAAGTATCAAAAGGAAATCAAGAGAAGGATGCATTTGATTGGCTGTTTTGCAGGATGACGCAAGGCAGCTGTTTGTTCTGGCCGGCTCCGCGGACGAGGGATACATGACGAGCGAGCTGTCTGGAATCATCCAGCGGCTGTGGAAGGATGGAGGTGTGCAGGCTTGTTTCAGTCGCTCCAGAGAGTACCAGCTCAATGACTCTGCCTCATAGTGAGTTTATCTCTCTCTCTCTCTTAGTTTTTTGGCATATTTTCTGCCCTGCACAGCCGTTTCCCACATAATGACCTTTGCGCTCCCCACATAATGCTGCTCCGTTTCCATTGTGGCCGCTGATCACGTCATTGGCTCGTGTACTGCGTGCAGACATTTTTTACATTGAGCCGAGTTATTATTGACATTATTCCATCCATTATGGCCCAGAATTCAAATATGCTTTATGCAAACTTTTCAAAAATGCAAATTTGTCCTGTGTTCTCAAAGCTTGCAGTAAACCCTTACCTTTTGCATACAACCCAGATGAACAATTCTATGGCATAATAAAAATGCGACGTGTCTGGCCGTTGGCTACAAAGATAAACCATTTTGAAATTCAAATTTTGAATGAATTTAATGCTACCTTTCACACATTTCAGGTCGGTCAAAAGAAGTCTCTTCTGCTCACTAAGGCTGCATTTACTTGATTAAAAATACAGTAAAATTATGAAACTTTATTACAATTTAAAATAACTGTTTTGTATTTGAAAATATTTTAAAATGTAATTTATTCCTGTGGTGATGATAAAGCTGAATTTTCAGCATCATTACTCCAGTCTTCAGTGTCACATGATCCTTCAGAAATCATTCTAATATGCTGATTTGCTGTTCAAGAAACATTTCTTATTATCAATGTTGGAAACAGTTTGCTTAATAGTTTTGTGGAAAGTTCAAAAGAACAGCGTTTATTTGAAATGAAATCTTTTGTAACCTTAAACTTACTGACCCTAAACTTTTGAATGGTAGTGTATAATCTTTTCAAAAGTCTGAACAAAGCATATACTGAAGTTCAGATAAATGAGCAACTTTGAGCTGAATTAATTCAAATACATGTGATTTTAATTCTGTTCATTTAAAGTTACAAATCAGGACAGGTTTCCTAAACTAGTCTGTCATTGGTTAGACAAACAGACAGGACCTATTGTGCTATTAGTTGACCCAGTGTTACTGTAATTGGATGGTTAGGATACTCAAACCAAGCAAAAGCACGATAGTATTTTCACTTTTTTTGTGAAATCAACTTGAGTGGCTTATTTTTTTTCAATTAAAGACTTGCATTTCACCTTTAAGTCATTATGAATAACTGATTTTTATATATAATAATAATTAATCTGTATTTTCTCTCTATAGCTACCTGAATGACCTAGACAGAATATCCAGTCCTTCCTATGTCCCAACTCAGCAAGATGTCCTGAGGACCAGGGTGAAGACTACTGGTATTGTGGAGACCCACTTCACTTTCAAGGACCTTCACTTCAAGTGAGTATTGATGCTGTAACTGCACACGCCAAAACAGATGGGAAAAAATCGTGTTTTTTGAAACGTGCAGTACCTGAGAGTATGAACACTGTTCTGACTTTGTTTGATGGGTGTGATTCATGTGATTCAGCTTTGAGTTGAGTCATCTGTTTATGCACTGTTTTATCATAGTCTTTGTCTGATCAATCTCCCTTTTAATCTCATTTTTATTTATAATATATATATATATATATATATATACCACAGTTCCTTGAAAATATCATTGTGTATTCAGTGTGAGTGTCCTAGAGTGCATCTCACCACCACCCACATCTCTTCTACTTTCAGAATGTTTGATGTGGGCGGCCAGAGATCCGAGAGGAAGAAATGGATCCACTGCTTTGAGGGAGTGACCGCCATCATCTTCTGTGTGTCTCTCAGCGATTACGACCTCGTCCTGGCTGAAGATGAGGAAATGGTGAGCACTTAAACAAGATCCCTTTCAGTGTCAGCATCACGAAACAGAAACTTTGCCTTTTTAAAGTTCCTCTCAAACAGTACTTGGTTTCTTCTCTTGTAGAACCGAATGCATGAGAGTATGAAGCTGTTTGACAGCATCTGCAACAACAAGTGGTTCACGGACACCTCCATCATCCTGTTTCTCAACAAAAAGGATCTGTTTGATGATAAGATCAAAAAAAGCCCGCTTACTATTTGTTTCCCAGAGTATACTGGTATGAATATATTAATCTCTCAATCCTATATATGAATATATTTTATATATATATATTTTTTTTTTCTGGAATATTTAATGTGATAGAAAAATAAGAATCTAATTCAACATTAAAAAATATGACAGACATATGTTGAGCGCATGAACACACAATGGCCAGTCAGAGGGGTTTAAGAATCCACTCAACAGCGCTTAAAATGCTAGGGGAAAATGCTGGTCTTGTCACATTTTTTAAAACTTCAGTACCGACTTTTGACAACACTACAACATATTAATTGTGTGAAACTCTCTACAAGGATCCAGCACGTATGAGGACGCGGCCGCTTACATTCAGTGTCAGTTTGAGGACCTGAATAAGAGGAAGGACACCAAAGAGATCTACTCCCACTTCACCTGCGCCACCGATACCAAGAACGTGCAGTTCGTCTTTGACGCAGTCACTGACGTCATCATCAAAAACAACCTTAAGGACTGTGGGCTCTTCTAAAACGAGCCATCTCACTGGTGAGCAGAAACACAGGAACTTAATGACTTCATTTGTATGATTTTGGTAAAACTGCTTATTCATCCATCCAACATTCACTTTTGATCCTTTTGCAGTGTGACGCGAGTGGCCTGACGTGAAACCTTTGGGAGAACCAGAGCAGGAGGAAGGTCAACCATGAACCTGAATGTTAAATGCGTTACTTAACTTTATATTTATGTTCTCTGAACATTTTAGATTTTTTTTTTTTTTTTTTTTTTAGGGCGTTTTAGGGGAAAAAAAAAAAAGCATTTTGTGTAAAATATTTGTACAACTGTAATTGTTGCTGGAATTTTTCACCATTTTTAGATGTTGACTTTACAGGTCTTTTTTAAATGGTATTTTTCATTCAAAGGGTTTTTGGGAACATTATTCTCTCTCTCTACTCTGAATAATAAGGTCATGTGCCTTGCAGTTAATGTTGCAGTGCTTTCCCCCTTCTCTTCAAGTTAAATATGAGCCAGTTGATATTTATCCACACGGCTATCATCTGTTCAGTAGTGGTCTAGATCATTGAAAGCTAGATATTTTTAAGACAAAACAACTGTGGGTGATCTCAGAGCTGTGAATTGTGAATGGGGGAAAATTGAAACATGCTAGAACCTTCTGCTTAGCCGTCATTACCAGCACAAGTTATGTCAGATTTGCCTGTGATTGGAATGATGGGAAAAACTGTGGTGAGCCCTGAAATTTGCTGATGAATTGGTTCCTCTGCACCTGCAAATCATGAACTGTTTTAATGGAGAACTCAGCAAAAGGTCAACATTTTGCATTAATAGGCATTTTTACTGATCAAAAGGAACCATTTTTGAATACATTAATAGGGACCAAAGAATTTCTCCTTAGAATTCATGTAACGCTTTTAATTTTTGCACTAGGTCCACATAGCCATGTTACATAACAAATGATTTAACTACCTGTACAATGTAATGTCTCATAGAAGCCTTCAGTAGAAGCACAAATGTCTTTTCTGATAGTAACATGGTCAATTAAAATGGTTTTAAACTTCACATCCAATAAATGTAGGTTCTTATTGTATGAGAACAAATGTTGACTAATATCCACTATTTTGCTAATAAAAATGCTGTTGAAATAACAGCATCCTGAAATAAAAGTTCTGGCTTGAAGTTTTTCTTTTCACTTTTAAAATGAAAATAGCCCATTCCATAACATTATATAAATGGTAACTCTTTTTATTAAACCAAAAAAATTTTATAAGAGTGCTTTTGCTTTGAATGGAAGTTTTTGAAGTGTATGAGAGATCCATAAATAAATATTTTCCCCATAGGAAAACTTGAGAGCTCTTGCATCACAGAAGGTTGATGAAACACGGAAGCACACTGCACTCTTGTGGCCATGACAAGACAAGGCAGAAGTGTGGCTCCCATTGGCCTTTAGTTGTCATGGTTTAACAGGCAGGCAAATTATTTGAATGACTTAAAGTGATAATATAATATTATAAATGTATTATAAATTATGAATTTTTGTCATATAGATTTAATGTATAATATTATACATTTAATATATAATAAAATGTAATGTGATTTTTGTCTCAAGTTTATTTTCATTAGTGTTTATTTTATCTATCTATCTATGGTAACACTTTTGAATAAGGTTTCATTTGTTAACATTGATTACATTAGTTAACATTAACAATGAACAATACTTCTACAGCATTTATTAATCGCAAGATTCGCTAATGTGCTGAACTAACACAATGCTGTAAGAATATATTGTTCATGTTAATGCAATATGTTAATAAATGAGACCTCATTGTAACGTGTTAATGTATACATATATAAATATAAAACAACCACATATATGTGTGTGTGGGTCAATGACGTGATGGGTCTTTTTTTTTTTTGTCTAAATGCCTTAATAATAATAAAAAAAGATATGACATCCAAAGTATGTAAGGTAGTACAACTAGATCTCTTTTATTGAATCCAATTGGTTTTAATTATATTTTGCTACATATAAAGGTATTTTAAAGATTTTGAAGTGTCAAAAGGTCATTCGGTTTAACCATCCAAAGGCCAATACAGCCATTTCATTTGTGATTAAAATATCTTAAAAATGTAATAAATGTATATATTTTTTATTCTGGCATGATTTTATAACATCATATATCAACAAAATGCAAAATGGTATTAAAATTATGTGTAGAAGTCGTTGCTTTGTTATGAGAAAGAATGTCCGGAAAAATGAATTTCATTGATGTCATTCAGAGTAACCAATATAAAGGGACCATTTTGGATCAAGTCATGCAGTCAGTAACGTGACCGGATGTGACATCATTCAGACACTGCAAAAGACCACATGGTTGTGAAGCAAAGTAACTAACTCTCTCTTAACTATTTGAAAAATTCATGATTTCACTTACTCATACGCATGTCCCGAAACAGGTCATTCGGTACAACCGCTATAAAACACGGAAAATGTTGTAATATTTTAAAAACTTGTACTAAATATAAAATGTTTGTCATTTTGTTACCTAACTAGCAAGCATTAGCATTGTTTGAAAATATCGTCATTTGGTATAACCAAAAGTGTCATTTGGTAAAAGCGAAATTTTGGTTAAACCGAATGACTTTTTTGATAACAAATTTTGTCCATCTTGTAAAAAATGACAAAAGCAGTGTTAATTGATTATAAACAACACATAATATCATTGTTAACACTTAAAGGTGCAATATGTATTATTTTCTGTCCGCTAGAGGCCTATTCAAAACAAAGGCGTAGCTTGATGACGCCAAGTTTGAGCGCGGAATCTTGGGACATGTGGTCTTCACCTCACAGCCGGTGGAAAACAATTGGGATAGGACTCGGGAAGAAATCATGTTCATGGATGCGATTATTAACGTTACTGTAGTATGAAGCAGAGCAGGTTGAGTGTTGCTGGAGTGATTGCGCAACACACGCCTCACGAGCAGCGGAACTTTTATTATGCCACAGTCGCCGGCGCTGCTTCCGCTTTTCCGGTCAAGCGTATGAGGTAACACAGCTCTGTTTATCATATTAGATACATTTGAGAGTGTTGAAAATGATATTATAACGTTACTCTGTGCGTTCGCTCGGCGGCTGCTGTGAGACTCTTGCTGCACACTGCAGTAAGCTACATCGATTTTAGAATATGATATTAAATGCTGGATGGCTTGTGTTGATAAATGGCATGCAATTAATTTTAAAACGTATTGTATGATGGAGAAAATGCTGTATTACTGTTACTAAAAATAAAGCTACATTTGATTATGCTATGTTAGCTACTTCACAAAATAGTGTTTTTCTCTGAGGCATGGTAAAGCATGGTACTCGCAAAAAATCAAGAAAATTAGATTTAAACAATAAGACTAAACATGTTGAGCTATATAACAATAATTCGTTTTCTGTCTACAAATATATCAAAACAGTTGTTCCCTTGTCTATTAAAACATGTAATATATTAAAGCGTCTTTGGTGTTGTTTCCATGGTTTCTACAAAATAAAACCGGAAACCGAGGGTAACGCGGGTATGATGCAATTGACAGGCGACTCCTCACACGTCCCGGAGCCTTGGTTAAAATAGCAATTTTCTCATGATCTACAAATAGTTGTAAACATTTGGGATGTTGTAAGTACTCAAGTGAACAAAATATATAACACTGGTCTAGTGGTTTTTGGATATTTTACTGCAAAATTCTTACATATTGCACCTTTAATAAAACTTCAAAATTAATTATATCTCCATAGTTTTTTTTTTTTACACTTTTAAAAACCTTATTTGTCAATGACCCATATATGTATGTATATGTGGTTGTTTTATATATATATATATATATATATATATATATATATGGTAACACGTTACAATGAGGTCTCATTTCTTAACATATTGCATCATTATTTCATCATTAATTGATTGGATGGTTGTGGTTTGCAATTGGTTGATCTCATGTGAGTGACAGGTTGTCCCGCCCTCATGCCAGTAAACATGTCATCAGAGAAGAGAAGAGATGTCACTGCAAGAGGGAGGGGAAGTTATTTTGATTAAAGATTGCAAGGGCACGTGAATTTAAAACAATAATGATGTGCATGGTTAAATCATTTATAATTAATGCTACAATATTCCATTAAAAAAAAAATTGTCAATTTTGATTTCATGGTGATTTTAACCACAACTGACACACCATTAGATCATCCACATGTCCATGTTGCCCAGGCTCTATTTTAGGGTAAGATTGGGATTTAAATGTAAGCGATTTGACTAATCTCTCAGGCCTCCTGCGGGGAGATAAAACAGACAGCTAATAAAGTGGAAAGAGATGGAAAACCTGATCAAAAGAATCCATACTTTACTACACCGGATCTCCAATATCCTGATCAGACAGCATCAGGGCCTTGTAACAGCTCTGTCTGTTTGATCAACCACGTAACATTAACATTATAGATGAGCCTGACTATTTTAGCAACTTTAATCCACTCCGTGTACTTTGTGGATGCCAAATGGGTGTAATTATTTCTGAATATTGCATATGCCAAGACACAATAGCTTTTAAGGTGAATTTATGGGCATTTATTTATTGCTGAATAAGTTCCTTTCTGTGGTAGTAATACTATATAATGGATTTTAACTAATGGACATTAGATGTAGATTGAACATGTACATTTTTAAGGTTTTATTATAGCTCTTATATCCTGGTTGTAAAATATGTGCCCATAAAACTGTTGTCAATAATAAGTCTAGCAATAAATATAGACCTTTTATGGTTGGAGAAATCGAATAAGCCTTGTAATCCTAATCCAGACAACATTTACTGAACATATTATCTGGTTTAATCTGCATATAATCTGCATGATCTCATTTTGATAAATGTTGTTGCATCTCATCTATTTTGTAACCTTATCTAAAGGTCATTAGAACAGTTTTAGTGAACTTTAGACTTATTTCAAACTCATATAGAATACAAGTGTGTTTTAAAAACTAGAGTACTGCAGAGAAAGCATTATTGTTGCCATTACTTTTTCGGTCCGAATGCAACGATACGATGTACTACCGGCCTGTCAACGTATTTTCATACTGCTCACGCAGACATCACACGTCATCAGCGCGTTTCATGCAGACATCAGTCACCGAACACCGCAAACAGCCGCCATCTTATGCTGCGTTCACGCCATAACTACTGTAATTTGTAAGAGATGAAAACACGTGACGGGTTCGTGACTCGAATTTATGCGGTTCAATGACAACACTATCAACACCGAAATGAATCTGCAACAGGCAGTTGGAAGTGGTACAGGTCAGTGCTCTTTAAGTTGTTTATGTTCATTATTATTTTAATGTTATGTACTTTGAGACAAGGGTGAGTATTTTATTCTTACAAATAACTTGAATATTTTGAGTCCATTCACCAAAAAGATTTGTTCACTGATTCATTCGGTGACTCTTTCTGCAGGTTACATAGTACACCAGTAGGTGGCGACAAGTGAGTGTCTTTAGGAATATTACATGCTAGTAAGTCTCAACAGATTTCGGAAATCAAAACTGACCATTCTTATTTTTTAATGGAATATTGCGGTGCTTATTATAAATGATTTATCCGATTTATCCATATATTTTTTTTTTAAATTCATGTGTATTTAATATTTATTTGCAATGACATCTCTTTTCTGATTACGTTTACTGGCGCTAAGGCGGGAAAACGATCGAAAAAAAAATCTAATCAATTCCTGATGGACAAAATCAAGTCCTGCCCTACATTTTTTCAAGTTTTTTTTTTTGTTGCGGAACAAGAACACATTTTTTTCTTGTCTGAGAAGCCATTTAACGCAGATATACGTCACATTAGGGATCTTGTCAAAAATAATAGTTTAATTTACATTTATTATAAGTGAGCCATTTTTTAAATAAACAACATTCTACCCTGGCAACTGTCTAGCCATGCCTTAGCAACTATTTAGAGCACCCTAGCAACCGTATGACAGCATGAATAAGCCATATCTCAGCACCAGAACATCGTAGAGAGACAGGGTTTGACTACTGATTTGGGCAGACGTCCAGTCTATTAGCTTCACCCTGGTATATGTCTAGACACACCCTAGCAACCAGTTACAGCAGCCTAGCAACCATTTGGTAGCATGAATAAGCCATATCTCAGCACCAGAACATCATAGAGACACAGGGATTGGCTCTTTTCATTCAGACACACATCCATTCTAGAGCTGTCAAAAGTACAGACTTCGGTACCTAGTCGGTAGGGCTGGGCGATACAGCTAAAAAAATTATCACGATATAATGTTTCATATTGATCGGTATCGATAATTATTGAAAAAATTTTAGCAGAAAAAAAATGTTTGAATTTAACCAATGCATTTTTAATTAATGCAAACAACAAATAATTTTTAAAACAAAATAAAATTTAAACAAATCTTTCTAATATTTTATATGAAGATTAAATAAATAAGTGTTAAAGAAACTTAGAGCTGCACAATTCTGTATAAATTGAGAAACTTTTTTGTTTCAAACCGAGATCACAATTCTGAATGACAACTAAACGAAATAATGTAATTTAATAGAGGTTCTGACAAAATATTAATTGCTGCAGTCTATTTTAAAATTTTAAATATATTTGGATTAATTATTTTTAAAAAATAAATCTGTTTGGATGTATGATTCAATGACACGCCCATAAATACTCTTGTTTCATTACTGGATGTGTCACAGTGTATTTGAAAGAATCTGTTGAAAGAAGATTCAACGTCAAATACATTTTTTAACAGTCACTTGTCGCCACCTGGTGGTGAAACAATGTAATCGATAAATGCGTCGTTTTCAGCGCGTTCAAGTTTCTTTCAAAAGCTGATTTGCTCTATTTTGATTGATAACATAGACATTAGTGTTTTATCTGAACTATAAACTTTTATCGCAGTACTTCTGTGATAATTTGAATATTTGTAGCACAGAAATAAAGATACTGTGTGATTGAAAACACTGTTTGTGCAGCTGTTAATACCTACATAACAACTGCTCTCTCAAGACGAACTTTGAAGTAGATCAACTGTAAGATGTAAGGAAACCATGAAACTGCCACACTGACGAGCTGATATGTCTTTTTTTATTCACAATCTCCTCGTCGCCGGCAGGTACAACACTCGTTTTCATGTGTTTGTGTGTTCTGATCTCACGTGGCGATTGCGCAACTGAACTCCACAGCAACTTGTTTGCGTGTCACTCGTAGCGCGTCTGTTTGTGATCCAGGGACAGAGCGAGAGTTGTTCATGCAACCGAACTTCATGTCTGTTTACATTTTAATGCATTTAAGTGAAACTATGTCGAGAGTTATATCGAACATTTTTTATATCGTTATCGATTAAGACGTACCGTCGATAAATATCGATATCGTTTTATCGCCCAGGCCTACTAGTCGGTACTGAAATTTAAAAAATGTGACACTTTGAGCGCTGTTGAGCGGACTTGTAAACACCTCTGATTGGCCATTGTGTTCACGGCTCATCGGATATGTCTGTGATTGGCTACAGTGATTGTAAATAGTCATCAATGACGCTCTTCACCGAGCGCTTACACAGATACACACGGGAGCATTTGAAAGCAGGCGTCTATTGCCGACCAGTCCGCTGATAGATACCTGCTTTCAAATGCTCAAGCTCCCGCTTTCAAATTCAAACACTTCCGTGTGCTTTAAAACGCTCCCGTGCGTTGATTATTGTAGCCAATCACAGACATATCTGTTGAGTGCGTGAAGACAATGGCCAATCAGAGGTGTTTACAAATCCGCTCAACAGCGCTCAAAGCTTCACATTTTTAAAATTTCAGTACCGATAGGTACTGAAGTTGGTACTTTTGACAACTCTAATCCAGCCTATTAGTTTCACCATGGTAACTATCTAGCCACACCCTAGCAACCATTTACAGCACCCTAGCAACCATATGGCAGCATGAAAAAGCCATATCTCAGCACTACAATATCATAGAGACATGGGAGTTGGCTTCTTTTTTTGGTTTGGAAACCAGTCTGTAAGTATCACCATGGTAACGGTGTAGCCACACCCTAGCAACCATTTAGAGCACCATAGCAAAACATAAACAGTGTGATATCTCACACTGTGATGTCTCATGTGATATCTCCGTATCACAACATTGCACAGACTAGGAAGTTAGCAATCACGCAAAGGACCCTCGTAACTGCCTAGTGCTGAGTTTTCCATGGCAAGCACCACTCATATTTTCTTTGGAAAATGTACATCTAGTTTTTTTTTATTATTATACTTATTATATTTGAGTGAGTCACTCAACAGATTTCTTTAAAAAAAAAAAAACATACGAGTAGAAAATGTGACGATCTTGCCAATCATACTATCAAAAATAATAGTTTAATTTAATTTTATTGCAAATTTACAATACAAGAAACATACCACAAGACACAACCACCAAGATAAACACAAAAAATGGGCAAGGAACATGTAACGTGAGGGGAACATATTATGAGATTAAAGTGATAGTTCACCAAAAAGTGAAAATGTTGTCATCATTTACTCACCCTGATGTTGTTCCAAACCTGTATGAGTTTCTTTCTTCTGTTGAACACAAAAGAAGATATTTTGAAGAATGTTGGTAACCAAACAGTTGACACTTCCATAGTAGGAAAAACAATACTATGGAAGTCAATAGCATCAACTGTTTGGTTACCAACATTCTTCAAAATATCTTCTTTTGTGTTCAACAGAAGAAAGAAACTCATACAGGTTTGGAACAACATCAGGGTGAGTAAATGGTGACAACATTTTCATTTTGGGTGAACTATTGCTTTATTAATAATAATAATAATAATAATAATAATAATAATAACTGAAATTAAAAAAAAAAAAAATCACATACAGGGTCCAATTATACTTTGCACTTTTGCAATATCCCTTATGAATCGAGATATTTGTTCTTGAATCAAGTCGATCTATTCCATGAACTCTGTAATCGAGCAACATAAACATCCTGTTTAAGGCACCTTTCTTCCCTTTTCGTCGAAGACACACTTTAACGTGAAGCCCGCTCTAAGGAATGCACTAGCATTCCTGCCTCCTCGCAGACATCACATCCGGGTCACTCGGCAGTCAGCGTGTAAGCGAGCGTGCTCCTCCATACAGTTGCGTACTGCTGCTGCAGCTCTCAGCGCAACTCCACTGCATGCAACATGGATACTATGAGCAGCGGCCAGCCGCGGAGGATCTGAGCGCGCCTCGGGACAGGCGCGGACACGCGATACGCCACACTGGGGCAGGGATGAGGTGCCATCCAGCAGACGCACACTGGTAGGCAAGTCGTCAATTGTCAGCGATGTCAAAGAGTCTGAAGAAGAAGAACCACTGGACGAACAAAGTCCACGAAGCGGTGCTCACCAGGAATAAGGAGGGCGAGCTGGGGTTTGACTTGAAAGGGGGCGCCGAGAACGGCAATTTCCCTTATTTTGGGGAGGTGAAGCAGGGTAAGGTGGCCGTCCAGAGCGGCAAGCTGTCCCAGGACGAGCTGCTCTTGGAGGTCAACGATACGCCGGTGGCAGGGCTCACCATCAGGGATGTGCTGGCCGTGATCAAGCACTGCAAAGACCCGTTCAGGCTGAAGTGCGTGAAGCAAGGTGAGGATAAACATCAGCGCGCCGCCGTCTCTACGTGAAAGCGAGTGAGCGACCCCTCCGCTGTCTGGGGCTGCTGTCTGCACATTATTTCAGCAGAAATCCTGTTTACACACAAAGGTGCATTCGGATACGGCGCGCGATCGGGGTGGTTATCGATTGTAGCCGCGAACGTTCCATTGTCGCTCGTGGCAACAGAAGTTACTGTGTAGTGGATTGTCACATAAACATGTCAATAAAATTTGAGCTTTGTTTGGATTCTAAGCACCGTGGTATCATGCACGAGGGGGCGGAGATTGTTCTGCCCTGTTTTGGAGATATTTTGGCCCGCGGGTCCGCCATGGGCGAACTGGGCGAATATTTGAAGGCAATTTCATTGATCTCGTAAATTGCACGGTGGCTGTGGCAAGCCGTTTAAACATTTATTCTTTAGCGCTTACTAGTAGCTACTGTTAAGTTATATTAGTAGTATAAATTAGCATTATTTTACTAGTACTTATTATATTAATTGACTAGTGAGTAATCTAGTGTTGACTATAATTATTTTTAATCTTAGTAGCAACTATTTATTAGAAGCTAGTAGGTCTTATTCCAGTAGTGACTTGTATCACTAATACTTATTGCATTCCAGTACTTATTCTTTTGTTATTAGTCACTATCATTATGACTAGTCCATTGTCACTGGTAATTGAACATTTTTGTCAGTGAATTCTTTGTGAATCTGTGTTTCAAATAACAACTATTTTCTAAGTATGTACTCCATTCGTTGCTGGTTGCCTTGTTCTAGTTTTAATAGTAACTATTCATTTGGTATTAGAACTTTTTCTATTAGGTTATAGCTTATTAAATTAAGTACTAGTACTTAAATACATCAGTACCTCTTTGAATAGTTATACATGTTTCCTTAGTACCAATAAGGGTTATTATCGTAACCTAAAACTATTAATTGAAATAAAGCTTAAAATATATAAAATATATTTAAATATTAATGCTGGGCAAACGATTAATCGCGATTAATCGCATCCAAAATAAAAGTTTGTGTTTACATAATATATGTGTGTACTGTGTATACTTATTTTGTATATTTAAATACACACACATACATGTATATATTTAATAAATATTTGCATGTATATACTGTACATATATTTATATAATTTATATTATATATAAATATTTTATATATAAAAAAAAACAACAAATTTTTCTTAAATATATACATGCATGTGTGTGTATTTATATATACATAATAATTATACACATCACACACACATTATGTAAACACAAAACTTTTATTTTGGATGCAATTAATCGTTTGCCCAGAATGATTAAATATATAAAATATATACAATATTAGACATGGGAACTAAACGAAAATTTAAAAATGTTGCCTTAAGAAAAAACTGGAGTTGAAGCACTAAAATTACTAACTGGAAATAACTAAAAACTTAAACTGAGATAAAAATAAATTCAACTTAAATAACTTAAAATGACAAAGGCACATAACAGAATTACTCAAAATTAAATTAAAATGATGAAAACTGAAAATATGAAAATAAAAGCTTATTCAAAATATCAAAAAGTATAATAGTATACAAATAATAATAAAATAACACTGGTATCAGTTGAATAGACGTTAGGATTAAGGCTGGACGATTATGACCTAAAATCAAAATCTCGATTAATTGAACATTTTACCTCGATTACGATTAATGAACAAGTTATTTTTTTGCTTTTTTTTTTTTTTTTTTTTGCACTCATAGTTTACTGACAGGGTTTATACTGTATGTTACTAATAACAGTGGGGATAAACACTAGTGTCATATCACTAGTGTATTATGTGTAAATATGTACTAGTAAAGTAATATATACTAGTAGCAGCTGGGATATTGAAAAAGATACTAGTCCAGTAGTGTTCAGGAATTAATGTTAAAATGGCTTGCCATAAGGTGGCAGCTCTTAAAAACAATGGCATTCCTTGGTGAACAGAAGATGGGACTTGCTGTGTAAATGGGAGGAGTGATGTTATCTCTAACACAGATGTTGACTTACAGTGATGGGATTTGAGGGCATGCAGCTGTCTTCAGGTCTACAGTGCTGAGTTTCAAACAATGCTTATAGTACATCTGCAGTGTTTTTCGTTCTTGTTTGAAGCAAACTTCAGCCCCTGGGCCAGCGCTTTGGAAAGCATCCCCAGTTCCCAAGTGAAAGCAAAAAATATCTTGATGCAAGCAATGCTTGTGTCTAGGGAGATCCAGATCAGTGGAGTGGCTGAGTAAATATTGATTGGCTGCTGAAGATCAGGGTTTGGGTAACTTGTCCGAAAGCCGTTTTATAGTGTGCTTATATTGTAAGAGGCCATAAGAACAGAGAGGCTAGCTGAATAAATTTATTTCAATGATTGAAATTTGGTACAGTAAGCCATTTGAATGCAGGAATGGACTGGCGATAGGATGCACCATGATTTCTCATTGTAGGCCTGTTGACTTGTGAGGCGGCTATTGAACGCTAACTAATATACATTGCGAATGTCCAAATTTGGGATTTGAACCTGGGTCTTTGTGATTTCATTACAAGATTCTCTCGTTTTCAAACATCCTATTCCATTGGTGTGTGTGTGTGTGTGTGTGTTTTTTAAAGATTTATTTTTGCCTATATCATGACAACACAGTATGTAGACAGGAAGAGAAGTTGGAGAGAGAGAGGGGAACAGGATCGGGAAAGGTCCACGAACTGCGCTATATGTCGTGCGCTGCCCATGAGGCTATTGTCGCCGACTTTCATTGTTGTTTTTTCCATATAGTTGTGTAATTTGATTGTCCTACTAAGCTAAAAAACAGGTATTTAAAGGGATAGTTCACTCAAAAATGAAAGTTCTTTCATCATTTACTCACCCTCATGTTGTTCTAAACCTTAATAAGTTTTACAACAGTTTTTGTCTATAGAGTGAAGGTCAGTGGGGTCCAAACCAAAAAAAACGAACGTTCATTCGCCGCAGTTCACACCATCTCGCCCAGAAAAAGTACACAAGTTGTGAGAAATTACGATGAACAAAAACGTGACATGAAATACAACGGCAATTGTCTTGTTATGATGAACAGGATATATTTACGAATATATTTGTATTTCGTGTCACATTTTTGTTAATCTTAATTTCTCACAACTTGTGTGCTTTTTCTGGGCGAGATGGAGTGAACTGCGGTACTAAGAGATTCTCACGAACGCGCATGTCGTGTAGCCAAGCACTGAAGACCAACGGCCATGGTCAGGATTTTTGTTAAATAATACATTAAATTTCATATCGTATACCCCCAGAACACCTGGAATATACGACATGTCGCATGAGATCATTCTGAGATACTCTGTCGTCTTTTTAAGAAACTGGATGATGGTCACCATTATGTGGACATTTTTTAAAAATTCTCCTTTTGTGGTCCATATAAGAAAGAAGGGCAAACGACATTAGAACAACACCAGGGTGAGTAAATGATGACTTAATTTTTATTTTAGGGTGAACTATCCCTTTAAAGGATTAGTTCACTTCAGAATTAAAATTTCCTGATAATTTACTCACCCCCATGTCATTTTCTTGTCTTTCTTTCTTCAGTCGAAAAGAAATTAAGGTTTTTGAGGAAAACATTACAGGATTTTTCTCCATATAGTGGACTTTAACGTGAACCAATGGGTTGAAGGTCCAAACTGCAGTTTCAGTGCAGCTTCGAAGGGCTCTACACGATCCCAGCCTAGGAAAAAGGGTCTTGTCTAGCGAAACGATCAGCCATTTTCTAAAAAAAAAAAAATTATATAAACACAAATGCTCATCTTGCACTAGCTCTGCGATGCGCCACGCATTACGTAATCACGTTTTTAAAGGTCACGCGTGATGTAGGCGGAAGTACCGACCCAGTGTTTACAAAGAGAACGTGCAAAGTCAAACACCCTTTACAAACAAAGGGTAAAACAACGATGTCTGGCAATTTTGAAGGTGGAGGAGAAAATGAGATGGAGTTTTCCGTTTTTCCGCCTATGTCACACGTGACCTTTCCAACATGATTACGTAATGCGTGGCGCATCGCAGAGCAGTTCAAGATGAGCATTTGTGGTTAAAAAGTATATAAATTTTTATTTTTTTAGAAAATGACCAATCGTTTCGCTAGATAAGACCCTTATTCCTCGGCTGGGATCGTGTAGAGCCCTTTGAAGCTGCACTGAAACTGCAATTTGGACCTTCAACCCATTGGTCCCCATTGAAGTCCACTATATGGAAAGAAATCCTGGAATGTTTTCCTCAAAAACCTTAATTTCTTTTCGACTGAAGAAAGAAAGACATAAACATCTTGGATGATATGGGGGTGAGTAAATTATCAGGAAATTATAATTCTGAAGTGAACTAATCCTTTAAGACTTATTAAGGTACAATAATAATTGACATATGAACAGATACAGTAGGTAATAGTCTGTATTATACGCATGTGCATCATATGCTGTGGGATTTGGTGGGCCAACTGCTGCTACATTTTTTTTTTTAGTCTCAGTTAGTCCATCCTGCTTTGATGTGATGGAGGAGATGGTGTGTTTGTATTGGTGTGTCTTGGTGCATGTCCAGGACTCGCTTTTGTGGCTTGGCGGTTACAGGGACTTTGATGCCCAAGTTACTTGTCATAATGACCCAATTCTGACAGTTATATAAATATCAAGCTAAATAGTCAACTAGGCTGACTTCATACCATCACATTTATGCGCAGCACCACGTTTCATTTGGAATAAAGCACGTCTATTGCAGTCTTATTTTAGAAGTCGTCTTTAATGTTTTCATTTAATCTTCTGGGGCCGATATTTGGTTTAGTGGTCTCGTAATCCTGTGCCACTACACTACTTCACTCTCAGCGCGTCGAACAATCCGGTGCTGCGACCTTCAGTTTTCCTAGACTCTTTTGATGCGCTGTCAGTTTTTAAATATCAGCAATATAATCTCATTATTTTTCAGTTGTGAAGTGCAATAATTGGTTATATAACATATTCATTTTGCACAAATGGATTTGCAAACTGATTAACACGAACATGACTCTGAGCAGATTTCTGCAGCCTCGGGGGTTTAACTTATTTTGCTTTGAAGTGTAATTTATCCATGACAGTCATTATTCTGTCATAATGGTCATAATTTCCTTAGAGATGTGGGATAGATTTGGTATTTCATCTTGCATTTAGTCATTTTTAAATAAGTCATCTTCTTTCATCTGTGTTTTTCAATATTTCATCATTATTTCCCATCTCTTATGATCTCCCTTTCCTTTACATCTATAAAGAGTACACATAAGAGTGGGGTAAGATGTGACGCCCCTTAATCTAGCAAACTGTGCATAATGTTGATCATATATTTAGAAAGAACCCGTCACCTACAGCCAGACTGAGAGATCCACGTGAGAAAAGCAAAATGTTATGCTAAGAATGAACATTTTCTACATGGTAGATAGGATTATTTAGGTATAAAAATGTATATTATACATCATGTTAATGTATTGCCAATTTATAAAACTATGTATTATTGTGCATGCATATTATAATGCTTATTATTATTATTACTATTTTAATTTAAATTATGTTCAGTTGATGTTCAGTTAGTATTTTGAGCGTTTCATTTTTATATTTCCAGTTTTCATTTTAATTTTAGTTTAATTGTTAGTAAAATTATGTGCTTTTTAATTTTTATTCATTTTTTTTATTTTTGTTTTTTCAGTTAGTAATTTAAGCGCTTCAACTTAAACTTATTTCAGTTAGTTGCCAAGGCAACATTTGTAATTCTCTTTTAGTTTAGGTTTTTCATTGAATATTTATATTTTATTTCAGCTTTTTCAATTAGCAAAAATGTTTTTAATAGTTTTAGTTAACGAGAAGTGGCACATCTTACCCCACTCTCCCCTAAAATGCACAGTTCTTTGACCGTATTAAGTGCATTGCCATCTGCATTAGTTAAACCATTTAATTTTTGACAAAACAATTTCTGTGAAAAGCACAAGGAAAATGTTGCCCACCTGCTTCTGGTGAAGTCACTGAACCTGCTTCTCACAGTCTCATATTTCTAGAGGCATTTGAAGATAATATTTACTTGTCTATCTCAGTATGCTCAAATGGCAGTTGACAGCTGTTTTTATTTATTTATTTATTTTTAAGTGGCCTATTCCATAAATTATAGTTGAATTTTTTTTAGACTTATTAAAGGAATAATTCACCCAACATTGGAAACCTGTGTGATTTTCTTTCTTCAGTCAAACTCAAAAAAAGATGATAGGCAGAATGTTCATGCTGTTCCTTGCCATACACTGAAAGTAAATGTTGACCAAATGGCTGTCAAGCTTCAAAAGTGGAAAAAACCCCCACCATAAAAGTGTCCAAACGACTTACGACCCAAACATGTTTTCGGAAGTGATTTTATTAATCGATACCAATACCAGTAAAATTTTGTGGTTCTCGATACCGATTTCGGTACCAGAGCAAAAATTGTTGAATTAAGTACTTGTCCCATTTCGTCTCATCCATTTATCACTGTCAATCATCGCCGTTTCCGATTCAATTGTGCATTTAAATATGGCTGTCAATCCATAAACTTTGCAGTGTACTTAGCAGCATGAAAAACTAAATTTGTATGCAGATTGTGAATGGGTAATAAACAGAAAGCAAGAGAAGAGCCTCCCTTTATAATCTCTAAGGGGCCGTTCACACAGAACGTGTTTTTCTATTCCAATGCGCTACTTTTCCATTGTTTTTCTACGTAAACACGTTACACCGTGTCCTAACCAGACGCGACGCCGCGACGCGATAAAAGGTATCTTTTCCATGTTAATCGGAGTTTTTGTCCTAACCAGCCGCGATGGCGACACGCGAAATTTCTATTTTAGAAACAGTTTCTATTTCTCCGCGACGTCGCGGCTGGAACAGCAACACAAAGTATGGCAATGGTAATATCAGATACTGTTTATGTGCTTTATTTAATGTTAAAATCATCTAATCTGATTTTGAATATCATTCTGTGTTCCCAGCTTTTTAGCTGTAATGAAAACAACACTGGCCAATTCACCTCAGATCTTGAAAATAAATAAATGGGCACAAGAACGTTCAAACTGTCAACTCAATGCGAACAAACAAGTGTATTCTATGACACAGATTGGTTCAGTCACTCTGTATGTACTTTAATTAATGTTTAAATGGTGTAATATTTATGAATTTTACTATGTACTTGCCCATTCATTGTGTCTGCTGTGCTTTTGCTGAGAGAGCCCGCCCCCACTCTCTTCTGATTGGCTGTGGTTTTTGATTGATTTTATCGCTTCTCATTGTCGCATCGCATCTAGTGTGGACAGTCAAATTGCTCGTCGCTGGAATCTTACCGCATCGCGTCTGGTTAAGACACGGTGTTAGACGGACGTGTATAACCATTATGCTTGCGTCTCGCGTCTTTTGAGCGCTGCGTTTTTAAGACGCCATGTCAAGTTAAAAGAATTTCAACTGTTACACGCTGCGCCACTCATCAGTGTCAGTTCCAAAACAGTGGACTAATCAGAAGAACTCGGAGGCAGGGCAAGCGTTGCGAACTTCTGTTTACAGTAGCAAGTTGGCATGGCAACTGTTTTATTGGCCATAGCCAGTGCGATTATTTTCTTTTTTTCCATGTACAAGTATCGTACATAGTATCTATCTATTCTGCTGTTTGCCTATTTCTATTATTTCTGTTATTGTCGTTATTGCATCACGTCTCAAAAATGCTTCTCGACACCCTCGCGTTTTGCGCTGCGCTTTTTTTAAAACCATTCCTGAGCGCTGCGTCTCACGTTTTTAGATGAAAAGACACGTTCTGTGTTTGTATAGTGCATCTCTTATTGACATTGTTTATACTTTGTTGGTTATAATGAAAGCACTCGCATTGAACAAACCAAAAACTTGTGCGATTTCAATGGTGTTAAGTGGATTTTGACTAACTTACTGCCTAGCACCTCTGATAGGCTGTTGTGTTCACGCACTCAACAGATAGGATTGTGATTGGCTACAATACTCAATGCTTGTAAAAACACACTGTAAATAGAAACCTTTGAACAAGAACAAACACGAATGAGAGCGTTTGAAAGCAGCGTCTATCAGCGGGTACTGAATATACCCGGTACTCCGTACTACCGGCACTGCAGAAATGCTGCTACCATAAACTTTTTTTTAGTTCCGACTGGTAATGGTATAACAGTACGTTTGACAACCTTAGTTCATATTTAAATTTAGCATGTTGCAGTTGGTTACAGAACAAACAAGACCCAATGACATGTATATGTCATATTTGCAAATACGGAAATATTGTATGGAAAAGTGCAGAGTGAACATTCTGCTAAACATCTCTTTTTGTATTCAACAGAAGCAGAAACATCATACAGGTTTATATCAGCATGAGGATGAGTAAATGATGAAATAATTTTCAATTCTTGTGTGATCTATCCTTTTTAACACAAAGAGCTGTTTTGAAATATCTGCCATTTGTCCTCCTCGTTGTAATAATAACACTACATATTTATTAGATGCAGACTGTACCGTTTGGTGGGTTGCAAATCTGGAAACAGTTCCCTAAAGAGAGCTGTGAATGCTCTTTAGCTTTTGCACGTTATGCAGTGTAATATTACAGCTATTTTGGCAATTTTATCTAGACCTAAAGGATGAAACACACCTTTCGGCACCGCATCCGATTAATCATGAAAACGGAAAATACTCCATAAAGCCACTAGCAGCACAGAGCATTATATTCTGCAGTCTTCCACTCACTAAGCAAGTGGAGCACAAGTGCCACCTAATTTGTAAAGCAGATCCATCTGACATCCCTCTAGGCTGCTATTTGGGATTATGATGGTTTTAATGTGCTTACCAGTGTGACTGATTGCAATCAACCGGACAGAACTGCAAGGTTCCCATCAGACAGAATGATATACTTTAGGCTGATGTTGTGATTGCCATTTTGAAGTGGGTATACCCTCGACCAATCAGGGCACAGAAGCTCCTTTGATCCATTATTAAGTCACGACTACAAGCGCACGAGATGTCAAAGACAGCTGCCTCGAATGTTAACATGACAAACGCGGGCGCTGGAGAGCGTGAAAGCAAGATTTTCGTTTTTATGAAACTGTTTCTCACACTGACTGCCTTACTTTGATTATCCGCATGAGAAAAACATATTTAGTAAATAATTAATTATGATGTGGGTTCTTATCCTTTAGATCTGTGCATAAAAACACTTGGCCATCTGTCATGAAGTGAACGGTACTGCAGTTAATTTCGGCTCTGTGCTCTCTACACTGCAGGGACCAGAGATCTTGCTTTGCCGGATAGCCTTATAAAAAGAGCAGATTTCATTTTCTTTAATGCTCAAGTTTCTCATTCTCTGTTCTTTCGTCTGTTGTGTTCATTACTTTGAGATGCACACGTTATTGCCATGCACATGCAGTTTTGTTGCTCCGTTTTACATTAATTCAGCTGAATACAGGCCAAGGTCTTTTTCACTTTTAATATTGTAACAAAAATGCTGATGTTACTTTGCAGCATCCTGTATATGTCCTTCTGTAATTTGTTTTAGGGGGGTCAATGATGCGTCTATGGTAAAGGAAAAATCTTTGAAAAATGTAGTTGGTTTTATGTGGTTTTGAAAAACGTATACGTTTTTTTTAAACAAAAGCAGCATTTTAATGTCTCTAAAAATGTTATGTGTTAAGTAGAACAAAATATTTTTTTGCTTACAACTTAAATGAATCATTATTTTCTTATAAAATAATGTTTTTTGGGAGTTGCACCACGTGACATGCTCATTCATGCTAATTTAAGTAATTTTATGTGTAAATTTTATTTTTATTGTATTTTTAAATACACACAAAAAAAACTTCAAATCATCATATTGTAATGTTTGAATCAGTAAGAAGTGCGTCAAATCTTATAATTGAATAAAAATGAGATTTTCTGTGCTTTTAAATGAGAAATATTCTTAGTCAAGAGAGTCCATACAGCATTCAGACTAATGGTGTGTTTTTTAGCTTCAGAATGTAAAATACAGCATCTGCTAAATAAATAAATGTCCGTGGCCTACTATAAATGCTAGACTTTCGAAATCAGCTTTAATTTCAGTATACCGTGGCGTGTAGTACTATTTTAAAGCGTATCAATGTAATACATTGTGTATGAACTGTCTGCATTCAATGTTTGCTCTGCAGCCCACAGTTTCCGTATTTTTGCTGTGGAGAACATGAAGATGAGCAAAGTGATTGTTTTGGGATTAGAGATGCATAGGCAAATTAAAGAGGTGTAGCCTGCTTGTGTGGAATTACTCAACAGCAGGATACAAAACAAAGACGATGTTTTAAGAGCCTGCAGTCGTAGAGGCTGGCAGAGAAAGGTCTTTTTGTGCGGTAATCACTATGTGGCTGTAGGCTTTAATGTCTTGTTCAATGCCCCAGAGCGTGTGCTTTGTCACAGAGATCCAGAATTGACCCCCAGAGCGTATTTATTTACTTGAAATTCAAACTGTTGTTGTTTTTGTCTTTGGTTATGTTGGACGAGATGGAGGTGGAAAATGTATTTAGTCAATCATTCAGTAAAAACAGGTCAGTTACACACTGCTTTTTTTCAAATTGAGCCATTTAAAGGGACACTATATAACTTTTTTTTGTTCTAAATTAACAGAATTTAAATATTGAGTCAATACATCATCAATCCTTCTTCTAAAACGTGTTTTTGTCTTACCACTTGCCTGTGCATGTCTCGTCATATCCATAAATAGAGAAAAGTTGCTTTGGCTACTTCGACGCGTGTATGATGTGGGAGTGGCATAGGTTAGTTGTCACAATGAGTGAGAAAGTTTGACATAGGGCAACTAAAACTCAAACCTCCGGGTATCACCCGTTTTAAAAAAAGTGCAGAACAGAGGAGAGTCTTCAGGCAAAAAGAGAACGCGACAGAGCTCGTAATTAGGGTTGGGAATCGTAAGAAATTTTCTGGTTCCGGTTCCGTTTATGGTTCTGCCCAACGATTCTAGTTCCAATTCCGGTTCCATTAAAATTATTAAACAACCAATAAAAAATAGTAGTAAGGGGAAAAATGCACATTACTCAACTCAAACAGTCATTTTTGTGTTTATTATACTTGTAAAATGTGTTTAACAGACTGCTCAACAAATTCGGTAACACTTTACAATAAGTTCATTAGTTAACATTAATTATTTGTCGCCACCTAGTGGCGTAACAATGCAATCGATACAGTCGTTATTTGAAGCACCCAGTTACTTTCAAAAGGTGATTTATTCTATTTTGTTCTGTAACATAGACATCAGCGTTTATATAGCGTTTATAAACTTTTGTATACTTCTGTATACATACAAATTGGAATATTTGTAACAGAAATAATAATACTGTGTGTTTGAAAAGATTGTTTGTGAAGCTGTTTATATCTAAACACAACAACTCACTCTACCTCAGCGCCAGTGCGAACGCAGATTTGAATGTTGCGATTTTATTTTTGTCAAAGGTTTAATATACACTGGCGAATCATTGTCATTTAGGAATTAGATCATGTGACTGATGAAATAGAGAACACGATATTTTAAAGATTAATCGTGCAGCTTTGTGCACCTCTCTCTCTCTCTGCATTGATATCTGCCGTATATGAGTAGCGCAAGGGCTTTTCAGTGCATTCATTGCTATAATATTCATGAGGTGAGATGTCTCTATTAAAGGATACGCACCTCGCATTTCACACACCCATCACACCAGAATTGTTTTCGGGACCGAAACTTCGAAATTTTGCAGTTCTGGTACTTTTCAAAAAACATGGTTCTCGGTTCCCAGCCCTACTTGTAATAAAACCAGAATCAACATTGGCTTGGCTTTATGACGCATGCATGTTGTGTTGACGTGAGAGCAGACATTGTTGCATGAACGCGCGTTGGAGATTGATATTTTGTAAATAAAGTGGTAAATTGTTTTTTGCACAAACAAAGCACTTGCGTCGCTTGATAAAATTGAGGTTAAACCACCAGAGTCAGAAAGCTCTCAGATTTCATTAAAAAATCTTCATTTATGTTCCGAAGATGAATGAAAGTTTTACAGGTTTGGGACAACATGAAGGTGAGTAATTAATGACAGAATTGTAATATTTGGGCAAATTAACCCTTTAACTTGTATTGAACTTGATACCAAAGTATCTATTTCACACCTCACCAAAGAAAGACAGACAGATAGATCATGCTATACAGACACTACAGTAAAATTACACCATAAACCATAGATGCTTTGGGAGAAGGGAGAATTGTGTCAATGGCATGAAATTAGGCCAGTAGTGTTGGTCATAGAGAAGTCACATATTGCAACATGCAAATTTAAGATGTTTTCTGAGGAAAAATAACAGACCTTCTTTCAGCAGATGGTGGGAGATTGCAGCACCGTTTGGGTGGGACAGGGTCCCAGATGATTCTGCATGACGAAGACACATATTTGACGTGACATCATTGCTCTTAAATTCTGGGCCTGATTTTATGCATCAAGGGCCAGTCATTCAAGCAATGCTTGACAAACAAAAGCAGTGAACTATGGCATATATCGTCTACCAGGCAAAAATCACTTAGAAGATCGCTAAGAACTTTAATACTTTTGTTTTGTTCAAATCTTTAAACCAGAAGTATGAGCAATAGGAATCAACACTAATAATGTCATATACTTTCTGAAAATGGGTTGGTTGCCATAGTTCCTGTCCTTTTTCTTTTTCTTTTCGGTATCTCTATTTTAACCACTTAAAGTTCCAGGCCAAATTTCTCATTGTCGTAATTTTAGGAATGGAAACCTTGAAGTGACGCACAAAGACTCAATTTCTATATTTAGATGAACCAACCTGAGCTCATCAAGATCTTTTGTAGAGTCAGTGGAAAGGAAAAGGCTCATTCATTTTCAAAAAGGCTAATTCCGACCAAAGTCTTTGATGGGGTACAGACATCATAGACATTTTCTCATTACTTTTCAGGATGACATAAATGAAAACTTTATCTTCCTGTTGTGTCTGTTGTCAGATGCTGGTTGTGTTCTGGTCTGGAGTACTAAAACTGAAGGTTGCTTACTTGCCTTAGTCAAAAAAGAGCCCACCTCTGATTCTATATGATATTTTGATCCCTAAATATGATTTGCGTCCCTCATTCAATTCAATGTTTTTTTTTTTTACCACTTCTTTAAACTTTAGATTACCTTTGCCGCCATGTAATGCTCGTTTAAAGGTGCAGTAAGTGATTTCTGAGAAATGATGTTGAAAATTTAAATCAACACCTAAACAAACAATTCTGTGAATATTTGCTAGCTGTCTGTTTTGTGTGTGCATAGTCCTGGCTGTGTAAATAGGAGAAAAAACAAAGGGGATCGGACCGATCCACAGAGAACCAAAACACTCTTGTAGCCAATCAGCAGTAGGGGGCGTATCCACTCATGATGGGGGAGGAGAGAGTGTGAGCAAGAGGGAGATTTGAAGAAAGACTGTAGAAACAGAGATAGTTGAGATATTGCCAAAGAGAAAAGATCAGAGGAATGTAATTGGAAGAAGAAGGGTTACGATCAGACAATGTTAGGATACACATTAATATTGGAAAAGCTTTCCAGTGATGGAGAGATGTTAGAGAGAGGGAAGGCCTTAAAATGGATGCCGAGGTTGCTTTGTTTCTGCTCGATATGTAAGTAACATTGGTTTTTGCTATGTTTAACAGAATCAAGATATGCTGTTGTTGTTGAAACACAGCTGATTCATCCATACTTGAGCAGACTGTCTGATGAGCCAGCTGTTATTGCCTGTGTTGAATTACGTGTTTGTTATTTTGGGGGGCGGAGCAATGAAGGGAGGAGTGTGTTTGTTTGGATGTCGATTTCAAATATCAACAGTGTTTCTAAGAAATTGCTTACTGCACCTTTAAAGTTAAAACACTATTTTAATCACACAGTTCAATGTAATCTTTTTGCAAATCTCCAAATTAATATATATTTTTTGTATTGTACATTATAATGTTGTGATACCTAAATTCACTTGTAGCATTTAAAATCATTGATTTTAGTTTTTAGTGTTAGATTTTTTATTTTTATTTTTTTTCGTGGCCGCATTACCACCTCGGGTGTGCATTATTATCTAAGAATTTAACGGCTCGGAGTCAATTATTCCGGTTACACTACGGTTACCACACCTCAAGACACTGTTTCGATGGTGTATTTCAAGATATTTGTCAGGTTTTTGTCCTTAAAACTCTTGTGTGTGGGACTAATTTCTTACGCATTTCATCCCATGCCTCCGCTGCTAATTCCAAAACGTCATTTCAGAACTAGTAACGGAAGCTTGAGCCTTGATAGCAGAATAATACCGTTGATACAGTTGTTAACGCAGAGAGAGAGAGCATATGTGAATTAGCCTACCTGAGTGTCTGTGCCTCTCTCACGGCAGCACTGTCTCTACTAATATCAAAACGAAACTATAAGTTTATCTACCTCAAGAATCGCACAGTTATTACCTCGCTGGTGAGTCATTTTACTGATTAATTCGTCAGAGCAGCGCTGACAAAACGTTTCTGTGCGAGTGTGTGTCCGTACTTACGTTATACAGTGCGTGTGTACGTTTGAAAGAGAGAAAGAGAGCGAGCGCGCGCGCGAGAGAGGATGCGCTTTCAGGACAAAATAAAATTTATTTTGTGGAAAAAACCATGACACTAATTTGTCGTTTTCATCCTATAGTTTACTAATATATATTTTCTTGGTCGGTGTCGTTGTGGGTTTTGTTTCTTTTGCTGTTATAGGCTGTAAGGACCTTTTGAAATAACTGAAATCATTTGGCTTAGTGATATGGAACTGTAATGCAGTCAAGACCTGCTAGAACTACTTTAGCCGTGCGTTTCCCTGAAAATAATTGCACACCTTAAGCCGCGGTCACACTAGACTTTGAACGTGCGAAATTTCTTCGGATGCTGCAACGGTCGTGATATGACGTCACGGACTACAGCGTCTCTTTTATAAACATGAATTCAACACATAACTTAAAGTAATACATTCAAAATGTAAAAATATAGAACCTACTCGACTTTACTACAAAAATATAATTCTTTTAATTCATCCAAGAGGTCATGCCGTGACGAATCGATCTTCTACTGGTCGCACGTCTTCACGTGATGCGAATTCGCAGGTCAGAGTTCATCAAACTTGAACTTTGGAACGCAGCGAAATGCGAAAATTTTCGCACGAGCTTGCGTTTCCGGTCTGACGCATTAGCATGCGTTTGAATGGAAGTCAATGGAACGAAAAGTGCAGTGTGACCGCACCTTTAGAACGTTGATCAGTCAGATTCGAGCATTCAACAGCCCGCCTAAATTTACTTGTAGCATTTAAAATGGTTGATTTTAATTTTTAGTGTTCGATATTATTATTAGTTTTTTTTTTGTATCGGTTAAATAGGTCATAACATGGTTGTTGGTAGGGATGCCAGTATCGGTATCGGGCCCGATACCAAGCTCATGTACTTGTACTCGTACTCGTACTCGTAAAAATACCCCCGATACCAAAGACCGATACCTCACGTGATGTAACTGACAGAATTTCCCGTGCACAGAGACACCAACGGCAGCAGCAGAAACAATGTCAGCCAGGGGTGTGGAAATACTTCAAAATTATTGATGACAACCCACACATTGGCGGGATAGGCAGAATCGTGCTGAATGACACGGACCAGAAGCTCTCTCTCTTTCTTGCGCGCGATCAGTTCTCCTTGCGCCTGAATGGTCAAATGCACACATAGTTGTCAAAATGTCCATCGTGTGGACTGTCTCACATAAATACAGTTGGTTATGGTTTAAGTGGACGTAAACATTTGGGTGAAAACAGGACATGTGTCAGTATCCATGGATTCGGTCTTAAAGGGGCCATAGCCTAAATAAACGTATACATGGTAAATAAACCTACTGTATCTGAAAAACAAGTTTATTTAATTTGTATCTCTATAGTATTTGTTGTATTGTTTGTAATTTGTTTGTAAATTTCTTTTTATATAACAACAATTATATATATTGGTAATTATGCCCTTTGAAGATTATTGGACACTGTGAAATTTTTGTTCTTTAAGTTTGTGACAAGCACATAAAAATGATTATTTTTCATTAGAGTAATAATAAAGAAGCTGTCCTACATTCATTAATCTCACTGTGTTGTGCTTGGAAAACTGCAACATCACCGAAAAAAAGAGAGAAATTAATAAATGTATAGGCATCGGTATCGGTGAGTACCAGAAAAAAAAATATCGGTACTTGTACTCGGTCCTTAAAAAAATGGTATCGGTGCATCCCTAGTTGTTGGTTCCAGCACTTTATACACATCAAATTGTTGTACATTGCTATGTGTCATCACATAAACATAATTTTGCTGCCTTTGGGTTGTTACAGTTAGAGGTGTGAGTGATTTTTGTAATGTGAATCATCGTCACAGGACAAACAAAGTGAGTCAGACCGAGATCTCAGAACCATAATTAGCAGTTTTCTCCTTTCTTCATTGAACAAAGGGATGAGATTGATAGCTCTGGCTATGCGTTTTGGATTCCTAGTTGTTAATGTGGATTGTTTGAGTCAAAAAGACAAAAGGGTGTCATGTCTTATGAGTTCAAATGCAGCTGTCTGGGTCATTTTTCCATCCTTTTGTTGATTGTAGGCTTTCAAGCTACATTGTGCCCAGGGTCAGCACCAGAGTGCACAAAATAAGGTGGCATGGGGGGTCTGCGTTCCAGGGGTGGGGGATGGATGTTGGTCCCCCCTCGGGGAAGTTAAACTATTTTATTCACTTTGTTCTGCAAAGAAAAAAAAAAAAAAGAACTGCATTAATAACTAATTAAAATAACTAATTTTATTTGGCCTTTTTGTTTCTTTTTTATTGATATATTGATATAGATAGCAAAAAGAGCCAGATTCAAACCCATGTCACCCACAAAAGCACTAATGGCTTAATGTGCCAGGCTACTCGGCCACAGCTCCAATGGTCCAGCTTTCTAAAATGAAATAAACAGAGGTAAGAAGCACAGTGATTGGATATCTCTGCCTCTGAAGAAAGAAACAAAGAGTTGAGAGAGGAATATTGTGTGTTGTTTGTATCTACTCAAAGAAGATGTAGAATCTGACCTCTCGTAGGAGTCGGTGGTAGCGAATAGGAGATATTGATTCTTGGCTGGCATCACACGTGGTTTTCCTCTCTATGTCCAGAGCTTTATCACAGCTCTCCGCTTCAGTCTATTTGAGCCAAAGGCCTCTAGCACCAAACAACTTTCCACGGGAGGAAAACTTTCAGGCGATCGATATGGTGCTCAGCTGTCCTCAGCGAGGGCAGTGGTGTCAGCTGTGATTATGCTGTCAAAAAGAAACTGCTGAAACTCATTGGAATGTTTTATTAACCTCCTCTCCAGTGAGAACAAATCAATATGGTGACATATTCCCACCTTATCAGAGAGTATTAACCATATCGTACAAAAGATATTGTGGGTCAGACCTATGGAAGCCTGTTTCTGCCACAGAGTTAAAAAATAAAGGTAGTTGTGACTTAATGTCTTGTAATTGTGACTTTATATCTCACAATGTGACTATATCTCGTAATTATGACTTAGTTTCTTGTAATTGTAACTTTGTTTCTTGTGATTCTGAATTTAAATCTCAATATGTGACTTTATATCTCATAATTGTGACTTAGTTTCTCATAATTGTGACATTATACCTTGTAATTATGATTTAGTTTCTTGTAATTGCAACTTTATCACATTTATATCTTTTAATTATGACTGAGTTACTAACTATATTTCAAAATGTAACTATATCTCGCAACAACATCTTACAATTGAGACTTTGTTTCTCATAATTTGACTTTAAATCTCAATGTGACTATATCGCGTAATTGTAACTTAGTTTATCGTGATTGTGACTTTATATCTCACAATGTGACTTTATATCTTGTAATTATGACTTGTAATTATCTCGCAACACAACAATATCTCACAATTGAGACTGTTTCTCATAATTGTGACTTTAAATCTCAATATGTGACTTTATATTGCATAATTGTGACTTAGTTTATCATGATTGTGGATTTATATCTCACAATGTGACGTTATATCTTCTAATTATGACTTAGTTTCTTGTAATTGCAACTTTATATCTCAAAATGTGACTATCGCAGTCGCAACACAACAATATCTCACAATTGAGACTTTGTTTCTAATAATTTGACTTTAAATCTCAATGTGACTTTATATCGCGTAATTCTGACTTAGTTTATCGTGATTGTGGCTTTATATTTCACAATGTGACGTTATATCTTGTAATTATGACTTAGTTTCTTGTAATTGTAAATATATCTCAAAATGTGACTATATCTCACAACACAACATCTCACAATTGAGACTTTTTCTCATAATTGTGACTTTAAATCTCAATATGTGACTTTATATCGCATAATTGTGACTTGTTTATCGTGATTGTGACTTTATATCTTGTAATTATGACTTAGTTTCTCGTAATTGCAACTTTATATCTCAAAATGTGACTATATCTCGCAACACGACTATATTATACTATACTATGCAATTGAGACTTTGTTTCTCATAATTGTGACTTTAAATTTCATCTCAAAATGTGATTGTTTTGCTATTGAGCCTTTATATCACAATGTGTTTTTAATTTTCATAATTATGAATTTCCTGTAATTGTGACTTTATAAAATGTGACTTATCTCATAATTATGACTTAGTTTCTAGGAATTGTGACATTAACCCCCGGTTTCACAGACAAGGCTTAAGATAGTACTAGACTAAAATGCATATTCGAGCTGTTTAAACTGAAAGCAACTTGTACTGACATATCTTAAAATATGTCAGTGCCATTGTTTTGTCTCAAGATGCACACCAGTAATGTTTTTTCTAGGGTACGTTTATAAAAGCTACTTAAATACCCTAATTGAACTAAGGCCTAATCCTGGCTTAGTCTAAGCCCTGTCTATGAAACCGGGCCAATATCTCAAATGTGACTATATCTAACAACTTTATATCTCAGAATGGGACTTTATATGTGACCAAATCTTGTAATTTTGACTTTATATCTTTATATCTATATTTATATCTCACAATTGAGTAGTTACTGTTGTAATTGTGACTTTGTGTCTCAAAATGTGACTCAGAATTATTTTTATTTTATTTTTTTTTACTCTTGAGACAGAAACGGGCCTCCATACAGACCTCTTTAGGTTATGTAGACTAAACCCGATCACGCACGATCACCATGTCCCGTCTCATCTCTGTGCCTGTTTGTTTATGTACACGTGTCTTTGAATTTATTGACTGGTTAATCAACAAGCATCTGTCATCACTTGTGGAGAAGTGGCTGAGAGATGACACAAAGCGGCGTCCTCTGGGATTGAGAGAAAGTGAGAGCGTGAGAAAGAGAGAGTGTTTTTAACAGCTGTCCGACTCGCTCTCACCCTCACGTCATGCCTTTGCCCACTGTGTCATCCGTCGTGCTGACAAATGAAGTGACCGTGTTCTCTCATGAGTCAAAGGTTTGTCTTCCTCCACAAAATCTCAGCTGTGACCTCAGACTCTCTCCTTGTAATATTGACTGAGTCATGAAGATGTATTCTCAGCAGATATGGCTCTTTTTTCACAGGCCGAGCAACAAGATAAGTGATCTGAGATCAGTTGAAATGCCTCCTGTGCATTCCTCAACCCAATTTCAGCACTTAATTTTCTTCGCAGCCGTTGCGTGCAGATTTTTCACATACCACCTTGGATGCTGCTGTTTTTTCGTTCACCCACACGAATTTCATTTCTAAAGGGTTATATCAAGGTCACCTCTGCGTCACCATAACTATAGGTTATTGTTACTCCTGTCTGCTGTATAATTTTCATCCTCACATTCCAAACAATCAGAATTTCAAGCTTCTCGATGACCAGAATACATTTTAAACACACTGAAATGCAAGCCTGTGAACACTCATATCAAATCTTTCCAAGCAAAATGTTGATCTCAGGTTATTGTCAATGTTCTCAGTGTGTAAGACAGTAGTGAGCTTGTCAACCTATCACTGTTGCCATTTCAGATGTGCCATTTTTTTTAAGAATATTGTTTTAATGTAATTTCACATACTCATACCTAAAAACTAAATAGTCTGCAAATGTTATGTCTTTTTAACATAGGAAATTTAACCTTTTTAATTAACCTTTAGTTATGTTACATTAATAAATAATGCTTTTTTGAGAGTAATAAGTACAGTAATCTAATTACTCTGTTGAAGATGTAATTAGTACCTAGTAATTGATTACGTTTTTTAAATTAAGTCTTAATTTACGTTTTTTAACTTAACCAACAGTTTACTTCTTGCCATTGCTAGTCGTCTAGCTAGTGAGTATTTATTGCTAATGTTTAAAAAGAGAGCAAAAAAAATGTATATGCCTGTATGTAAAAGATAAGTCAGTTTTCATGAAATAACACTGAGACAGTAAAATAATAAATATTATTAAAGAATTTAAATAATTTTAATATTTGCTAGAAGTTTTTTGTCAATTTATTGTACATTAGCAAATACAGTCCAAAAAGTCTGAGTCCAATAAAATTCCTCTGCGTCTTTATGCTTCTAATGATAATTTTTGTTATTTTAAACATTTTTTATATTAGTTTAACAGTCAATTTTAAACTAAATAAAACAAAGACAATTTTTAATGTTCTCCCATATTTTTGTACCTGCTAAACATGGCTTAAAATCACTAAAAATTTATTTTAGATTTTATGGGGTCTTTAAAATGTCTTAAGATTTAGCGTGACTCCAGAACATGCCTATACATGGATCAATGACGTGACGGGTCGTTTTTTTTTTTTTTTGTCCAAAGGCCTTAATAATAATAAAAAACAAAGATATGACATCCAAAGTATGTAAGGTAGTACAACTAGATCTCTTTTATTGCATCAAAAAGGTTTTAATTATATTTTGCTACATATAAAGGTATTTTAAAGATTTTGAAGTGTCAAAAGGTCATTCGGTTTAACCATTCAAAGGCCAATACAGTCTTTTCATTTGTGATTAAAATATCTTAAAATGTAATAAATGTATATATTTTTTTATTCTGGCATGATTTTATAACATCATATATCAACAAAATGGTATTAAAATTATGCGTAGAAGTCGTTGCTTTGTTATAAAAAAGAATGTCCGGAAAAATTAATTTCATTGATGTCATTCGGAGTAACCGATATAAAGGGACCATTTTGGATCAAGTCATGCGGTCAATATCATGTGACAGGATGTGACATCATTCAGACACCTGCAAAGGACCACATGGTCCTGAAGCAAAGTTACTAACTCTCTTTTAACTATTTGAAAAATTTATGTTTTCACTTGCTCATACGCATGTCCCGAAACAGGTCATTTGGTACAACTGCTTTAAAACACAATGTTGTAATATTTTAAAAACTTGTACTAAATATAAAATGTTTGATTGTCCTTTTGCTAGCTAGCTAGATATCAGCCTATTAGCATTGTTTGAAAATATCGTCATTCCTTATAACCAAAAGTGTAATTTGGTAAAACCGAAATTTTGGTTAAACCGAATGACTTTTTGGTGACAAATTTTGTCCATCAAAAATGGCAAAAGCAGTGTTAATTGATTATAAAAACCACATAATCTCATTGTTAACACTTAATAAAACTTCAAAATTAATTATATCTCCATTATGTTTTTTTACACTTTTAAAACCCTTATTCGTCAATGACCCATATACAATAAGGCATGTATAAAAACATATGATGTTTAATATAATGATTCATGTTTAGTTAAGCAATATAACTTTGCTTATAACAAAAGTTATATTTCTTTAAATATATTACTTTAATATAATTTCTTAATGTTACTCTGTATGCAAAGGGTATAACTTACCAATTTTAGGGTAATGCTATTGAGACCCCAACAAAACACTTTAAGTAATTTTAAATGGCCTATTCATTTCCAGCTAGACTTGGCCGGTCATTGTGCTCTTAGAGTGCGCGCTGCTACTTGCCGTCTTCACTCTTGACACTGATGTGTTCACAAGGTCAACAAGTTCACACGATGCCAACTAGCAGGAAGCATCTGGTGTGAACAAGCTGGCCTTTTTGGTGGTGTGTCCAAAAGCATCTGTATCACGCACACTCGCCCTCATCCATTGCAGTACCGTTGTTTGCAGTCAGGGGGCGATATCAGACCTCACTATCTGCCCAGCAAATGAGAATACAGGCTTCATTGTGATAGGCTCTCTGCTTGCAGAACCTTTTTTCCCTCTCTCTGTTGTCTCCTGACTGTCGACGACTCCGTCTCTTCTTTTCCTCCTCCTCCTGCATTCCCTCTCTCCTCTGGATTAAATTAGCTGCAGAACGGGAGACTCCATCACTGCTGCATCCATTGATATATAAAGGACTAGTTAAAAAAAATGGGACTGAACGCATAAAGGGGAATAGCAAAAAGGATTTTGGAAGGGGTGAGTAGATCCAAGCTAGTGACAGAGGAGCACATCATCTGGACCGCTGGAATTACGATTGGGATACAGTTGTTTTATGGGAAAGAGGGGGAGGAGAGAGCCATTATAATTATGGATGATGACAAGTGAGATATTTATTTAGGATTGCTGAATGGAGAAGTCTACTTGTGAGATGTTTCCTTTTGTTATTTCCCTGGAATGGTGTGACGGTATTCCGGTATGCCCTTTCCGCCGCAACAGCTGTGCAAGCTTGATTGTTGCATTTTTTTTTTTTTTACTTGAGCATCATTTTCCACTCACAATGTCATGCAGAGATTTGTTAAAAGAAAATTTTGACAATAGTGATTCTCTTAGCTTTATGGGAATTATGGTGATATTAGAAAGGAAAACTGGTTTAGACATCTTCCATGAATGGATTTTGGAGTACCAGGTTTTTGCCTTTGTTAACCGATGACAATGAGATGTAATGTATTCTGAACCTGTGAAATGGTGTGCAGGTTCATGCCAGATGCTTTTATTCTCAAAGGATCTTCTCACACACAAATGTATGCTGGATTTTTGAATTTCCAAGCATGCATCCCAATGTGTCCATGCTCAGCTGTGCCGAATGGTCAAGGTTATGATTGGAGCAGGAAAAAAAGGTAGAGCTACGCGGCTCTCTTGAGGCACAGTAGCATGAGATGATTTGTCATTTTTCTGTCCTTTGTTCACCTTAGAGAAATGGTAGAAAGCACAAGTTCTCAAGCTACATTTTATTTTCAGCATTTGCCTTGGTGTCCCTCTGTGCCTCTTGCTCAAGATGTTGTTAGGGTACCTTTGGATGACTAGCTATGTGATAAACACAAGTCAGACAACACAGAATGTTGGATGCATCAGTAAAGTGATTCTTTAGGGAATCATTTTGTGATAAAATACATTTATGCATTTTAAATGTCACTGAACCATTGAAGCCAATTCAGCTGCATGAATATGACAACTTCTGGCTCAACAAATGGGACGTGCTAATGCTAAGTGACACATGCTCTATATGGGATTTCATGAAGTGTCTGAAGGGCTTGAAAACAAACAGAATTTATAAGGACCTAAGAGTGAACCTTGTGGAACTTCGCTCATTCAAACATACCAGTTCACATTCAAACAAACAACTTTGACAATTGTAGACACAAAACAAAACAAAAGATATATATATATATCGGTTTTACCTAATGCCACTTTTGGTTATACCGAATGACGATATTTTCAAACAATGCTAACAGGCTGATATCCAGCTAGTTAGCTTGTTAGCTAGCTGGCAAAAGGACAATCAAACATTTTATATTTAGTACAAGTTTTTAAAATATTACAACATTTTCCATGTTTTATAGCGGTTGTACCGAATGATCTGATGTTTCAGGACATGCGTATGAGCAAGTGAAAACATGAATTTTTCAAATAGTTAAGAGAGAGTTACTTACTTTGCTTCATGACCATGTGGTCCTGTGCAGGTGTCTGAATGATGTCACATCCTGTCACATGATATTGACCGCATGACTTGATCCAAAATGGTCCCTTTATATTGGTTACTCCGAATTACATCAATGAAATTCATTTTTCCGGACATTCTTTCTCATAACAAAGCAACGACTTCTACACATAATTTTAATACCATTTTGCACTATGTTGATATATGATGTTATAAAATCATGCCAGAATAAAAAATATATACATTTATTTCATTTTAAGATATTTTAATCACAAATGAAATGGCTGTATTGGCCTTTGGACAGTTAAACCGAATGACCTTTTGACACTTCAGAATCTTTAAAATACCTTTATATGTAGCAAAATATAGTTAAAACCTTTTGGATTCCAACAGGCCTGTACATCCTCTCAGGCAAACTCCAAGAAATTATAAGGAGGGGGGAACTACAATACACTAACTTTTTTAAGGGTATCTCAGGTTCTGCATTTACCAGTTAACTTACTTTGTTTTTTTATTTACCTTTTACAGGAGGTGTTGTAGATAAAGATCTCCGCCATTATCTCAACCTACGGTTCCAGAAAGGTTCAGTGGACCACGAGCTTCAGCAAATCATACGTGACAACCTCTACCTCCGGACTGTGCCGTGTGAGTGACCTCTACATGTACATTTTGAGAGTCCTTTTTTACGCTTGGCAAATAGTCTGGGTTTCTTAGCGTTGGTCTTTTTCATATCCATAAATATGGTGATGTCCTGATGAGGAACCTATTCCAGAGTGTCTGAACCAGGCGTGATGGTTCAGTAAGTTATATGTGACAACCCATAAAAGCGGTCTTTGCCATCTGACCGCAACAGTCGACAAGCTGATGGGCGTTTTGATGATCTTTCGGTTTCTGTTTCTGAAGTGTTGCACAGTAGCTCCACCCACTATGAAATTTAACTGGTCCAAAATTCTGCACTTCATGACTATGCATTAAACAGCTTCTATGCAGTTTTGTATTTAGTGTGGACAGAAAAATTGCTTGTCACATTGTGCCTAGTTAGGACAGGTCTTTTTGGTAGTATTTGTATTAATGGAGCTTTTGTTTGTCACTTTAGAAAGGGAGTGGGGACGTGCTGGTTGACTGAACTGTTTGCTTGTGTTTATTTCCTGATGGCTCTCCAAACCTGCCATGAGCTCTGTGAGGAAAGGTACTCGTAGCTAAAACGAGCTAACCTGCAATATTGTGGAAGTTGTTATTGTTGTGTAGGGTGTTACAGGAGAGACATGGAGACAGACCCTCCCTGATATGTCTGGGTACCATCTGAATGTATGATGCAACCAGATAGAAAGAACCAATATGGCTTATTTTGGTTTAAAGCACTTTGAATGGATTTTTTACTCAGTCAGACGTAATAAGAAAAATTATAATTTTGTGGAAAGCAACAGTCTCCAGTTTGAGGTAAATGACAGGAATGTCAGCAGTATTTCGAAATCATACGTAACAAATTTGACGCGTACCTCAGTTTGTAAAAACAAACAGAAATGTGTTGACAGTAATGCACTGAGACGTCTATGGAGTAAACGTACAATACTTACAAAGTGTGTTTTTGTTAGCTTGTATTTAACCCGGATTATTTCTCTTGAGTCTCTCATTAATCCACACATTTGGACTGGATTGATGCTGTCAGTCCCAAATCTTGATAGATATCAAGATATTGCGACAGGCAAGGTTGAGATTTTGCTGGCTAGCAGAGGTAAGCTAGGCAGCAGTCGCTAATGTTAGTTAGCTGCCTATTTGAAGTTAGTTATTATGGCTTGTTGTAGCGATAGAACGAACGAACGAACGAACCCGAATTCTGGAAAAGTTGGGACGTTTTTTAAATTTGAATAAAATGAAAACTAAAAGACTTTCAAATCACATGAGTCAATATTTTATTCACAATAGAACATAGATGACATAACAAATGTTTAAACTGAGAAATTTTACAATTTTATGCACAAAATGAGCTCATTTCAAATTTGATGCCTGCTGCAGGTCTCAAAAAAGTTGGCACGGGGGCAACAAATGGCTGAAAAAGCACGAAATTTTGAAAAGAATTAGCTGGGAGAACATCTAGCAACTAATTAAGTTAATTGATATCAGGTCTGTAACATGATTAGCTATAAAAGGGATGTCTTAGAGAGGCAGAGTCTCTCAGAAGTAAAGATGGGCAGAGCTGTGAAAGAGTGCGTAAAAAGATTGTGGAATACTTTAAAAACAATGTTCCTCAACGTCAAATTGCAAAGGCTTTGCAAATCTCATCATCTACAGCGCATAACATCATCAAAAGATTCAGAGAAACTGGAGAAATCTCTGTGCGTAAGGGACAAGGCCGAAGACCTTTATTGGATGCCCGTGGTCTTCGGGCCCTCAGACGACACTGCATCACTCTTCGGCATGATTGTGTCAATGACATTACTAAATGGGCCCAGGAATATTTCCAGAAACCACTGTCGGTAAACACAATCCGCCGTGCCATCTGCAGATGCCAACTAAAGCTCTATCATGCAAAAAGGAAGCCATATGTGAACATGGTCCAGAAGTGCCGTCGTGTCCTGTGGGCCAAGGCTCATTTAAAATGGACTGTTTCAAAGTGGAAAAGTGTTCTATGGTCAGACGAGTCCAAATTTGACATTCTTGTTGGAAATCACGGACGCCGTGTCCTCCGGGCTAAAGAGGAGGGAGACCTTCCAGCGTGTCATCGGCGTTCAGTTCAAAAGCCAGCATCTCTGATGCTATGTGGGTGCATAAGTGCATACGGTATGGGCAGCTTGCATGTTTTGGAAGGCACTATGAATGCTGAAAGGTATATAAAGGTTTTAGAGCAACATTAAATGAAAAATACGTCAAAGACAACCACGAACTCTTCAGCAGCTGGAAACCTATATCAGGCAAGAATGGGACCAAATTCCAACACCAAAACTCCAGAAACTCATAACCTCAATGCCCAGACGACTTCAAACTGTTTTGAAAAGAAGAGGAGATGCTACACCATGGTAAACATGCCCCCGTCTCAACTATTTTGAGACCTGCAGCAGGCATCAAATTTGAAATGAGCTTATTTTGTGCATAAAATTGTAAAATTTCTCAGTTTAAACATTTATGTTGTCTATGTTCTATTGTGAATAAAATATTGGCTCATGTGATTTGAAAGTCATTTAGTTTTCATTTTATTCAAAATTCAGGTTGTAGGTAGGTGGGTAGGTGGGTAGGTAGGTAGGTAGGTAGGTAGATAGATAGATAGATAGATAGATAGATAGATAGATAGCTAGATTGTCTTCTTTCCCTCAAATCAAAACAAATTGCGAAACAACGATGCTTCGGTCAACTCTCCTCACCCACTTCACTTGTTCTTCCTTTCCTTCCTCTCTCTCTCTCTTTCTCTTTCGCTCCCTCTCTTCCTCAGCCTAGGGTTTCCAAGGCAACCACCATTTCCTCTCCAGGCTGGCCTGCTGATGTTTCCCCCTCCCCCTCCATAGTGGTGCACAAACACATCACAATCACCAACCGGCTGGATGAAATGATGCCTTTGATTTATGCCTGTGCAGCGCAGTCATGAGCGTGTATTTCTGGAGCTATTTCTCCCATACTGAGAGTCATTAGTGTAACTGAACAGCTTGCTATGAGATGTTTTGGAGGCTGAATTGAAAGAGACAAGACAAGATAAAGCGATGTTAAACTGTTCATTTGTCTCGTGAATGTTAAAGCAGAGGAGGAGAGTTAGATCATGACCTAGGTAACTGAATGTGATGGTGTTGCTTTATTAAAAACATGCCATATAGAGTTTGATTGTAGAAGAAGTAAGAAATGGGTGCCGTCGGGATATTATTAGACTACATGGTGGTTTAAAATTGGTATAGATTTTTGTTCTCCTCTGTGTCGGTGCAGAAAAGTGTTCTTCATGGTTAGTTTTCCAGCTCTTTAGAAATCATTCACTTGTAATTTTTATTTACTGACCTTAATTTTTCACACTATCCATTGTCTTTGACATTGAACCGGATGTGCCAGTGCCTGCTATAGCGCTTAGAATGCGACATGCATTTGCACTGTGCATTGAATTTGTGGACTGATTTTGGGATGAAATGATGCATCAGTTTGGGCTTGTGTAGCTAGAAGCGTTTGTGTTGCTTGTTTCGGCCTTTCAGAATTGAATCCTGCTGGTCATGGCCACACAAGGTGTAACTACAGTACATTAGATATCTGATGTGTAACTTCACTCTCAGCTGGAGATCGCTGCATTGACATGGCTCATTTCACAAGTGTCTTCACTGTCACTATTAGTTGCCACACACACACTCAGTAATTTCATAACTAGGTTTATAGAACAGTATTTACTGTTTACTATTCATCATGACAAGTTTGCTTGTCTGTGTGAAATGATGTCTGCTTAATTTTGTTTTTAATTTAGATTTTAGACCTTGCTTAAGCTGTTAGACAATTTGCAAAATTGCTTTTGGATGTTGTATCACGTCTTGCTGGGTTTTTTTTTTTTTTTCAGCATTTTTTTTAAAGATGCTAAAAATAATCCAACTTTTAAAAATGCAACAGTGCGTATAATGTAAACGTCCCCTAAGAAATGCATCCAACCAGGGAGAGAACCCTAAAACTAGCCTAATCAAGGCTTCCTTTAGACCTGTTAGTCAACTAGTCGTATGTATACTGTGTAAAGAATGCAAATTTCATGTTTATATATGTGTATATATGTGTGTCTGTGTGTGTGTGTCTGTGTGTGTGTGTCTGTGTGTGTGTGTGTGTGTGTGTGTATCCATCCATTCATCCATCCATCCAGATGCTGAATTGGTTAATTTGAATCAAAAGAGAAAAATATCCATCCAAAAGAGAAAAATGTCCAACTAAAAAAGAGAAAAACATCCATCCATCCATCCATCCATCCAGATGTGTGTGTGTGTGTGTGTGTGTGTATATCCATCCATCCATCCAGATGTTGAATTGGTCAATTTGAATCAAAGGAGAAAATATTTATTTATTTTCTCCAGTTTGTTTTCTCCATCCATCCATCCAGATGCTGAATTGGTTAATTTGAATCAAAAGAGAAAATAATATCCATCCATCCATCTATCCAGATGTTGAATTGGTTAATTTGAATCAAAAGAAAAAATAATATAATATAATATAATATAATATAATATAATATAATAGATGTGTGTGTGTATCCATCCATCCATCCATCCATCCAGATGTGTGTGTGTGTGTGTGTGTATCCATCCATCCATCCATCCACCCATCCATCCATCCATCCACCCATCCATCCATCCATCCATCTATCCATCCATATGTTGAATTGGTTAATTTGAATCAAAAGAAGAGAACATCCATCCAGGTGTGTGTGTTTGTGTGTGTATCCATCCATCCATCCATCCATCCATCCAGGTGTGTGTGTGTGTGTGTGTGTGTGTGTGTGTGTGTGTGTGTATCCATCCATCCATCCATCCATCCAGATATTGAATTGGTTAATTTGAATCAAAAGAGAAATCAAAAGAGAAAGATATCCATCCAAAAGAGAAATATATTCATCCAAAAAGAGAAAAATATCCATCCATCCATCCAGATGCTGATTTGGTTAATTTGAATCAAAAGAAAAAATAATATCCATCCATCCATCCATCCATCTAGATGTTGAATTGGTAAATTTAATTCAAAGGAGAAAATATTTAATTATTTTCTCCAGTTTGTTTTCTCCATCCATCCATCCATCCATCCAGATGCTGAATTGGTTAATTTGAATCAAAAGAAAAAATAATATCTGTCCGTTCATCCATCCATCCATCCATCCAGATGTTGAATTGGTAAATTTAAATCAGAGGAGAAAATATTTAATTATTTTCTCCAGTTTGTTTTCTCCATCCATCCATCCATCCATCCAGATGCTGATTTGGTTAATTTGAATCAAAAAAAAAAAATATTATCCGTCCATCCATCCATCCATCCAGATGTTGAATTGGTAAATTTGAATCAAAAGAGAAAATAACATCCATTCATCCATCCATCCATCCATCTGAATCAAAGAGAAAATATTTATTTATTTTCTCCAGTTTGTTTTCTCCGTCCATCAATGATGTTTTTTGTATTTTATTGTATTATCATATATAATACAATTTATTTATAATTTAGGTGTATAAATGTGTACTTTATTTAAAATAAATTACATTGATGCATTTAAACAGTATTTTTGAAATTCTCTACAAATGTTTAGCTTTTTTATTTCTGTGTTGACAAATGCAATGAAATGAGTTTCATGCCTTAAAGTGATATCATATATTATTAGTTATTATTTGATTGGTGTACCAAAAGTTAAGATTTTTTGAAACAAAATTGAATAAAAAATGCAAAATGACCATTTTTAACTCCAAAATGAGAACTGGAAGTCACTCGTTTACATCGTGAAGGAGTCGTGACAACAGTGTAGCATACTACGGTTTGAAAATGCCATTTTTTTAACGAATAATAGGTGCAATACAGTGTAAATTGCACAATATTCAGTAAATAGTTTTCAGAACACACTCTTTTCTCTCTCTGATTTATGCCCTTTTGGATTAATCAAAAAATGTATCCATTTTAAGTCACAGTGAAATTGAAAACCCTTTCATTAGAGCTCAAGGGATTGCTGGTTTCGTTTCACACAACACCACTTTCACACAACATATGACAATAGGCAACGACCCCCCCCCCCCCCACAACTCTCAGATTCTGTAGTATTTCACTGTTTCTCTTCCGCATCAGCTGTTATTTCCACCAACCAAACAGTGACAGTGCAAAATCATGCTTTGGTCTCACTTGAGGCTGTGGCACTGTCAGATCACGTCTGTCACTTTGATGAGCGGACGACAGAACGCATCACGAAAGGGCCTGTCCTTCCGCAGGGCAGTCGAAGCCCTGTATTGTACAATTACACTTTCATATTCGTTCTCTAACCCCCACTTCGTATCTTCTACATCCAGCCAAATGCAATTGTCGCGTCCCGCTGGTAGCGCGCGCCTACTGCTTAGCAAAACCCCATTAGTATCTGTCAGCCATCAACCAATGATATATAATCATTTTAGGCAGTTAGCTGTTTGTGAAGTGCATCGACGGAAGATGAACAGACAGTTGTGTGACTGTAACAGAGGACAAGGATTATTTTGACGAGTTTTCGAGCTGTGAGAAGATAATCTATTTCCTATACATGTTTCTAAAGCCCCTTTCACAAGCATTGTGGCATTGTTTTCCAATGCAATGAACTTTATGCATTGTAGGTCAACTGTCGTAATGCAAAGCTTAAAGTTCAGCCTTCGAATTTTGACTTTGTTTGATCTAACCTTTCCTCAAACCACATTGTTTAATTCTTGCAAGATTTGCATGTGGTTTGTTTTAGTAAAGTAGGTAAGGATTACTGCCAAAAAAGCCTTTTATGACCAGTATCATACTGATCATTTTTATATTTAAAGTCGACATGAAACAGAAGTTGTGGTAGTCTTTTCTTACCTATTGTTATGTATATCTCAGTGAAACTGCTTCTCAATTAAGTCTTGACCAAAAATTGATGCACCTCTTGAAGGATTTAAGTTTTGTGATGTTATTTCCATCAAGAGGTGCATCAATTTTTGGTCAAAATCTTTTATTGACAATACAAGAGGTGAGCACTCTGTAAAGTCTCCTCCAGCACATCCCAAAGACTTTCAATGAATTTAAGGTCTGGACTCAGCGGTGCCAATTCATGTGTGAAAATGATTCTTCACGCTCCCTCCCAACCATTCTTTCACAATTTGAGCCTGATGAATCTTGACATTGTCATCCTGGAATATGGCCATGATGTGTCTTCCTACATGGTTGTTTGAGAAATGAAAAGCTACACACTCCATCAACTGGGGTTAGAAGAACTGTTGCCAAACATGCTAGAAACATAATAATCACTGCAATAATGATCCAATCATAGACTCTTAAGCATTTGCCTATTTAAATCCAAACAGTGACTTTTTTTGCCATCCTAGGTGTATTTGACCGCTTCTTTTCTTGAACACAATTGGAGTTATATTAATAAATATCCTGACGCATACAAGCTTTATAATGGCAGTGAACGGGAGTATGAAGCTCAAGAAAGTGCATCCATCCATCATAAACGTACTCCACACGGCTCCAGGGGGTTAATAAAGGGGAAAAATATCCATATTTAACAAGTTATAAAGTAAAATATCTTCTGTCAGACCGCCTTCCGTATTCAACTTACGAAAAAAGTCATCGCGTCAGTTACGTTTTTTCCGTAAGTTGAATACGGAAGGCGTAGGACGTAGCGCAAGCGTTTTGAACTGCGAGAGGCATTACACTTTCTTCGTAAGTTGAATACGGAAGGCGGTCTGGTGGAAGCTAGATATTTCACTTTGTGTAATAAAAATATCCATATTTAACAAGTTATAAAGTAAATATCTAGCTTCCGCCAGACCACCTTCCGTATTCAGCTTATGAAGAAAGTGTAACGCCTCTCGCAGTTCAAAATGCTTACACTACGTCCTGCTCCTTCTGTATTCAACGTAACTGACGCGATTTGCTTTTTTCGTAAGTTGAATATGGAAGGCGGTCTGGCGGAAGATATTTTACTTTATAACTTGTTAAATATGGACATTTTTATTATGCAAATGCATCGATTCACTTCAGAAGGCCTTTGGATGGATGCACTTTCTTGAGCTTCATACACTTTGGTCCCATTCACTGCCATTATAAAGCTCCGATGCGTCAGTATATTTATTAATATAACTCCGATTGTGTTCATCAGAAAGAAGAAAGTCATATACACCTAGGATGGCTTGAGGGTGAGTAAATCTTGGGGTAATTTTCATTTTAAAGTGAACTAATCCTTTAATGCTTTCTTTTGAAAAGTGGTTTGGCAATATGTATTCAGATTTTTGGCTTGAAAGAATCTTGAAACAAATCCTCACTGCTCATATAAAGTGAACATTTTGATTGTAGTGCCTCAAAGTGACTGAAAGTGTTGACTCTTTAGGAGTTGCTGTTCTTTTGTGGAGAGTAATATAGCAATTCACAGAGAATCATTATACATTCTGCAGGTGTGCACCGCTTCTGTCAGATGGACAAAATATGGGCCTGTAGATCCCACTGGGAGACTGAAAATTGGCATCTTCAGATCGCAGAGACAAACCTGTTGTATAATCAGCGATGGGAGGAAAATGGACATTGCGAGTCAAAAATAAACAAATTCAAACTGCGTTTTGAACTTTTTAAAAACTCTAGTTTTGAACTGGAGATGATATTGGGATCACTGTTGCACCTCAAGGCACAGTTTCATGTGCTTGCACACATAGGTAATTGCGCAGACAACTGTACACACACCAGACCAGTGAAACGGTGAGGTGTGCTCTATCCAACCGTGAACCTCAGATTTTTCCTTGCCTCTTCAAAGCTTCATGAAATGAACAAGCAGGACGTCTGAGTCATCCATTCCTGAATCATTGCCTCCATTTTTACTGTCTGAATGCTTTTAAAACAATCTTCAACCATCAACTGGCCTCATTAAGACCGATTCTGCACCCGCGCATTTAAGTGGACGTTTCTTGTGAACGTCAAAGGTGGATTTAAAGATGAGTGTGGCGAAAGAATATCAACCGATCAATATTTTCATCTGGGACTTGAATGGTGGATTGTGGATCTGCTCAGACCTTCACAAAAGCTTTTGTTTGAGGTTCTTCTTTGCTTAATAAACCAAAGCACACAAAACAACCGCACTCTTTAGGGTACACGGCTCCAGATCATTGATTTGATTTCTTGAAACAGTGTTTTGAAACGATAATTAGCCTGAATTTAAGATTGTGTAGATGTTCACAGAGAAAAGGAAGTATTTGGATAGCTTTTTTAACAGTAGAATTAGAGTAAAGAAGACTGGTGGAGTTTGTTCACCTTTTTTGAGGCTAGACTATAAACTAGCCGTATAAATTGTATTCTCATAAATTGGATTATATATATTTTATATATATTTATTATTAGAATATTTAAGTTATTTTGTTATAATAGAATAATGCAAGTTTTCTTTCAATTTATTTATTCAGATTTAATTGCATTTTCATGTACTGAATAGACTAAAAAAACATATGGACTATATGTGTGTGTATATATATATATATATATATATAATATGAGGGCTGTCAAGCGATTTAAATTTTTATTCTAATTAATTACATGATGTGCCGATTAATTAAACTTCCATTTTTTTTTTCCCAGAAGCTGCATCTGAATTGGTATTTAGATATATTTACAGACTGTTTATTGCTGCTCAGAGGTGGCATGAATGTATTTACACTTCAATTACAATTGCATAAATAACGCAATGTGATTTAGGGGTATTAAATGGGTATTAAAGGGATAGTTCACCCAAAAATGAACATTCCGTCATCATTTACTCTCCCTCATGTCGTTTTTTTAAACTTGTATGACTTTCTTTCTTCTGTGGAATATAAAAGAAGATAATTTGAGAAATTTGGTAGCCAAATCAGTTTGGTTATAAACATTCTTCAAAATATCTTTCAGAATTTTCATTTTTGGGTGAACTATCCATTTTAATGGGTTTTTTATTAATATTAAAATATGAAATTTTTTTTTTTTTTTAATGAAATGATACTCCAAATATGAAGCTAAAACTGCCAGTAGTGGTGGTAAATGTCTATATGAGTAAGTCATTGAGTCATTCATTCATTCATTCGATTCATTCAAACAGCTGATTCATTCAGGAATTAAGTAAATAGCTCTCTTTATGAATGGGCCATTGAATCATTGGTTCACTTGATTTGTTCAAAATGTGGATTTATTCAGTGATGAAACTGCTGTGTGTGTTGCTTTGGAGACACACCAGTTTTGCTGTGGCTTTATAGGTAATGTTTTCATTGACAAAATTGAGCAAAAACAGAAAATATTGTGTATAAAATATAACACAATATTAAAGCTGCAGTCCGTAGGTTTTGCCTCTTTGTCGCCATCTCTGTTTGAAACCTGCAATTGCAGTTATTTGTGGAATTAAATATCTTTACATCTTTACGTGGGTTGTGCATCGGCACGGCTCCTTAGCGTGGATGAATCTAATGTTTGCTGTCAGTCACCGCACCGGTGTAGATACTGTACTTCAGAATCACAGATTGTATAAAAAATTTTGACCGGAAAATCTCATCTGAACAAGTAACATGTCTGCCACTTTTGTTCTGACCAACTGAGAAAAAAAGCATTACAAAAAATTGCGCTGCCAATGGTGATTCAATTTAGCGATCGCTTAGCTAGGATCACGTCAAACCGTGCAAATTATTATTATTGTTATACTTTGTTCTCAAATTGTTAATGTTAACAACATGAGCATTGTGTGACTGTGTATTTAGTGTGTATTAGTGTCCGAAGTCTTTTGCTTTTGACTACGGGTGAGTCTCCAATTGTCGCTTATGATTTTCGTTTGGACCTTTCTGGATTACAATCCGCCATCAAAATGACAAGTTTAATTATTCCAGCTGCTGTGAGAAAAGGCTATAAATGATCCGCCACCTGCAGCGTCGGGGTCTCCTCCTTTATGTAAACAGACGTGATGTAATGACGCAAAGGCAAACTCGTATTTCACTCGTATTTCCCGCAGAAACCTACCAGTACCACTCAAATTAAAAAACATTATTACAAGCTTACCGTTGTAAATCGGGTTAAGGTAAGGATATAGTTTTGAACACTGGCTGGTTATGTACTTGCTCAAAAATTGATTTTGGATAATTTTTAACCCAAAAAAGTTACGGACTGCATCTTTAACTTTTTATTTATTGAACTTGTATAAAATCAATATCACGTTTGCACTCATGCTATTCGGGACAAAAACAGCACTCGTGTGATATTGCGCTTGTTACTCGTGTGATATTGCTTGTATCATATGATATAAATATGAGGGGAAAAAAAAACTCATTTCTGTACTCAAAAGCATTTCTGCCCCAATATCTTGAATTTTAGGGGCATCTAACTGCATCCTATAGGCTGCATCACACAGTGAGTTTTTGCCCTGGATCATGTTCAAATTATATATAGTTCAGGATAATTGGGACATTTTTCCCCATTCATCTCAATCGCAAAAAGTGTCCCAATATACCTGAATCCTATATTTACTTCAACCCAATCCAGCTCTTGAGGAACAACATCTATACTCCAAGGTTTTCCTGAAGTGCCACAGCATCATCTTATGCAAAGACATCATCCCAATATGGGAGAGATCTTGTGTTGGCGTGTCATATTGATTATTCTGTTCATGCCTGAGTTAATTTAACGTGCTATACTAAAAAATGGATGACGGAGCATCATAAGCGTTCTCTGCCTCTGCTGCTTGTTTTCTCCGATCAGCTTTGATGTGCTCATAGACTCCAGCTGTTTGATTGACAGTCTGGTTTGCACTCCTAATCCTGGAAGAGTGATTGTAGCAATCACAGTATCATTACTGCATAATGTCCTTTTATGTTTGAGGGAGCTGACCAATCAAATAATCAATCATTATTCTTCGGCGTACACATTGCAAAATGAAGATTGAAGACAGTGCCCTGAACTAGAAATAATAAACATCATGTAAATGTACCACTGTAACACTGTATTTTGCAGTATTGGCTTTTATGAAGCAACACGCAATAGGCTACTCAAGCAAATTAGTCACCAATTGTTTGATAAATGACGTCAGACTGAATCCAGATTTACAGATTTAAGCAGTTTATAACTATACATTTGGGTTTATGGAGGACTAGAAGTGCCACTTAAAAATAAAATCAAACAATTTAATAATTCAAATAAAAATCTAAATAAATACTCACTTTTTCACAAATTAAGTTTATTTTATTATATTTAACCACTAATTTAAATATGAATAAAACAAAATTTGTATTAATAAAATGTAGACTTTTATTAATTTAATAATTCAAACATATATAAATATAAAAATTAAAACTGTTTAATTTAAAATCCACTTAATTTTAATAAAATAAAATAATAAATTAATACATTTTTAAATTTACAAAAATAAAACATAATGTCTATTTATTTAGTCAGTTTTCTATTTTATAATGTTTAAAGACATTTTAAAACATGCATTAAACAGTTTTGATATTTTGTTTTAAATGTTTAATCATTTTAAATTAACAAATAAAACATGAACTAAATACTTTAAAATGTGTCTAATCTGTAGTTAAATAAATATTTAATTAAAAAATATATTTTTTAAAATGGCAAGTATATAAAGCATGAAATATTTTTTTTTACTTTGTCAACTTTAATAAAAAAAATTAAATAAATAATTTATTATTTTATTGTGATATTTAGCCACAATTAAAACAATTTAAATGTCTATAAATGTATTTTAAATTAAATAAAAATATTTCTTAATATGTAGTTAAATACATATTTATGTAATTTTAAGTTTTTTTTATTGTTATATGAACTAGATTTTAAAATATGATTTAAACAAACATAATTCAAACAAAAATGTAAGTAAAATAGTAATAAACATAGTATATAAATCACATTTTTCACAAATTAATAAAATTGTCATATTACCCACATTTTAAAGCATGAATTAAATTAAATAGTTTGAAATATCTCTTATGTAGTTAAATATTGATTTAAATTTAAAAAGATGTGACTTTTTATTGTTGTATTTAACTAAATTTAAATGTCTATTAATTTGTTTCAGTCATTTATGTATTTACCTTTTTATGTTTGAATTATTACATTGATAATTTATTCTTTTGTTTTATGTTGAAGTGGCACTTCTAGTCGTTTTCTCCACATGTATTCTGTTATATGTAGAATAATTATCATTTGGATGTCAATGTGATTCCTCTCATCAAGTAAATTAAATTTCATGGTAATCACTCAGGTTTGTAATAGTTCTTAATGGCGACTCCAGATGAATGTTTTATATTTTAAATCATTTTGAAAGAAAAAAATGACCATAAAATGACCACAAAGTCACTTTACATGGCTTTGTGTCATGTCTAAAGCCTGCTGTTGTCACTTAAACAGGTTTGACAGAAACCCTCCCACTGCTCTTCTGGAGTTTGTTGGATTTTCTTAACAACAACAATAAAAAAACTGTTTGCCGACTTTCAAATCTCCCCCAGTTTGCAGAGATTCCAGCTTCCGGCAAAAGTCGATTACATAACATCCGTGCTGTTTACAGATGAGATGACTCACTGTTGAGACACTGAGAGCATTTTGAGCTGTCGTCACTGCATTCGCTGTATACATATGTGGGAAATCAGGTAATACAGCATCGCGTTATGGTGCGACATCCTAAACATTGAGAACAGAAGGAATGATATCTGAGTCTCTTCGATGCAAACCCGTTCGATTGAGCTCGACAGGGCCGCGCTGGCTTATGGCTGTGCTGGGTGACAGAATGAAACTCTTAAATGTCCTTTCAATCCACGAGGGACTCTCTCTCTCCCCCAGCCACGGCCTCCCCCGACGTCATCCTGATGTATGAGTCTCCTCATCCTTCGTGGCAGGCAGGCAGTACACTCAGTTAGTGATGGGACTCTGCGATACAGCCAATAGACACTGGTGCTGAATCTGGTCAGCTGAGGCATAAATCAAAATGAAGGCATTGAGGTTTGGGATTATTTACGCTTTTTCGAACGTATATGAGATGGGGACTATAAATTCTTGTGTTGCACGAGAGGTGAATAAAAGGTGAAATGGAATGGGTTTTGAAAGAAATCTGAGTTGTTGTTTTTTTGTGTGTGTACTAGTTTGTAATGTCAGTTTTGAAAAAAATATGCCAGTGTAGCTTGTTGCTGACATACAAATATGAGCCATTGTGGCACACTGCAAAACAATCATTTTTGTTTTCTAGTAAAAATATCTAAACTAGGGCAGATTAAATTCCAAATTATTTACATTTGTATGTGTCAATAATTCTTCACAATTAACAAATAATTGTGTGTATGTGTGTGTGTGTATATATGTGTGTATATATATATATATATATATATATAATATGTATTTATCTTCGAAATTGAAGAATGACATTTCAAACAAAAATGATGTCATTTTGAACAAAAATGTGACCCTGGACCACAAAACCAGCCATAAGGGTCAATTTTTTTAAATTTATCATATGAAAGCTGAATAAATAAGCTTTCCATTGGTGTATGGTTTGTTAGGATAGGACAATATTTGGCTGAGATACAACTATTTGACAATCTGGAATCTGATGGTGCAAATCAAAATATTGAGAAAATGGCCTTTAAAGTTGTTTAAATGAAGTCCTTAGCAATGCATATCCACTCACAAAAATAATTTTTGATATATTTACGGTAGAAAATTTACAAAATATCTTCATGGAACATGATCTTTACTTAATATCCTAATGATTTTTTGGCATAAAAGAAAAATTGACAATTTTGACCCATACAGTGTATCATTGGCTATTGCTACAAATATACCCGTGCGACTTATTACTGGTTTTTTGGTCCAGGGTCACAAATGTCGTCGTTTCGAACAAAAATGTCGTCGTTTCGAACAAAAATGACGTCGTTTCGAACAAAATCGGGCCAAAGCGAAGTTCATTTGGAGTTTATTTCAGGAGTTCGAAACAGCTTGCCAAAGCGAACTTTCGGCTGATAAACACCTTCGCACTACCATTGGTCCGTGGCGATGATGTAATAGGTGGGTGTGCGCTGAGGCTCCGACTTCTTTGACATGGAAATCTTCTATGGTTCATTTCTTCTGTTCAGTCTGTCGAGGTCAGATGTCCCTGATTAAATACATGAATGCACCGGAGAGCCGCTTTATAGTAGAAACTAAAGCTGTAATTCTAATTGAAAAAGACACTGACAATGTTTTTTTTTTCATATTTAATCCTGTAAAGCTGCTGCTTTAAAGCAATCTATTGTATAAAGTGCTGTATAAATAAATGTGACTTTACTGGAATGCCGAATTGAAGATCTCGTGCAAACATATCGCAAATGCTTTCTTAACTACTGTTTTCTCATCACTGTCATTTTTGTTGTGTTTATTTGGTATTGAGAGGAAAGCGTGCAGCACATATTTACGCATTCATCTAAACGTCGCTCTCAGCCGTGTGGGTGGCGTCGGATGTTCGCTAACAGTGAACCGCTGCTTACGTATTTCAAACTTCTTTTTACCCTAATCGAAAAACAAAAATAAACTTCACCAGGAGTATATTGGGCCTTTAATTAAGTCTTTTACTTAAAGGGATAGTTCAGCCAAAAATTAAAATTTTGTCATCACTTACTCACCCTTATGTTGTTCCAAACCTGTATGAGTTTCTTTCTTCTGTTTAACACAATAGAAGATATTTTAAAGAATGTTGGGCCCCATTGATTTCCATTGTAGGAAATAAAATACTATGGAAGTCAATGGCTAACATCAACTGTCTGATTACCAACATTCTTCAAAATACCTTCTTTTGTGTTCAACAGAAGAAAGAAACTTTTACAGGTTTGGAAAAACATGAGGATGAGTTAGTGATGGCAAAATTTTTGGGTGAACTATCCCTTTAATTGATCTTACTGTGGAGACCAAGACAGAAATACTGATTAAGAACAGGATTTTTGCAGTGCAGCACTATCAGCATGAAAAGCTTTAAAGCATGACAGTGTTAGTCACAGTTAGTAGCTCACCGCCACATCTGAGTCTGACCCTCCGTTTTAAAGCCCTAGGTTGAGCTGTTTCTCTGACGCAAATATATTCCTAAAGCGTTCTCTGTTTCCTGCCACCCTTCAAGCGCTTCTCTCACAGGTCAGCACATGGACATGAGAAGATCAGTTATACAAGACGCTGATTATGGATGTGAAAGCTAATAAAAAGGGCATTTAACTGTGATTTGTGGGGTCAACAAATTTGGCTTGAGTAAATGTATTGATTTTCCGATTAATTTTTTCACTTGACCAAATTGAATACATTTTTTTGAATATATTCCTTTCTTCACTGGAGGCATTATATGCCATTAAATATCAGTTACTTCAGTGATTGTTCCTACAATAAATATAACATTTCAGCAATGTTAAGTTGACTGAACAAAGTAAAGCTGACAATACTTATTTTTAGTAGAAACTAACTCAGTTAAATTAAGTTCATGTAGTTACATGAGTATTTAAGTAATGTGAACAAGGATGGTTTGAATGAAACTAACAACAGTGAAATTTCTTTCTTTCTTTTTTTTGAGTGATATAGACACTTGATCAGCTTTTGAATTAATTTTAGATATAATTGAATTTATTTCGAATCAAGTCAGACTTAATCAGAATCTAATTGAATATGGAAATTGGTTCAAATACTCAGTCATTCTCATAGTGTCGGATTATAATATTTCGGTGGCTACTTCATTGGGAGTTTTTTCAGTCTAATGTATGTTTCCTCCTTCAAATGAAGGATCACCTCATTTGCCCTGGTTTCCCAAGGCATTTGATGGCATTCAATCCATTACGGTTCACCTACGATGTGATGAATCATTTATTTAATCACTCAGAAGAATGTATAGCCATGATTGAAGGGCCGTTTCCTGCATCATGTTCTAAAATGCAATGCCTCATGTTTGCTGGCCGAATCCCCTGGGTCATCCGATATAGGCTTGTTCACTTCAGAGCACCCGTATCTCACATATCCCTTCACCTCTACTCACCCTGAGAGCTGTATACCTCCATTCAAACATTAGCGATTCAGCGCACAGAGCAGTACTGGGTTTCAAGGTTGGACTGACCGCAGATTAGAGGGAACACGACCCCCCCGTCACCGAGTGTCAGTGAGGCTGCAGGCGATTACAGGCAAATTTCAACCCTTCAGCCCTGGCACTCATCAACCCCTCAAACACTTCCACAGATGGTACACAAGGGCAGGGCCTCTGTGTCAGCCTTTATCCAACTTCAACCCGCAGAGAGTCATTTGTGGTGACTGGAAATATATTTGAACACTCAATTCTTTTATTAGTTTGCCTGCTTACCTTTTACACTTTCTTGAGAACTTTTCAAATCTCTCTGCTGTTTGGTGCAGCAGTACTTTTTTATTGTTTGATGTTTGGTCTGTTGTTCATTCAAATGTATTGAACTAACAAATTTATTTGCAAGGAAGTGACATTTTAGCCCCGACCTCCAAAACTCACGGCATTGGTTGAGTCAGTCTTACTGTGTCAAGCTGCTCTATAGATGTATATTCATGACAAAAGTTGATAAAAATAAAAAAGTATATTAAAAAATAATAAAATCCATGTTCTTGCATTTTAGTGGTTACAGTTTAACATGTTTATTTACGCAGTGAATATTTTAATCACACTTCATTTTGTGATTAAAAATTCAATAATTTATTTATCTTTCAGAGTTCGGTTCCAAAATATTCAGGAAATTTAAATTTTTTTTTTTTTTTTTTTTGAGAATTTTTGAAAATACCATCTTTACAGGTGATGATAGTATAATAATTAGTAATAATAATTAAATCTCAAAGTATGTATATAAAATAAACAATTAGTTAAAACAATATAGAAATACATTAAAACAATATATACATAATTAGTAATAACAAATTATTATAAACAATAATTATAATATAATAGTAATATTTAGTAATAATAATAAAGTATTCATATTTATTAAAACTAAATAATCACACATATATAATATACATATAATAATAATAATAATAATAATAATAATACATTTATTAATTAAATAATTATTATAATATCATATATTAGTATATTATTTTATTATATAATTATATTAGTAATAATTAATAAAATATTTATGACATAAAATACTGAAATATATATATATAGGGTATATAAATATATATATATATATAATAAAGTAATATAGTAAAAAATTAATTTCAGTGATATTATATTCTAATTTTTCTTAATATATATTTATATCTATTTTATATGCATGTATATGCATACTTAGATCTATCAATATAAATCAATGTCTTTGTTCCGTGTTTTTTTTTTTTTTTACATAATTAAAGCGGTTGCCACCTAAGAACACTCTTTTACTCTGGATAATTAACTATAGCGTGTGGACTTTCATGGCTTATTGTTTTTGTGCAATGTTTCTCTTAATGGCAAATAGATGTTTGGTTAAAGAGTATTTGATTTAGATTTATGTTGCTGCATCACAAATCATTATTGTGAATGTGGTTTCTGCACACTGTTGTTGATATGATTCTTGTCTAAGGCTTGTCTGAGTATATCTGGAGCATCAGTTGTTGTCAGGGCTTTGTTTAGCAGGTGGGGATGTCATTCGCAATCCAAGTGATCCAAAGAGATGCTGCTGACGACTTTAAAGCAGAGAATTCCTGAGGAGATGAATCGAGACAGCAAGAGGCTGAGAATGGGCTGCCGTGGTTGATGACTATGGAGTAAAGCCATAGCAGCGCTCTGAGAGGCAGACTGCCTTTTGTACCCTTGCAGTTGATTGGCTTTGACAGGGAATTTGAACAGGATGGCGGCGCCTCAGTAAGTGTGAAACAGTCGCACCTGAAAGATTGTTTCACATGGAGATGGTTTCATGGGAAGGTGAAGCTGATATAAGGAGGTAATCAAGCAGAGAAATGAAAACAGGTAAAGCTGGACACAATTTTCTCTCATTTCTCACAATCATATCAGCCGTAATCGCATGAGAGAGAGAGAGAGAGAGAGAGAGAGAGATACTAAGCCGGTTTCTATGCCCTGTTATAATCAGATTTACCCCATGGATGTATTTAATCAGGGCTCTTCAGGTAGTCATCTGAACAGATGTATTAGCCAGGGCAGATCAACAGCACCAAACAAAAATGGAGAGAAAATAAACGAAAAATATTTACTGTTTTCAAACACTAACACTCTTTACAGTTTCCTTTAACACTAATCAAAAATATATATAATATATATATATACACTGATCAGGCATAACATCATGACCACTGACAGGTGAAGTGAATAACACTGATTCTCTCTTCATCACGGCACCTGTTAGTGGGTGGGATATATTAGGCAGCAAGTGAACATTTTGTCCTCATAGTTGATGTGTTAGAAGCAGGAAAAATGGGCAAGCGTAAGGATTTGAGCGAGTATGACAAGAGCCAAATTGTGATGGCTAGATGACTGGGTCAGAACATCTCCAAAACTGCAGCTCTTGTGGGGTGTTCCTGGTCTGCAGTGGTCAGTATCTATCAAAAGTGGTCCAAGGAAGGAACAGTGGTGAACCGGTGACAGGGTCATGGGCGGCCAAGACTCATTGATGCACGTGGGGAGCGAAGGCTGGCCTGTGTGGTTCGATCCAACAGACGAGCTACTGTAGCTCAAATTGCTCAAGAAGTTAATGCTGGTTCTGATAGAAAGGTGTCAGAATACACAGTGCATCGCAGTTTGTTGCGTATGGGGCTGCATAGCCGCAGACCAGTCAGGGTGCCCATGCTGACCCCTGTCCACGGCCGAAAGTGCCAACAGTGTGGGCACGGGAGCACCAGAACTGGACCACGGAGCAATGGAAGAAGGTGGCCTGGTCTGATGAATCATGTTTTCTTTTGCATCACATGGATGGCCGGGTGCGTGTGCGTCGCTTACCTGGGGAACACATGGCACCAGGATGTACTATGGGAAGAAGGCAAGCCGGCGGAGGCAGTGTGATGCTTTGGGCAATCTTCTGTTGGGAAACCTTGGGTCCTGCTATCCATGTGGATGTTACTTTGACACGTACCACCTACCTAAGCATTGATGGACACCCTTTCATGGAAACAGTATTCCCTGGTGGCTGTGGCCTCTTTCAGCAGGATAATGCGCCCTGCCACAAAGCAAAAATGGTTCAGGAATGGTTTGAGGAGCACAACAACGAGTTTGAGGTGTTGACTTGGCCTCCGAATTTCCCAGATCTCAATTCAATCGAGTATCTGTGGGATGTGCTGAACAAACAAGTCCGATCCATGGAGGCCCCACCTCGCAACTTACTTGACTTAAAGGATCTGCTGCTAACATCTTGGTGCCAGATACCACAGCACACCTTCAGGGGTCTAGTGGAGTCCATGCCTCGACAAATTAGGGCTGTTTTGGCAGCAAAAGGGGGAAAAATTGGTTGACTACTTCACTTTGAAAATATGTATACTGTATATAAATGTTAACATCAAATATGCAATGCCCAGCACAGAGTCAGTGTTTACACTTTTTGGGGAATAAAACCTACTTAAAGCTGTCTTAGCATATATACATAATGTTTGCATAATGTTTTCTGAATGTTGTAAATTGATTTTTAGATCACAAGATTTGTGCTCCAAAAGAAAGAAATCCTGTCTTCAAAATGTTTAAGGCGAGAACTGTACATTAATTCTATCTGATTAATAAGCTATAAATATTCATGATGCACATGAAAATCAGCACTGCTTCCATTTAATTTCCTTAGTGTCGTGTTCAGGCCTTTGTCAGCATACAGACGCAGGTATTTGCGTTGAGTGCACACATTTGTATTGACTCGGTCAGCGATTATATTCCCTGGACATATAAAAGCACATTGTCAGAACCCTGAGATCACACCTCCGTGGAGGTCTTTACGTTTTTGCGATGATTCACATATTTGTAATGTCACAGATGGATATGAAACTGGTGAATTTAGTTACGGTGATGAATTGATATTAGACAAATTCTAAATTTAAAGGGTTAGTTCTCCCAAAAATGAAAATTCTGTCATTAATTACTCACCCTCATGTCGTTCCACACCCGTAAGACCTTCGTTCATCTTCAGAACACAAATTAAGATATTTTTCATAAAATCCGATGGCTTAGTGAGGCCTCCCTTGACAGCAAGATAATTAACACTATCAAATGCCCAGAAAGCTACTAAAGACATATTTAAAACAGTTCATGTGACTACAGTGGTTCAACCTTAATGTTATAAAGCGACGAGAATACTTTTTGTGCGCCAAAAACAAAAAACAAACCGACTTTTACCGACTGTATTCAACAATATAGTGATGGACAATTTCAAAGCTGCTTCATGAAGCTTCAAAGCTTTACGAATCATTTTTTTTCGAATCAGTGGTTCGGAGCGCGTATTAAACTGCCAAAGTCACGTGATTTCAGTAAACAAGGCTTCGTTACATCATAAGTGTTTCTAAATTTAATTGATACACCACTGGGGGGCGTGACTTTGGCAGTTTGATACACGCTCCGAACCACTGATTTGAAAAAAATGATTCGTAAAGCTTCGAAGCCTTATCAAGCAGTGTTTTGAAATCGTCCATCACTAGATATTGTTGAATAAAGTCATTATTTTGTTTTTTTGGAGCACAGAAAGTATTCTCGTTGCTTTATAACATTAAGGTTGAACCACTGTAGTCACATGAACTGTTTTAAATATGTCTTTAGTAGCTTTCTGGACATCTGAAAGTATTAATTATCTTGCTGTCAAGGGAGGCCTCACTGAGCCATCGGATTTCATTAAAAATATCTTAATTTGTGTTCTAAAGATGAACGAAGGTCTTAGGGGTGTGGAACGACATGAGGGTGAGTAATTAATGACAGAATTTTCATTTTTTCATTTCAATTTTCATCTAACCCTTTAATTTGTTGTCAAAAGTTTTGATCCATGAACTAAACAGGAATGTTAGCTGTTAGCATTTAATGCTAAAAGCAAGAGAAACCAAGTCCATCCATCCATCCATCCATCCAGATTATGCACAAAATATCTTCTCAGCATTAGGCCGTCATCTCAGGGGAGCCACTGAATTTGTAAAAGGATTCACAGGTACTATATTTAGGCCCATCGCTGGTGAAATGATATTCAGGTGAATATCCTTGAATATTTAAATGTTCCAGACCACAATGTGCCATTCCTGTCTGCATATTACATAAGCTGTGTGTGATGCACTTGTCTCTCATTTCCCAATCTCTCTCTCTCACTTAGTAAAAATATTAGTTTTGTCTTGCTTTCATAATTCAGCAGTACCTTGGCCTCTCCAAGCAGCACATATGGTCTGTCATTTTAGCCCCAAAATCAAAATGGACTTTTCTTGTTCAAAGAGTTCACACTAGCCAAGAAATACACTCCAGTCGCCTTTGATTTCCAGATACGAGGTAATGCATATCTGTCTTCTGAATCTGAAATGAGCTCCCTTACTTCATGGTGGAAAAGTGTTATTTAAGTGTGCCCAAAAAATCAGACAGATATAGGCAAATGCTTTTATCAGCACTGGCTTGAAAGCTTTCAATATTAGATAAGCAAATACATAGAAGCTAAAAATCTCTTGGGACTGCTTCAGTTGGAGACATGGCCCAACGGGTACAGCATGTGCTGCTTATGCGGCTGATGGGAGTTCAGGTCTGGCTCATGTAATTGCCTGATCCTGAAAAAAAAAAATCTGTTTAAACCAGCCTATTATTGGCATCCATCCAGGCTAGTTACACTCTAAAAAATGCTGGGTTGTTTCAACCAGAATTTGGGTCAAATAAGGACAAACCCAGCTGTTGGGTTAAATTTTTAAATTAAATTTGTAACCTAACGGTTGGGTTTGTCCATTTTTGTTCCAAATTTGGGTTGAAACAACCCAGCATTTTTTAGAGTGTAGTGGGTTAATCCTTCGTGACTCATTCGCACTCGGTCGTCATTTCCATCAAAAGAAAGACTGATGATCTTAGCTTGCTTTTGATTTAATTTTGATAAGGCATATGAAGACATGATACGGCATTCAAACCAATGCAATACGATCAACAGAAAGTTGGCTCCCGCTACTCGCCCCTTCCATATCTGTCAAACAGTCCGCCATAGGAAATAATAAAGAAAACATAAGTGATCACCTGTGCCCATGTGACAGTGACTAACCAATAAGAAATAAAAAAGAATTGCTGGTCTAGCAGATGTTTAGTGGCTTTTACTGGTCAACCAGCTGAAAATGTGTCCAGGAACCTCCTTTAGCATTCTTGCAGTGCACAAAATAAGCATCGTTTAAAAGTGCTTTATTTTGTTGTATGTGTCTAGTTATGATTGGAGATATTATGGAAATTATAATGAAAATGATGTCTGGGCATGTATAAAATTTGTTCCTGACAGTTTGATTCATTGTGATGAAGTCAGTTTAGCAATTGTATGGCAATAGTAGCCAGAATGATGTCTGATTGGACCAATGTTATTATATGTGAATGATTATGCTTTATCTCAGCAGATGCTTTAGCTCCTGTATGACTGATTGAGTCTCTGCAGTCCTGTTATTTTAGCTGCTAGTGTCTGGCTAACAGTTTTCTTATATTGGATGAGTTTTAGCTGGACTTTTAATCCAAACCTTGGTGAGACGATTGAGTAACTTTGCTGTTCTGTAAACCTTAGTCAGGTTAGATACCTTATTGAATTTAACACAGATGAAAACGAGGCTGTGAGAGATAGACTTGGACTGCTTCCCAAATCAGAGGTCACATCTTTCAAAGGCTGCATTTGAAGGCCGATTGCATCACAGTGGTGCAACGAAGGCTGTCCCAATTCAAAGGCTCCTTCGAATGCAGCCTACAAATGCATCCTTCGTTTCCCGTGCCATGAAGGATAGAATGAGCGCTGATTGGCCATTGTGTTTGAAAGCAGGTGTGTACCAGTGGATCCCTAATATATCCGCTGTTAGACGGATCCACTGACACCGTGTCTACACCGGACACGAGCGGCACGACGCGACACGTCAAAAGACAATAGAACCCATTATAATCAGTAATATTGTCTACACTGGATGCGGCGCGACAAATTTCCGACAGTAAACGGATTCCCTGTTCCATTTTTGACGTAGTCCAAGTGCTTTGCAACGGTCGATCTGTCGCGTTCAGTGTAGCAGCTTTTAGCTGTTGCGGCGTGGCACAATGTGAAAAAAGTCGCGATAGATGCCTGCTTTCAAATGCTTCCGTGTGTATCTGTGTAAGCACTCAGTAAAGAGTGTCAAAGATGTCTATTTACAACATGTTTTTGAAGGGTTGATCATTGTAGCCAATCACAGACATATCTGTTGAGTCTGTGAACACAATGGCCAATCAGAGGTGTTTAAGAATCTGCTCAACAGCGCTCAAATTGCTATGGGGAAATGCTGGTATCGGCACATTTTTAAAATTCCAGTACCGAAGTCAGTACTTTTGACAACCCTAAAATGGACCAAGGTGAACATATTTAGACAGGTTATGAACCCGGTTTTGTTTTCGAACAGTTGAATATAACTTTCAAAAAAGTCCAGTACAAACGTTACTGTCGCTCGTTAACGGCAGCTGTCACAGTTGCTAAGCGACAAGAACAATCTTCCATAGGCAAGACCGTCCCATTTAACAATGTTCGGTTTGACCTTTGTGGACTTCGAATGCGTGGCCTTTGAAATCTGCGTCATTCAAAGAATTCAACCTCTGAATTGGGACACAGCTTTACAGTCTTTACAATGGCACACACTGTATAAAAGTCCTAGATCACTTTTAGAACTTAGTTTTTTGTCAACTGAAACTTTTTTTTTCTTTTTTCCTGAAAGATGTTTTGTCATCTGAATAGTCGGTATGTTGTTAAGCAACAGGATCCATTGAACACCCTGTACTTCTCTCCCTCACAGCCTCGTTTTCATTCAAATTACCGGTTGGTAATTTAATGATAACTGTCATCTGTTTATCTGCTAATTTGGCAATGAACTCTTGTGACAGGTATCACAAAGTATTTATTTGTGGTTATGATGGCTTTTATAGCACTGTGTTGATAAAATGTGACTTTAAATACGGGTCATTTCATTTCTGCTTATTAAAGACAAAGTAACGCACAGATGGATTTGTCAGGTAAGATGACAGATAACAAGCAATGAATACAGGCAACAAAATTCTGAGCAGAAAAATTAATGGAAAAATAAATCATTTTATAACTGTTTTCTGAAATAACAATAGAATAAAATTTTACAATTGTGTTTTTCTTTCAGGCCTGGGAAGTCATGGAAATGTTAAATATAGGTTGACATAAGGTTGATGATTCTCTCAGCAGTATTTAATATTCATTTCGTGTCTTCTTACAAGCTAACTGTTATTATTGATTATGATCATTAGCCTCATCTGATGACCCATCAGTTACATCTATGCTCGCATTTTGAAGTAAAATGAAATCTTGTTAATCACCCACTTCATTAATCTTAAATTGTCTTTTGAATTACTAGAATTAATAAGAATGCTAAATTAAAAAAAGGCTACCCTAATCTCGAATGCACTGTAATTTTTCACAGAAACATGAAATGGCTTTTCTGAATGAATCAGCTTCGTATTTTAATGGCTCAAGTTTCCCATTGGCATTGAACACCTGATCATTGGTCAATTCTTTGGCATGATGGGAAGGTCATTAAAGCCAACATGTAAAAGCAAACATCAGGGATGGACGGTTTCTCTCATGGTGAAGTTCACAAGCAAAAAGCTTGATTTATTTATTTTCCTCTTCAGAGTGAGAGTTTTGTGAAATCAGGGACGATTTGGTTGAGAGCTCAAGGGACTGGATTATGATATCGTTGCTAAGTATGTGTCTTGCAAATCCCCAGTGCCTGATTTCTTAAGAATGTTTGATTACCCTCAGAAGACTCAGCCTCAGTTAATGCATTAATTATGCGCCAAATTTACATAAACAGTCAATATGGAACTTGGAAACGACACTGAGTTTTCAGAGTTACTTTATTACTTGGTGATTTGTTTGACCTGACTGTTTGTCAATATTAGGTTAGAAATGCTGCTCCTTTCAAAAAAGTACCAGGAAGTACAACTGTATTAACATTTTTTGGAGGATCCATATATATATATTTTTAATTTTTAAAAAAAGTATGCTCTCCAAGCTGCATTTATTCAATCAAAATATTTAATCTTTTTAAAAAATAATATATTTTAAAGTGTAATTTATTCTTTCATTGTCACATGTTTCTTCAGAAATCATTCTAATATGCTGATTTGCTGCTCAAGAAACATTTCTTATCAATGTTGAAAACAGTTGTGCTGCCTAATGTTTTTATGGAAACTGATATTTTTTTTCTGGATTCTCTGATGAATCAAAAGTTTAAAAGAGCAGCATTTATTTGAAAATCTTTTGTAATGTACACTAACAATTCAGTTTTCCTGCAATAAAAAATAAGCAATATTGTGAATTTTGTAATCATTTTTATTTTATGAACATTTTATTTGGCCATTAACTTTCTTAAACTTCAGAAGATAATGACAATCTGATTCATTTCTGTGAATAAGCTCCAACTGTCCATTTCAGTGAATCCATTCAAAAATATAGAAAAAAATATGCAGAAAAATATTGCTGTTTATTACTTTGTATCTTTGAATAATTATATTTCATAATTGTCAAACATTCTTCAATTTAAACTTCATTGTTATTGTATTTTACATTATGAATTTAAATATGCAAATCGCATATATTATATTCCTTATGTGCAATGCACATTTTTCAGCTCTTTTGCTAGAATCATGCTTATTTCTTATTCAAATAAACCAATAAATAAAATAAAATACATTTAAAATCTACTTGGCTAAATACCATGGTATATGATTATGATGGTCTTTTACCAGCATTGTGATAAAATATGTGTTGTTTTGTCTGCAGGCACGACGAGACAGCCCAAAGAGGGGGAGGTCCCAGGTGTGGACTACAACTTTGTGAGCGTTGAGCGGTTTATGGAATTAGAGAAAAGTGGGGCCTTGTTAGAAAGCGGAACGTACGAAGGTAAGTGAAATTCCCCGATAAACCTCCCACATCTCCATAAATCATTACCACTTGAAATAAAGCTTATGCCACACCTGTTACGCCATAGCGGCCTGGAATATGAATTTTCCTAAATTTGCTCGATGCTACCGCAAAAGAGAGCGTGTATGTCTTTGACATTGAGCAAAGGTATTCAGAACTAGTGCAGTTTGGTCTCTTGAGGACCGACTGAGGTGTGTGGACTACTTTCAGACGCAGGTTTAATTTCTTTTCATGAGGAGAGGAGATCCTTCCCATGATTCTGTGAGGCACAGCATCATTCATAACAGCTTCAGTCAGGCACTTTGAGAATAACTTTATGTTCACTCTAAAACTGCAGAGCAATATAAATTTGAGACTTTTGACATTTCATTTTATAGCTTCGACAAATTACATTTAATAGGAATCATTTTGATTATCGGCAGATATTGGGGGATTTTTCCCTTATTTTTACATTTAGATTACATTTGAAACACTATTAATTTAATAACACAGTTAAATGTAATCTTTAGCAAGATTCAATGATTATACATTTTTATAATCATTGAATTGGCTGTTTATCGGTAATGGCCAAAAATGTAATATATATGAATTATAATTTAATATATTCAAATAGAAATCCGTTATTTAAAATTGTATTCATATTTCACAATATTACTGTTTTTAATGTATTGTTGATCAAATAAATGCAGCTTGGTGAGCATAAGAGACTCATTGCAACATTGCAACCGACCCCCAAATTTTTTGAACGGTATAAATGGACCAAAATTTTGCATATGTTTGAGGTGATTTCATGTCACTTTAAGTTAACCCACTCCCAGTCTATGATTCTGGGTCATAGGCTGTAATTTAAATGAATCTATGAACTTCACCTCTTCTGTTTCTGTCTCTACAGACCTGCAAATGAATTCATAAATCCTTTGCCGTACCCACACAGGAGCTCGGTTTTTAATCATTAAACAGATTTCCCTGGATACACATGATTTCTTTTCAATCTTGAATGAAACGATTGAGTCACCAGTCAACGAGGGTGCCGTAACGGCAAACATCACACAGAAAAAAATAACTCCAGCAAAGTTCATGAACAAAAAACATGATTGAAAAGTTACTTGAAAAGTCAGACTTCACCTTTTCACATGCCAAGGAGATATGGAAGCATTTTTAAGTCCCCAATTTATTTTGTTTGTTTCTAGATAACTTCTATGGCACGCCAAAGCCTCCTGCCGAACCCACGCCGATGCTGTTTAATGTGACGGACCAACTCTTGCCCGGTGCCCGACCCAGTGCAGAGGGAAAAAGGAAGAGAAACAAGTCCGTCAGCAACATGGAGAAAGACAGCATTGAGCCACCAGAAGAAGAGGAGGAAGAAAGCCCTGTTGTCAATGGCAACGGCATCGCCATCACACCAGGTTACTACCTACCACTGTTACCGAGATAGTTTAGAGTGACCCAACGGAGTCAATTATGAATGTGGGCTTCATAGTTGGTGCGACTCATTTCTAATGAAAGACATTTCAGAGTCTGGTGCTTTATTTCAACTCTTCTGTTGTTCGTAACTTCAGGATGAGGTTTTGAATCATACTGAGCAATTGAGGCTCTTAAAAAAATGGCTGGTGGCCTTTTTTGTAGTTGTTATTTTCATTAGAACATTTTAATATATGGAAAATGCCATAAGCATACATGTCCATGAACATTTCTGATGCAGATCTTTGAATCAGTGTTTTGATTTAAACCACTGAAATTCACTGAAACATGTGTCCTAACTTCTTTGATGCTCTCCAGATGGCTTCCAGATGGAATCTGAGGGACTTTGACAAGCAACTTCTTTCAAAAACTCTTCCTTGTCTATGTTCCACTGTAAAAAAAGAAGTACACTTTAGCATACTAATAAAGGGTTAGTTCACCCAAAAATGAAAATTCTGTCATTAATTACTCACCCTCATGTCGTTCCACACCCGTAAGACCTTCGTTCATCTTCAGAACACAAATTAAGATATTTTTGATATTGAATTGAATTTCAATGGTTCACGTGACTTTGGCAGTTTGATACACGCTCCGAACCACTGATTCGAAACAAAAGATTTGTAAAGCTTCATGAAGCAGTGCTTTGAAATCACCCATCACTAGATATTGGTGAATAAAGTCGTTATTTTGTATTTTTGGCACACAAAAAGTATTCTCGCCACTTCATAACATTAAGGTTGAACCACTGTAGTCACATGAACTGTTTTAAATATGTCTTTAGTAGCTTTCTGGGCAATGTAAGTGTTAATTATCTTGCTGTCAATGGAGGCCTCACTGATCCATCGGATTTTATCAAAAACATCTTAATTTGTGTTCCGAAGATGAACGAAGGTCTTACGGGTGTGGAACGACATGAGGGTGAGTAATTAATGACAGAATTTTTGTGTGAACTAACCCTTTAAGGAAATCATATACTTTAGAAGAATATACTATACTATGAAAGCTTGTAAAACAATTTAAAAGATAATTGCGAATTTTTATCACGCAGTTCTGACTTTTTCTCGCAATTGTGAGTTTATATCTTAATTATGACTTTTTTTCTTGCAATTCTGACTTTTTTCTCACAATTGCAAGTTATAAAGTCCAATAATCAGAAAAAAAGACTGACTTTTTTCTCAGAATTGCAAGTTTATATCTCACAATTCTGACTTTATAACACGCAGAAATGCGAGATATAAACTCAAATAAAATATAAAAAGTCAGTCTTTTTTTCCTCAGAATTGGACTTTAAAACTTGCAATTGCGAGTTTATATCACACAATTCTGAGAGAAGAAGTCAGAATAACGAGGAAAAAAGTCAGAATTGTGATGAAAAAAGTCAGAATTGTGAGGGGGAAAAATGTCAGAATTGTGAGATAAAAAGTCACAATTACAATTTTTATTTTTTTATCGTGGTGGAAACAAGCTTCCATATATACTTAAGTGTGAACTAAATGTAATGCTTTTTGGACACTTAATTGCAATTAAATGAAGTTGTATTATAGTTTAAATTTATATTAAATGCAATTAGTTGAAGTTTTTAAAGTGATTTTTTAATCCACTTAAGTAAGACTTAAGTGCATTTTTATATGTAATTCTACAGTACTTACAGTACTCCTGTTGTCTTTGAAATACGGTTAAAGTGTACAGCCGAATGTACTGAGAAGCATTTATGTTAACTAAAATATACTTTAATGTCATTTCTATTGAAACTTGAATGTCATGCATTTAAATTTATTTGAAATGACACATTTGTAATGATAAAGTTGCAATTTAGTGCATTTAAAATATATTACATATAACATCGAAGTTATGTTAGTCAGCACATCAAAATAAGTGTAGCCTACTTTAAAGCGCAAGAAAAGATTATTAAAACAATCATTTGAAATGTACTGTTAAACTGTTAATTTGACATTATTACAAATTTTTAAAAGTGTACTTAAGTGTGTTAAAGGAACACTCCACTTTTTTTGAAAATAGGCTCATTTTCCAACTCCCCTAGAGATAAACAGTTGAGTTTTACCGTTTTCGAATCCATTCAGCCGATCTCCGGGCCTGGCGGTACCACTTTTAACATAGCTTAGCATAGTTCATTGAATCTGATTAGACCGTTAGCATCTCGCTCAAAAATGATATGGCTAGGAACTATACTCTCATTCCGGCATAATAATCAAGGAACATTGCTGCCGTACCATGGGTGCAGCAGGCGCAATGATATTACGCAGCGCCTGTGACCCCCTGCTTGCACAGGGAGCGTGCCTTGCAACCATGGAGACATTTGTGAGAGACGCTGCGCAATATCATTGCGCCTGCTGCACCCATGGTACGGCAGCAAAGTTCCTTGATTATTACGCCGGAATGAGAGTATAGTTCCTAGCCATATCGGCCTAGAAAATCGCAACTTTTCATTTTCCGTCGGTCTTAGTACACGATGTAACTACAGAAGAGTCAAGTTTTAAATAGGAAAAATATCGAAACTCTTTGGTCATTTTTGAGCGAGATGCTAACGGTCTAATCAGATTCAATGAACTATGCTAAGCTATGCTAAAAGTGGTACCGCCAGACCCGGAGATCGGCTGAATGGATTCGAAAACGGTAAAACTCAACTGTTTAACTCTAGGGGAGTTGGAAAATGAGCCTATTTTCAAAAAAAGTCGAGTGTTCCTTTAAGATACATAATCATGAAATTGCAAATGGCCTTTTATTTGAAGTAATATGCTATCTGCAAGCAGTTTTTTTTAAATAAGCTTTTAAGGTTTGAAGTACTCAACAAGTGCACATTTAAGCACACTTCTTTTTCACAAAGGTTTGATTAATCTATATGAGAAGCGGTATTTGGATAATAAAAATTTCGCATTGTGACTCATTAGGATACTTCACTATTAAAATGTCTGTCTTCATTTAATAAATGTAATAAATGTGTTAGTGCTGTTAAAAAATTAAATAATATGTGTTAATACGAGTTGAATTTGACAGTCCCAATCATTACTTGTTTGTTTAATCTAACCATATCTTTGCACCATCCTTTTCTAATAATCTACTGTCAAATAAGTCTTTCAGTCAGAAGGTCACGCTTGACACTGATTCCTTTTGTTTTCCTCACAGAATCAAGCGAACATGAGGACAAGAGCACTGACGCTTCTGGAGACGTGCCCGTCCAGCCATGCCCACCTGAGACCCCCACCCTCACCGCCGCAGATGCCCCTGAGGAAGAAGGAGACGCCCCCAAGTCCCCACAAGACTCCCAGGAGAATGACGAACTGGGCCCTTTGCCAGACAACTGGGAGATGGCCTACACTGAAAAAGGAGAAGTTTACTTCATAGAGTGAGTGAAGTGCACTTCAAAGCACACTTCATAATGAAAGAGGTGTGAACATATGGAGCGCTACCTGTTGCAGTGTCCTCTTTTACAGATTGTTACGGATGTCTGAATTATTTATGTGTGCCGTATTGAGCTCACTCAGTTTAATGCAGTTCAGTTGACTGCGTTTTGGAAATGATTTGATGGACTTCATACACAGAAGAGTTGGAAATGTAGCTAAAATCAGCGGCACCTACGGCTGTACGCATTTTGCGTACCATGAGCGCTCCAACAGACCTTAGAAACACTTTCCCTGTGGATGTTTCAGCAGTTATTATGTGTGTCCCGTATTTCTGTCAACTGAACCAGCGATGCCAATCATTCGTGAATTAATCATTCTTTTCAGTCAGTTCTTTCTTTTTGGTGATTTGGCCAAACGTGTTTGAAAAACGATCTGAATCAATTCATATTCGTTCAGACCGTTCTCTCACTGAATCTTATGAAGCGTTTTCTCGGTCGGTAAAACAAAGAGACAACACCAAGATAGGCTACTTAAGAACACTGAGAACAAACAGTGCTGGATGAAGTGGATATTTTCCTACAAACAATTGAAACAAAAGGTTACTTTTGAGAGGTAACTTCAGCTACTGTTGTGTCATGCCAATAAGCGGCCATTCACACCTAAAGTTTTTTGTGCGTCCGCACTCTTTTTCAGTTGTTTTGCTCAGTGCACGAAGTGGGCCGGTGTTGTGCCGAATTCTGCCCCCCGCCAAATTGTTACCCCCCTAGTATTGGTAGGTTTAGGATTAGGTGTGGGGGAGGGGTTAGGATTAGGGGTAGGGTTAGGATTAGGCAATAAGGTAGTGACTTCAACGAGGGGGGGTAATAAAGGGAGTCAAAATTCTCCGGAAACACAATGCCGGTATGCAGTACTTCTATATTTTAATCTTGAGTATACCTTCACTTTTTCTTGAGTACCACCACTTCTCACATGTTGCCACTCAGAGTCAGTGTCTGGGTGATTAGTCATTGTAGGAATTTCAAATGTGATAATGATTTGCATATGCCAGCCAAGAGTGGCGGATCCTCAATATAGGCAGCCACCTAGGGCGGCAACGTACTGAAGGGCGGCATGGGGCACCGCCTGCGCACACAGCTTTCAGACATTACTTTCTTCTCTTCTTTATAGTTAATTTGAGGCAGTTTCTATGGCTTGACAATGTCAAGAGCCTGTTATTGTAAAGCGAGAGAGCATCAATGTAATACACGAGAATCCCTCAGCTCGCAGGCGGATTTCCTTCGCTGAATTCGTTTTCGCAAAAAACTGGATGCGCGCTCTCTAATTTACAGTGTTCTCTTATGAATTGGCTCTGCTCTCCCTTAGATATTTGTGTGTGCGCTCAAACTTTCTTGTGCGCTCGTGAACCCATGTTATTTTTAAGAACACTAATTTTAACGCTGCGGCTATTCTTCTAGTTATTAATCTATAGCGACTAATGAAACGGAAGTCTTGCACATTCAAAGACAATAGGTTCATCAGGTGGATACAGACTCCTGCTCTAGAATTCTCCTCTCCTGGATTTAATTTTGCCAGAAGTCATCAACCAATCAGAATAGACTTCAACGATTGACCAATGAAATAACAGTATATATCACGAGGTAGCATTTTCAAGCTGATTTTAGTCAGCCACTTCTCTAGTTATTTATTTTATCATATAATCGGAGTTAAGTGCTTATTTTAAAAAGATATTTATTACATTTGTATTTTTTTTATATAGTTCTACAATAATAGTGTATCTAAATATGAATGCCAGAACCGCTACTGCCAGCCGGTGCACAAAAGCGGCACTACCGGCACTTTTTTTTCCACTTCAAGCACTGGTTTTCCTATGTGGACATGCGCTAGATGGATGTCTTTGACCGTTTTTTCCCTTTTTGCTACTTTCATGTGTTAAAATGTATAAAACATGTCTAGGTGTACCGTTGTTCTCACTGATCATTTGATCTGAAGAGTGTCAAGTCTTGTAGAAAAGCTAGTTACATGAATGCTAAACATACTAGAAAAGTAACACTTCTCTCAAAGTTGAGAGATGAGCATATAATGAATTTTTACACTATTTAGGGTCGTTTTTGCAAAAAAAAAAATAAAAATAAAATAAAAATAAAATAAAGTACCCTCAGATGAAATCCTGGCTAAAATGATATATTTTAATGATATATTTTATTGTTATGTTATGTTATGTTATTTTATGTTAAATATATCTTTTGAAGGAATTCATATAAAACATATTTAATCAGTTAACTTTTATATAAATGATATTATAAATTTGATTATATAAATTTTTATATAAATATCAATTATAAAATAATATTTTCATACATTTCATTGTTTCATCTAAACAATCATAGACGATTCGATTTAAAATGTTTAATGCTAGATGGAAGATATGACAGAATTGTTTTCATTTATATAAACCAAAATATTACAATAGTTAGTAATAAAAAGCAGTATTTATTATTTTTTAACAACACATTTTAATAGATATAAAATGCTGCATGTGGACTTCCATGAACTCTTTGATCACTGAATCAGATTTATATATATATATATATATATATATTGAAACTGACATTTTGAACTGATTCACAGAAATTTTCAACTCTACTGTCTAAGAAATTTAAATCCTCAATACTATTAGAGCATCTGTTTTATCACTCTTTAACACACTTTGAATAAATACTTTTTTATTTTATTATTTTCTTTATTTTAAATCATGAATTTCATGACAGTATTTTAAAATAGCATGAATATTCAGTATATATCACTAAGCGTTAGTACATGGTGCAACCTCAATTCCATCATGATGATGAATGGATCACCATAAAAACTGAATCTGCCAGAGTAGCAGAGTGAGAAAGATGTTCCCCTCCCTCCATCTGTCCTTAATGAGAAACGTGGGACTTATTAAAACTATTGATTGTCATTGTTTTAACTGGAAAACCCCCAACCACTGTGACTGAGCCGAGGCCTTCTGGGATATCTAGTCTAGAATGTTTTACATTTCAAAGTGAGGCTTGTACCAACATTTGGCTGACATAACACACATAAAGATGCTTCCGATTTGGATGGCAGCTAAACTCTATCATATGTACTATTAATCGTTACAAAATTCTTTTCATTTCAGTCACAATACCAAAACGACGTCATGGCTCGACCCTCGACTAGCGAAGAAAGCCAAACCCCCAGAGGAATGTGAGGAAGATGGTGAGTGCACTGGTGTTTTACCGTGTGTGTGAGTATGTTTCTCCTTTTTTCACTTGGAGATGATGTTGTGACCTCTACTTGTATTCCCCCCCCCGGAGACATACGCTTGAGAGAGTGCAACATGAATTCCGAGGGGGAGTTTTCCATTTTGTGCATTTGTTCACGATGTCAGGACATGCTCAGATTGTGCTCTGGTTTCATGAAACATCCAGAAAGACAAACTATGCTAGCTCATGATGATTACACACTGTGTTTATGAATGACTGAATGGATTGGATAAAAGAAAGTTCATTTAGCATTGATGCATCACTTCATCTCTTTAATCTTTCTTTTTTCTTTTTTTCCGTGTTAAACCATCTATTTTTTTCATTCAACCATCCATAAAGCCATCCATCTTTATAGTCATTCATTAGTTTATCCATTAGTCCATTAAGCATCTATCCTCCATTCATTCATTCATTCATTCATTCGATTGCTTGTTCAATCACTTGTTCATTTGTTCATCCATCCATCCATCCATCCATCCATCTGTTTGTTCATTCATTCATCCATTAAGCCATCTATCATCTATTCATTGAATTTCTTGTTGATTCATTTTTGTTTGTTCATCCATCCATCCATCCATCCATCCTTTCTCCATTTGTTTGTTTGTTCATCCATCCATCCATCCATCCATCCTTTCTCTGTTTGTTCTTTCATTCATCCATTAAGCCATCTATCATCTATTCATTGAATTTCTTGTTGATTCATTTGTTTTTGTTCATCCATCCATCCATCCTTTCTCTGTTTGTTTGTTTGTTTATTCTTTCATTCATCCATTAAGCCATCTATCATCTATTCATTGAATTGCTTGTTGATTCATTTGTTTGTTTGTTCATCCATCCTTTCTATATTGTTTGTTTGTTCATTCATTCATCCATTAAGCCATCTATCATCTATTCATTGATTTGCTTGTTGATTCATTTGTTCATCCATCCATCCATCCATCCTTTCTCTGTTTGTTTGTTTATTCATTCATTCATCCATTAAACCATCTATCATCTATTCATTGAATTGCTTGTTGATTCATTTGTTTGTTTGTTCATCCATCCATCTATCCTTTCTCCATTTGTTTGTTTGTTCATTCATTCATCCATTAAGCCATCTATCATCTATTTATTGATTTGCTTGTTGATTCATTTGTTCATTCATCCATCCATCCATCCATCCTTTCTCCATTTGTTTGTTTGTTCATTCATTCATCCATTAAACCATCTATCATCTATTAATTTATTTGCTTGTTGATTCGTTTGTTTGGTTGTTCATCCATCCATCCATCCATCCATCCATCCATCCTCTATTTGTTTCATTCATCCATCCATTAAGCCATCTATCATCTATTCATTCATTCATTTGCTTAGCGATTCTTTCATGTGTTTGTTTGTTCAGCCATCCATCCAACCTTCCATCTTCTATTTTTTTGTTTATTCGTCCATCCTTTAACTATCTATCCTCCATTCATTTGTTTGCTTGTTCATTCAATCGTTTGTTCGATCATAAGTTTATTCGTTCATCTATAAAGCCATTCATACATTAGTTTTTGTTCATACATTTTCCATTTGTTTGTTAGTTTGATCATTCATTCATTCATTCATTTGTTTGATAAGAAAGGGATTGATCCTGTTTTTTCATTCATCTATAAAGCAATTCATCCTACTTTCCATTAATTTATTAGATTATCTGTTCATTCATTCATCCATAAAGCCATTTAACCTGCATTCATTCATTCATCCATCCATCCATGGCATCATTCGTTTGTTTGTTGTCTGTTCATTCATTCATTCATTCATTCATAATGCATGGTGGTTCTATGTACCCAAATCTACCATCTTTGAAACCTTCTGTTGAATTAAAATGCAATTTAATGGGGCCAGAGAAATCAATATCTCTTTCCACAGGCCTTTTAATGCCTTTCTGTGACATGACTACTAATGTCCCTCTCCGTAGTACAGCATAGATCTATTTTTTGGGCAGGTCTGTGCAACAACGTAAGCTCATACACACATTGATTTCCATTGTGTTCAATACTATCTGCTGCGTAAAAATCACTTTGTGTATTGCAAATTTGATCCACATCTGTCTTCAAAGTTCAGACATGTACATGATTCAGAATTTAATTCAGATGTCTGTTAGATTATGATCCTCATGGGGCGGCACAGATTCATCATAAATTCCCATCAAAGGCTAGATAAAAGATGATCTGTATGTGTCAACCTAATTTTGCCTTCAAAATCAATGTTAGTCATAACACTTAAACATCTTTGTGTAATTTCAGAGGCGTGTCTGTTCAATTTAGCAACAATGGAATAATCTTTCCATTGTTCTAACGCTCCAAAATTTACTCGGTGCTTGCTAATTAATGAGCTCTGCTGGTTGGTTTTGATAGCACAAATTTCACAGCACATTTAAAGACGCATCCGGCACACGCTCATATTTACACTTGTGCATTCAATGCACTCAAATATACATAAGCCACTCAGTGAATGAAAGAGCCTGAAAAAGAGACTTCTCCCATAGTTGCCATGGCAACTGCCAATGGAGGACCATTGATTTAAGGAGGCTTGAGAAAAGATATTTAAGGTGGTCTGGGTTAGATCATTGTCTTAAAACCATGAAGGGCCCATAATGGTCCTGCATAAAAAAACAACAACATGATTTTCTCTAAAAATATGTGGGATTTTCTCTAAAAGGGGTACATTAATAATCTATTAAAATTAAATTGCAATATTCTGTACATATCGAGTAGGTGATATATTTGAACTTTTTGAATATTATTATTTAATTTATTATTTATTAAAAACAAATTATCTTTTAAATTTGGTACTTTAATCATCTGTATTATTTGATACATGAATAAATTTATATTTTGAACTATTTTGAAATACTGGATTGGGGGTTTGCGGTATTGTGGGAATGTTAAGTAGGTAATATATACAAACTTATTAAAAACAAAATATTTTTTAAATGTGGTACATTTAACCACATTTAAAGCATTAAAGAAGGTAATACTATTTGTTAAATTTATAAACATTTTTAACTTATAATGGGGTTTTGCAGTATTGCGGGAGCATTATGTATTTAAACATTTTGAATATTATTATTTGTTGTTTATAATTCATTATTTATTAAAAACAGAAGCCTAAGAACATGAAATTATGTCCATATTCGTTGTATTTATGAATAATTTCCAATAATTTTTACATTTATTTATTTATTTATTTATTTTACATTTTTAATTTGCAGTAATGTTTGCTCATGCGGGGACGTTGAGTAGGTAACATTTTGTAGATTATTATATTTTATATGATTTATTATTAAAACACTAACCAGTTGGTTTGAAAATATGTAGTTTTGCGCCTCCATTTAGGTTACATATAGGTGTTATAAAGAGAAGTGATAAATATGACCTATTATAAATTAGATAAATAAATATTTAACATTGTGACTATAACTCTGTTTGAATATATTTTGATTCATTTGGCTCCAATTTCTTCTATACCAAGCTATAATCTTTAAAAGAAAGCTCCAGTAAATCCAGCCAAGGTTATGTCACACTTCTCACTTTTTTTCTATTAAGAAAGTGTCGCCATCTGGTGTGTTACTCGTCTTTCTCTCTCTGTTAAAGCTGCGTATGTGACACATATAAGAGTCTCTCGTCCTGTATCCTCTGGGAAAGGTCTGTTCTTAATGTAAACCCTAAATATGCGACTCGTGTCTGATTGCGAGGAAGAGGGTCAAGCATTAGCGGCTGTGGTGTAGCTGGTCGGTCTGTGTGTGTAGGAGGGAATTGATTGCTCTAACCCTCCTAGGGAGGTGCGAGAACCTCGTCGGTCGTCACACCTGCTCCCACCTCCTCCAACCCAGCGTTCTGTTCAGCTCAGCATCCATTCACTCAAATAATGAATATCTGAACACAGCATGGCTTTATTATGATTTTTTTTTTTTTTTTACACAGTATGAATATAAAAGCAGATTGAAGGGCATGTTTGCTGTAAATCATCTTTATGTGTGTCAATGTAGTGATAGTTGCGAGATTTGTGTTTTTTGTTTGTTTACTTGCCAATGTTTTCACCAGTCCCACCACAAAAACCTTTTTTTTTTAAAGAAAAATATTTGACATTTTATTACATTTTCTTAACTAATTGCAACATTACATTTTTATTTTTTAATTTGTAGCAGAGCTGCATGATTAATCGTTAAAAGATTGTGGTCTTGATTCAAACACCATGCGATCTTATTCCTAAATGACAACGATTCGCCTGTGTCTATTAAACCTTTGACAAAATCACACCGGATAATTCAAATCTGTGTTCGCACTGAAGCTGAGACAGAGAGAGCAGTTGTCATGTTTAGGTATGAAATGGCTTCACAAACAGTCTTTTCAACCACACAGTATTGTTATTTCTGTCTTACAATTATTCAAATGATCACAGAAGTACTGGGATGAAAGTTTATAGGTAATTATAAATAAACACTGATGTCTACGGTAGTGATCAAAATAGAGCAAATCTCCTTTTGAAAGTGACTTGATGCTTCAAATATCAATTGTATCGATTATATCGTTACGCCACTAGGTGGCGGCAAGTGACTGTTAAAAATGCATTTGTCATTGAATCTTTCATTAAAGAGATTAGTTCAAAAACACTGATTCATTCAGTGATGAAACAAGTATATTTATGAATGAGTCATTGAATCATTCATTCAAACCATTTTTTAAAAATATCCCTTCTAATTAATTAAACATTTTAAATAGACTGCAGCAATTAATATTTTGTCAGAACCTCTAGTAATTTACATGCTATTTTATTTAGTTGTCTGTTCAGAATTGTGGGAGAATCGCAATCTCTATTTGAAACAAACAAACAAACAAAAAAAATTGTGATTCTCAGTGTATCCAGAATTGTGAAGCTCTAATTTGCAGTAAAGTTTATCCATGAAATCTCACCGCTGTGATGCCGAGGTGTACTAAGTGGTTGCCAGGGCATTGTTTGGTGGTTGCTAGTGAGTTCTGTGTGGTTGCTAGGGCATTGTTTGGTGTTTGGTTAGGGTGTTCTAAGTGGTTTCTAAGGCCCCGTTTACACTAGTGTGTTTTCGTTTTAAAACGGCGTTTTAAAATAAAAACTATCCTCGTCTACACTGGCGTTTCCACAGCGTTTCAGAAACGATCTCCGTCTACATTACACGACCAAAAACGCATGCAGGTAGCTGCAGTATTAAAAAAGTGCAGAGTTTAACTGCACAATGGTTGATAAAAATGACAACAAAGCCAGCAAAGATTGCAGTTCAGCGTCCATGTTATTGTTTACATGGTCGTCAAGGATACGCAGAGGGAACGGGGGCAGCCACGTCATCGTTTTAAAAAGTCTCCATTTTGGTCCGTTTACACTAAACGCAACCCCGGCGTTTTCAAACTAAAACAGGCTCTGCAGCGTTTTCAAAAGTCCGTTTTTGAGGGCCGAAAACGCCGGAGTAGTGTAAACGACAGGACGTAACTGTAGCAAAAGTTATGCGTTTTAAAACGAAAACGCACTAGTGTAAACGGGGCCTTAGTCAGTCAGTAGCGAAGACTTTTATTTTGAAAGGACTGATGCTGTTGTGAACACTAGCGCTGTCAGTGTCAGGGCACAGGAAAACCCCTTAACTGTTAAAAGGACAAGATATCGCAGCTGACATTCAAACAAAGTACTGGCAATCGTTAATTCAAGAGATTTGTTCAAAAATGCTGATTCATTCAGTAATGAAACAAGTGAAGTATTTATGAGTGAGTCATTGAATCATTCATTCAAACCATTTTTTAAATATCCATTCTAATTAAAATGAGACTGCAGCAATTAATATTTTGTCAGAACTTCTAGTAATGTACATGTTATTTTATTTAGTTGTCTGTTCAGAATATTGGGAGAATCGCAATCTCTATTTGAGATTAACATTTTAACAAATTTTGTGATTCTCAATGTATCAAGAATCGTGCAGCTCCAATTTGCAGTAATGTTTATCAAAGACTATAGATGTGTTTATCCTTGAAATCTTACTGCTGTGATTCCAAGGTGTACTGAGTGGTTGCCAAGGCATTGCTTGGTGGTTGCTAGTGTGTTCTGTGTGGTTGCTAGGGCATTGTTTGGTGTTTGCTTAGGGTGTTCTAAGTGGTTTCTAAGGCATTTTTTGGATGGTTTCTGGGGTGTTCTGAAAGGTTTCTAGTAGTTCCTTGAGCATTGTTTGCTGGTTGCTAGGGTGTAGGAAGTAGTTGCTATGTGTTCAGAGTGGTTGCTAGGATGTTGCTAGGCAGTTTCAAGGGTATTCTAAATATTTGTAAGGGCATTTCAGGTGATTGCTACAGTGTTCTGTGTGTCTATGAGTGTTGCTAGGTTACTAGGTGATTAGTTTCTAGGTAGTTGAGCATTGTTTAGTGGTTGCTAACATGTCTGAGTGGTTTTTAGGGCATTGCTTAGTGGTGTTCACATTGAGTTTTTGCACTAGTTGGACATTGACAGGGTATTATGGCCAATTGAGCATGTTGAATCTGTATCCGTCGGCATGAGCGCCGTCAGTTCTTTGACGTCAGCTTGGTGTGTCACGGTTTTTAGGGTGTTCTATGATGTTTCTAGGACATTGATTAGTAGTTGCTATAGAGTACTAAATGTTTATTAAGGCATTGTTTGGTGGTTGCTTGGGAGTTCTGAGCGTTTGCTAGGGCATTGTTAGAAGGTTGCTAGGTGTTTGAAGGGTTTTTAGGTAGTTCCTCGAGCATTGTTTGGTGGTGGCTAGGGTGTTCTGACTGGTTACATGGGATTTGTTTGCTGGCTGCTAGGCTGTTTGGAGCGGTTGCTAGGTGTACAGAGTGATTCCTAGGGCATTGCTAAGCAGTTCCTTTGGTATTCTGATTGGTTGTTAGGTGTTCAGAGCTTTTGCTATGGCTTTTTAAGACAGTTTCTAGGGTATTCTGGATGGCTGGCATTTCAGGTGTTTGCTGCAGTGTTTTCTGTGGGTGTTCTATGAGGTTGCTAGGACATTGTTTAGTGGTTGCTATGGAGTACAACAGTGCAACAGTCAGGTTACAGAAGTAAAATTTGATTTTGAATGATAACTTATAAACCTTTAAAGACAGACTACTGTGAGCTACGATTTTGTCAATCGATGATATTTGCTTCTACTGAAGCTGTCAGCCCGCATTATTTCAGCTTATTTAACAGCGGAATTCCTGGTGGAAAAACTACATTACCCATGATGCTGTACAGAAAATTACACCAATCAGAGAGTTGGAAAAAGCAAACAATGACAAAAGATCTTGTTAGCTCCGCCCACTCCCATGAAGCACTGCGAATGTAATGGAGTCAATCTCTCTACACTCTTAAAATACTGTTTGTATGTGTGTGTGTATATCTATATAATAAATCAGCATTTGTAAATGAGTAATTTTATATTTCTCCATTTTTAATTTGAATATGCTCTTTGCATTGCTACATGGGATTGTAGTTCTTGGCATGTGTGAGGTTAATTACTGGAGAAAGGCAATGTCTGAAGAGATATGAGTTACGTTAGTCTGGTGTTTGTGTGTATGAGCTTGATTTACATGTTTACTGCACACTGTTTATTCACACATGCATGACTTCATCTGCGTGTATGTATGTGCTTGTTTCTGAAGAACGCCGGCAAAAACTGTCCCACTGGCGATGTTTTTGATAATTACTGTGTGAGTTTGTGCATGTACCCCATTTCTTCTTGATGTTTCAATAATGTCAAATTTGGCTGAAAAACAAAACAGACGGGAAAAAGCATCTTGAATGCTGCACGTGATGACAGCCCTTTGTTGTCATGGTGATCTCGCCAGCCCTTTAATTTGTTTTGTGTCTCTCAGGCGGATTGAATTGCATGAAAGTATGTTGGCTCTAACCTTCGGGCTGCCAGACCTCCCCTCACTTACCGCTGTGTGTCCTAATTAAGCTTTGTTTTACACACTGACTGCCAGCATGAACGGCCGGCTGGATTGTTCAGGATACGCAATCGAAATTCTGGCGTGTGCAGGGAATACGTGTGTTTTTAAAAGACGTCTAGACTGATTTGTGCCATGTATTATCATACGCTGCAGGCATCCCTGGGGTTATTGATTTACTGGACGGGGCTTCACTATAATGAAAACTGTGAGGAATGTTGTCATGACACGCATGCTTCGTGCCATGCATTAAATAGCTCATTTTAAGCTTCCTGTATCTGAAGGTTTCATACACTCAGGTTCACCTTTCAATGCTGTTGTAATTATTTATAATTATGAAACTATGGTAATGCTATAGCGAAGCCTGATTAAATAATGCAGCATCAAGGCAAAGCAAGGAAAACAAATTTATATAACACATTTCATAAACAATGCTAATTCCATGTGCTTGGAATAATAAAAAAAAAAGTTTAAAATCATTTGATATTGCAAGTTAGATTAAAAACGGACTAAAAGATTATCAGAATAAAATTTATATTCAATAAAATTACTAAAAAATTATATACAGCAATATTAAAATATTGTTGTGTATATATCGGTCTTATTTTAGTATTATTTATATACTATTATAGTATTAAATTAATATTTTGATTTAGCTTTTATTTTTGTATTTTAGTTTGTTTTAGTATTTTGTCGATTTTTTTTTTTGTTTTTTAGTTTTTTTTTTATTTCTTTTTAGCTTGAATTTATTTTTATTTCCGTGTTAGTTTTAGTAATTTGTACTTAAAATTTAGAGTTTAGACATAGTTTTCATGTAATATTTCTTTTACTTTATTTCAGCTTTATTCAAATTACAGAAAGTGATTTTTAATATTTTTAATATTTTTAATATTTATATATATTAGGGCTATGAATTTAACGCGTTAATTATGGAAAAAAATAAAACGTTAAAATTTTGCCCCATCCCCAGACCTACATAGGTCATCTGACATTTCATATGATTCTCTGAACTGCGATGGCAGCACCCATCGCGCATTATAGATCATTTACTCAACCTCATGGTCCAAAAGTTTGTGTAATAAATTCTATGTTGAATCAAATAAAATATTTTTTTTTTCTGAATCTACTTTTTGTAATGTCTATTTGATGCTTTAAGGCTGATTTATACTTCTGCGTCGGACCTACGCCGGAGCCTCTGCGCCGTAGGCTATGCGTCTGTTTTCATTTATACTTCTGCGTCGCTGTCCGCGTCGACGTGCAAGCAGACCACTAGTAGGCAGTGTCCGCGGTCATGTTGAGTATCAAGGCAAAAGCCGAAGAAGAAGCAGCTTGTCATGTACGTTGTCAGAGAAGCTTACAAATAGAAGTGGCAGAGAAGCGGCAAATAGGTAACGACTTTTGTTGCATTATGACTGCATGTGTCCCCTGAAACAGAGCATTTTTTTATTCCTATAGAAGTTGAAAACTCGCTCGCTCTTCTCTGATTGCTCCGCGCCAGTTTTTTGACCTGAGGGAGGGGTTCTAGCAGACCAATCACAGCGCTTGCGTTCCGTGTAGAATTGACGTGTTGTTACATTTTTGAAGAGGTGCACGTCAGGCTACGTCGTAGGCTACGCGTGCTACACACAGCCTACGCCATAACTACAGCGTACTCTCAACGCAGAAGTATAAATCAGCCTTTACACAATAATGACTTCAAATTATGTTTTGGAAGTAATTTCTCAGCCAAATTTGATGTGCGATAAATTTGCGATTAATTAGATTAATTTATTGCCACATCATGTAATTAATTAGATTTTATATATATATATATATATAGATATAGATATATATATAGATAGATATATAGATAGATAGATATAGTTATTATATAATAAGAATTATAAACATCACCACATCATGTAATTAATTAGATTTTTTATATATATATATATATATATACATACATACACACACACACACACACACACACACACATATATGTTAGATATGTATGTATATATATGTTAGATACGATTAATCGCGATTAATCGATTTGACAGCACATATATATATATATATATATATATTCCTCAAAAAGCATTAACAGAACTATGCAAAGAAACAAAAAACAACCCAGACTACATTAAATACGGGTTTACATGCAACAGGGATAAACGTTTTCAACGAGGTGCCGACCATCTTATTTTTTTCTTTTTGCAGAACTTCCATATGGCTGGGAGAAAATAGACGACCCTATTTATGGCAGTTACTATGTTGAGTAAGTTCTTCAAATTTCTTTTTTCAAGCACCAAATATTTGCAGAATCCGACCCCAAATCATCCGCGTCATTTTCTTCAATAAGTTCGCCGGGAGAGGGAGGGTCCCAGCGTGATTTAAATATCTGCTCGTTCTGCCCCGCAGCCACATTAACAGAAGGACACAGTTTGAGAACCCCGTCCTAGAGGCCAAACGAAGGATCCAACAGCAACAGCAAATGCAAAGTCACGGTCTATCGGCGCTGCCATTGCCCACGATATATAGAGGTACTTCTTTTCTCTGTGGCCCATGCATGCCATCTTCACCCAATTGGTTTGTTGGTGTTCCTCGGTTTCGGGTTGCTCAGGTGTGCCCTACTTTCATGTCACTTTAGCTTTAGTTACCGAAGCACCAAAGACCATGCAGTAGAGGTGGTTGTGCAGTGTGCAGTGCATTCCTCTGATTGTTCATGTGTGTTTGTCTTCACAGAAAAGCCTCCATTTACAAGGGACGCCACACAACTCAAAGGGACGTTCCTCACCACGGTACTCCAGAAGAGTAACATGGGATTCGGCTTCACCATCATTGGTGGGGACGAGCCGGACGAGTTCCTACAGGTCAAGAGCGTCATACCTGATGGACCTGCAGCCCAAGATGGCAAGATGGACACAGGTGAGAAGGTCAAGGAAATCAAGACCTCATAACATATGTGTTTCATTTCAAATTTGTGTTAACCTTTATAAGCTTGTTATATTCTAGCAGAAGGGTGAATTGGGTTATGAATCTATGAAACTTTGATAATATTTTGATGTAAAGTGATTTAATATTTCTATTATATAGTAGGGGTGTAACGGTACATGTATTCATCCCAAACCGCCACGGTACGGACGTCACAGTTCGGTGCATATAGTCAGACAACGAATACAGTCAGTCATAGGTGATCCACACTCCAATCCAGAAGGGTGCGCGTGTGGTAATGCAACGCTGTTTGCTAACCGCCACAACAGAAAAAAGCGAAGAAGAACAGAAGATCTATGCACAGATATGTTTATGTGTAATCTCTCAACGAGCGTTTCAACCGCGGAAAGACATCAATAAAACAGCTTGAGAATAATATCTCACGTAGCATTACATTTACCTCAGGCAAGTCATTTAGTGTCCACAGCAGAGAAATTAACTCTAGAGGGGAGCATTTCACTAAATATATGCACGATATTAGCATTACCTGAGACAGATTTTTTTTATCCTTAAGAAAATGTTAAATATAATTGAATTTATTTAAAAAGAGAGATACAATTTGACCAATGATTGTCACCCCAACCATAGTTACTGTTGCTTAGAAAGACAAACAATGCCAGCAAGCCTAATTTTCCAGCTTCAGCGGACTGATTAATATGCTGACACTTATCGATATATATAAGCAGTGCTGAGCAGCGACCTCACATCTCAGGAGAAAACCTTCAGTGCATGGACTAGGAAACATCATTATCTCTGTAGCGACCGCTTGACAACAGTCTCTAATAGCTTGCACAGAGCTAGCGCAAGGTCACGGTTGTCGCATTGTGTTTTTCTCTGATGAAAGAGCGTATTTGAGTGAGTCATCACAGGCAGACACCGTAGGCTTATTTGCTGCTTTTCCATAAGTTCTCTGTTCTCTTGTAGAGGAACTCTTAACCTAGTACAGAAATCTTGTGTCCTCGCTGCGAGTCTACCTTTCTGGATGGCTTGTTCGTTTCCTTGATCATGTGTTAACTTTAGAAGTGAATCACATCTGTGAGCTCTGAAGATGACATCACTTCCCAAGGCCCTCACAGATAATGATGCTGTGGCTTTATTTGCATATGCCTCCAGCTAGCATTGCAATTTGGGCTTTCGTGGGATCTTGTGTGTTTTATCCGCTTTTGATGGGGGAATGGGGTCCTTTTATAGAAGTCCTACTCTATTCTGCACAAACATACACAGTTGGCTTGTGCAATTTCAACAGGCCTCATGTTGCCTTTTATTACAGAGATGTCTCTTTACTGGCCAGCTTTGCTGATAGCTCGCTCGGTCGGAATCTACAACTGTCTGCACTTACGCAACTGACATTCTGTGTGTGTATGTGGAGATTACTTTAATCCAAAGTGATATGATTTAGTAAACGTGGATCAAAGAACGGCTATTTTATTAACCCTGAGTATGTGTGTCCTTAAACATGATATAATAGCCCTGTTCCAAAACCTAGTGAGCTGCCTTGATGTCTACGGTCACATTAGCGCAATTTTGGTGAACTTTTGCGGGCAAAAGAGGTCAACTGTCTATTGTCAATATTGTAGAGAAGCACAGAGAAGTCACTTTTAAACCAAGCAGAATTCGCATGACCAGCTTGAACCTGAATGCGAAATCTTCTATCACGTGGATTCCTATTGAAATTACTGAATTTTGCCCATGAAATTTGCCGAACATCTGTAAATGTATGTTCGGAGACCAGCAATATTAATTTCTCATCCATTTTGTTCCATTCTCTACTTGTTGATGTCGTTGTACAGCAAGAATGTTGTGACAGTTGGTCGGTGTTGTATTTTTCCCGCTCCTCCTCCACTCTGATTGGATGGCTGGCTAAAAAGTGAGTGATGAGCGTGAACATTTTTCAACTCGAGGCAACCGGTAAAAAACGCAGAGTGCTCGAGCATGAAAAAGACGCTCAGTGCCTCGTTACGCTCCTAGCAGTTAAAAAACGCCGCTTCCATTGAAAACAATTGGAAAAGTACACTAGCCGCTGGAAAAAACGCTTTGGTGGACACACGGCCTCATATCGTTCCAAACCCTTAAGACCTTCGTTCATCTTCAGAGCACAAATTAAGATATTTTTGATGAAATCCAAGAGCTTTCTGACCTCCGATAGACTGCAGGGTTATTACCACTTTCAAGGCCCAGAAAGGTAGTAAAGACATCGTTAAAATAGTCCATGTGACTACAGTGGTTCAACCTTAATGTTATGCAGCGATGAGAATACCAAAAAACAAACAAAAATAACGACTTTATTCAACAATTTCTTCTCTTCCCTGTCAGTCTCCTACGCTGATGAGTAAACAGTGCAGCGCTTCTGGGTTCTGCACTGTGTTTACTACGTATTTTATTTTTTATTATTGTACGAGACTGACAGGGAAGAGAAGAAATTGTTGAATAAAGTCATTATTTTTGTTTTGTTTTTGCTCACAAAAAGTATTCTCGTCGCTTCATAACATTAAGTTTGAACCACTATAGTCACATGGACTATTTTAACAATGTCTTTACTACCTTTCTGGACCTTGAAAGTGGTAATAACATTGCAGTCTGTCGGAGGCCAAAAAGCTCACGGATTTCATCAAAAATATCTTAATCTGTGTTCCGAAGATGAACAAAGGTCTTACGAGTTTGGAACGACATAAGCATGAGTAATTAATGACAGAATTTTCATTTTTGGGTGAACTAACCCTTTAAGAGGACAACTTTGCACGTCACACAAATATTAGTCCTTGTGTGAAATACGCAGGAGACTCGACTTAGTTGATTCCAATGGACTTTGACATTAGCATGTTGCTAAGCTAACAGCGTGATACTCTAAGCACATATACATACAATACACAAATATTGTGTAAGAATGTTATACTTTACAGTACTGAATTAAATAAATATATTTCTAATTGACATTTCTTGATTTCTTGATCTTCTGCTTGTTGGTAACAGGCGCACTTGCTCGACTACAGTATCCTTTAACTGCATCACTGCCTCTCATTGGTTGTCATCGCATTGCTCATTTGCATAAAATTGAAGTCTTCTCTACTTCATAATAAAACATTGGTTGGTCATGTCACCAGAATTAAACTGGTTTCATTGAAAATTAATGACTTGCAGTTGCTTTTTCATTGAAAACCACTCAGTGTGAACACCCGTTCAGAAGGCAGCATAATTATGTTTTGCAAGAGAGCCGATATCCTTAATAATGAAGATAATTTATGTACATACGCATTCCAGATGTGAGAGCGATGACATAATGCACTTGGGAGTATGGCACTTCATATTTTGTTTAAATATGCATGTTTAGTACTCTCAATTTTTCATCAGGTGATGTGATCGTCTACATCAATGACATCTGTGTCTTGGGCACCACCCATGCCGATGTGGTGAAGCTCTTCCAGTCAGTCCCCATTGGCCAGAGCGTCACTCTGGTGCTGTGTCGAGGTTACCCCCTTCCTTACGACCCAGAGGACCCCTCCGCTAGCTCCTCCATGCCCCCTTTGGGCCTAGTAGATCACCCCTTGCTGCTCAATGGAAGGAACAACTATGAAAATTACATGGAGTACATGTCTTTGACTGGCCGCTTAGTACCTGAGCACGGCGAGGGCCTTACCCCACATCCCCACCCTGGAGACACCCACCTGGACGGCTCGCAGCCTCCATCCCTGACCACACCAGGACCCCCTCCTGATGACAGCGTCTCCATGGCGTCATCTTCGGGAGCAACCGCCGGGGCTCAAGTGGTCCCTGAGCTTCTGAGTCTCACTATAACCAAAGGCACAGAGGGTTTTGGGTTCACCATAGCGGACAGTCCCACAGGGCAGAGAGTCAAACAGGTGCGCTGATATCCATTAACAAACATTTTAATGCAGTGGTCTCAAACTGAAATTAAATTATATGTAGTGGCCAAAGGTGATGTCCAGCCTAGGAAAATTGACATCTTCACCCTTTAGTTGAATATTATTAATTAATAATTATTAACATTGTTAAAGGTTTTGTAATCATAATACATAGTTGTGCTTGGAGTCTATTTTATTTGTGATAATGCAATGAAACATGCCAAATGTTGTGGAGATAATTTTTGGCCAGGCTGTTATACCAAGAAATTATGAACACATGCAAAAACAAGAGAGAACCAACAAAATATTAATAACTGATTATGTTGTAGTCATTGTATGCTTTTTTCTGTGAGCTTTTTGTTTTTCTCTGTTTTTTTTTTGTTTTGTTTTTTTGCATAGTAAAATAAAACCTATAGCTTGCCCTTTTTGCCAAATAATTTTGTTAGATAAATACATTAACCAAGTTTAGTTTTGTTTTTCCTTCATATTTAAAATATTTAAAAAATATAAAATATTTTCCTCATATTTTTGTAAAGTAATAGAAAAACAAATATCCCCTCTGGACATCACTTTTGGCCTCTACTGTATAAACCAATGGAAAAAATATTTACTAATTTTTAAATAAATTATATTTTTATTTAACGTATTTGTTCAACTGACTAGTGGCCAGGTTATGTGTGTTTTTTATATAATTAGGATAAATATAGTTATATTATTTATCTAAATATGATTTTTTTTTATATATATATATATATATATAGATAGATAGATAGATAGATAGATAGATAGATATATAGATATAGTTATTATATAATAAGAATTATAAACAAATATATTTATATATATGAGCAATATATATTGCGTTTATACAACAGTTTGACCAAGCCTCCGTTACTAATTCTAAAACATCACTTTAGAACTAGTAACGAAGGAATGTTGAGTCCCTCCATTGAAACTCATTGTATTTTGGGAAGTTAAGGGAATTTTCCATAACAGCGCTAAAACAACGTCCTTTGTTTGCAAAAGTCTCTTTCAATTCAAAAGTCTCTTGCGTCTGACTCATTCACTCGTAAAGTTTGCCGCCATCTAATGGCGTATTAATGTAACTTTCACGCAATCCATATTACGCACTAATGGACCCTTTCTCAATACCAAATACAACACATTATTTATATAAAATAATATTTGTTGAACAACAATATTTAAATTAACAACAATAGCCATTATAAATTACAACAGGAAATAAACACAATTGTACAATTCAGTCAAACGTACAAAAGCAGTGCTCTACAGGATGCAAGTTAAATATAGCCTTAATATTAAATTATTAAATTTAACATAGCCCAATTCGATTTTCTCAGTAACAAGTAATAGATTAATAAGACCAAAGATTGCCCGTTTTATGTACCCAAAATTAATTATATCTCATGTTTAACCACTACAAGAGCCAGCGGCAAATCCCCGAAGCACTGGCCGAGATGAAGCTGTTCTCGGCGGGTACACGAGCCCTGAACAGCTGCTGACGGCCTGGAGCTCGCATCTCCGAAAACGTCTAAACAAATTGTAAAATAGGCGCAATGATTAAATATGAGTCACATATTTCAGGTCTAAACAACTACATTCTCGCCTAAAAAACTCTTAAAACTACAGTTCGTGGTACAACAAGTGTAGTATTTGTAAAAAAAATACAGTGGATTTGTCACTTCAAGCGGAGTGATACAAACGGTGAAAAGGTAGAAGTGCTGTTACCACTAAAATATTGCACGGCTCTCAGCCAATCAGATTCGAGAGCCAGAAAGAACTGTTGTATAAATATCATTATATTGTATGTTATAATATAATAATAATATATTATTATTATTATTATTATTAATAAATATATTTTATATATTTTATTTATTGGTATTTTGGAAAATAAATAAATAAATAGGCTTCTGTTGTACTTATAAGTATGGGGGTGAGTGTAATGGTCAAACCAAAATGCGAAAAGGGAAAATTCATTTGCGAGCTATATTTAAGGATATTAAATGGTTATATGTCCTGTCTAAATGCTTATATGCAGGTTTATCAAGCGTAATATGTGTCATAACTGTTTCAATATGTTTTGATCAGGTTCTGGAGCCGCAGGGTTGTCCGGGATTATGTGAAGGAGACTTGATGGTGGAGATTAATCAGAAGGGTCTCCAGGGACTCAACCACACACAGGTGGTGCAGCTGCTCAAGGACTGTCCAGTGGGAACAGAGGCTACGCTTGTCATTCAGAGAGGAGCAGCAGCAGGTGCGCACATTTCCACCCTTCATTTTTGAAACCAAGTTCATCAGAAAGGTACTGAAGGTTGCCTGAAATCTATTTTGGACTCTGGCAAAATGAAATGTTCACTGAAAAATGAAAATTCATTTACTCAGCCTCATGGTTTTTTTTTTTTCTGTGGAACACAAAAGGAGAAATTTTGCTAAAATTGTTGCTCCGAAACCTGCTAAAAACCATCATAAATGTTTCATAAAAGTGGTCCTTATGGCCTGTGCACTATATTCCAAGTCTTCTAATGCCTTACGACAGCTTTGTGTGAAAAAGAAACCAAAATTTAAGTCTAATTTTTATTGAAAGCATATTGTTATTGCTGTTTGGAGAGGATGTTTCCAATATTTTCTTTTCCTCACATTGGCCAGGTATGCTGATGATTATTATTTAAAGATGACATAATATTAATTTTTGGGTGAATTGTTCTTTTAAAGTTTTGGTAGAAATGAGGAAAGTAACTTTGTATATGTCAGTGCTTCAGTTTTTAGTCTTTTCTAAGCTCTCTGAACATCAGCCTAATTTGCTTTAAGATTTGATTTGGAAATATTTTGAAATAATAGGAGAGAAATACTCCTATTATCGAGTCCTCACAAACCAGTACATCTCAATTTCTCAGACTCAAACTGTTTTCTTTCAGAATAACTGAAGCTGATGAGCTGTTTTGGGGCAATTTTAGCAAAGCCTTCGCAAGATTGCACACTGTATCATCTCTTGGCTAGAGCTGGTGACAGTTATTAGCATATACAGACTTGAGCCAAGCTAATCTACTAATTCCATGCGAGTCCACTTATCAGAGTGCTTACTTTCATTAAAATGTCCATGCAGAGTGTAATATTTTATCACTCTTCATAATTAGGATATTCTTAGAATGAAAATTAATGAGGCAATTAATAGAAACTATCTTATAGTCTCTCCATGTGTACAGTAAGCCTGATATGTGTTCTTAAGATGCTTGTCCATTTCTCTGAACCTCTATCAATCAAGTAATTACACCCACGCATCCTTCCAATTACGCTGTGCGTCTGTTCTCACCTCCTCGGCGTGTTTCATGACTATATCGAAGGCTACGGTCTTAAAGGACCACTCAGCAAACACTCCAAGGCCTCTTGTAACGGAGCGAGAGACATCCCACGTGACTCACTGGCTAAGTGCGAGACCATTCAGTTTCCTGCCGGCGCTCTGCCAAGAGCCCGGCCAGCGCCGGCCATGTTCACAGCTCTTTTCCCCGGTTGTCTAATTAAAACACGACTCCCACACTGAGCTGGTGGAGATAAACAGGAAGACGAATCAGAATGCAGAGTGGCTGAAAGGGGGCGGGGCATTCAACGAACAGGCCAATCAGAGCGTGTAACTTCCCTGCAGGAAGCACTGAGGGAATACTCTGAAATAGATGCTGATTGAGGAGACATAATTTATTCTTAGTGACGTGAAGAGTTTATATTATCATAATTTACATAAATTTACATGAATATATCTATTTAAAGCAGCAGGATGAATGGGCAAATAAATGTCAAGACAAGCATAATTTCACACCAGAACAAGAGCGAATATCCACAATTTTTACCGGGGTTGAAATACTTTTCAATTAATCTTTTTAAATAAATAAGAAATATGTGTATATGTGTAAAGTTATTACTTAGAAACTAAAATTATTGTTTTATGGTCAGAGCAGTATTGTTACTATTAAATAGTTTTCAATAATTGAAATAAAGCTGAAAAAAATAAAAACTAGGTGCAAAAAACTTAAAAGAAAATCTAAAATGACTAAAACTAAAATAAAAATAATTAAATACATTTTAGAAACATTAAAAAGATTAATAAAAATGACAAAATCACAATGAAAATGACAAAATTACTAAAACTTAGCAAAAAATTCATATGAAGTTCAAATTAATTTAAAATATTAATTCAAATAATACTAAAATTGATATATATATTAAAATTATACTAAAATAACATGGAATCATTATTTCAACCAGCTGTTGTTGATGATTCAAAAATGAAAAAAGTAAAATATGTTGAAAAATCTAATTAAAAATAAATGTTTTCACTAAATAAATAAAAGAAAAATAAATATATATTTAATCTTGTTTTGTTTATATGTACCATTATAACAAAACAATACATAGAAATAAACAGCAATATTTACTTACATGTAATTCTGCCAGAAAAAGCATAAATATATTGCAAATATCAATATTTCGCCCAGCCCTAGTTAAGACCAGTTATTGGATTGCATTTTCACCCATGTGCCTGTATAAACGCAACTTTTGCAATTTCATTCGATTTATTTCTGTTAAAATCTGAAATGATCTCATTTGGCAACACACTGCCAAGGGAGGTAAATGCAATAAGAAATGCATTTAATTCCGAATGTTTCCAAAGTACTAAAAGAATCATTAATGGAATCGTTAAGGAACTAGAACAGTTTATGATTCCCATTTCGAATTCTTCAAGCATTTCTCTACCTTATTAGTGCAGCAGTCAGAGCACAAAATCACTGTCCATCTTCTTTTGTCAGGATTATTGACACAGGTAGGACTGGACAGGCAGGTGCGAGGTGATAACTATACTCTTCTGACTCTCTGGACTGTCGGAAATATCATCAGGGCCATGGCATTTCAGCAGTGCCGGCAGCTCTCTTACATCCTCTTGGCTCTATTCCATCTGGGTCTCGGAGTACTCGGAGCTGACAGTCACCTCAAGTCTCTCATGATTCCATCTGACTCACCTTTCAGACTTCACCTGAGAGAGACTCGTGACATGAACAAAACCCAAGGACACATGAGGCGCACTGCGCTTGCAGCACGCGACTGATGCCATTGACAGAACATGGCCTTCAACTTTTAATTTGGACTTTTTTGAAGGTTGTTTCAGTGTTCAAGTCAGATTAAAAGCAATCAAGAAGTCTTGGATGCAAGCTACACCGAAGTTCTTTGGTTTTTGTTGTCCATATGGCATCTTTTGTGATGCATTGGGGGAGGATGAGGAGTTATGGAGTGGCACAACTGTGCATATGTGCCCGAGGCTTTATGTTTAGCCCTTCGCTGCCAAGTCGTGTCCTGGTCATATAGCGTTTGATGTAATCCTGTTAGTTTAAGTAGGCATAAAAATGCCTTGCCCCCCCCTGCCTTATGCTACAAATATTCACATACACACACCCAGACATACAGGCCACACACATGCATGTGTATTTTCATGCACACACAATATAGTTCATGTGATTGAAAGAAACCGGTATGAGACTAAGAAATGAAAAGTCATAACTCATTATTCTCACAGCACCTCCAGCCATGGTATAATTGCATTGCAGATGAATCTTAAACAACCTTCTTCTTATTACAGTCAAATCACAAATGGGGAACTAAATATTAAAAAACAAAACAAAAAAAGCAGTATTATGGTATTACGGCACTGTAAAAAGCAAAAATGTGCAGTTTTAACTGAATAGTTTCTATGAGATCTGACCCTTAAAAATGCCTTTCCATTTGTGTCTGGAAGATACTCAATAATTATGATAATTTTTTTTATTAAAAAATAATGTATTTGTAAAAAAAAAAAAAAAAAAAGGTTAGTTTAGATGTTTATTTAGGTAATTTAGATTATTAATATTATTATGAAGCATGTTAAACAATATTATGTATAATCTTATTCACTATTAGAATTATTATCAGAATTATTTTTCAAAAATTGTGTGAATAAGACTTATATATTTTGAATCATGTTTATTTACACCCAAGTGAAAAAAAATATACTAAAATGTATTTGAAATACAGTTATTTTGTCTTAAGTATACTACAAATACATTTACATATTTATGTGCTAAATAAAAAATAAACTGTAATTGTACTTTTGGTATACTAAACTGGAATAATTAAAGTCTGATAAATTGGAATAATTTTGTACTTAATGCACTTTAATTGTGTGGAAGTAGTGCTGAGGTCCAACTAAAGATAGTATATTTGAAGTATATTTGATTGTGCTAAAGTGGAACTATTGCAAGTATACTTTAGGTACACTTAAAATATCTCGCATTTAAAGACTATTATTATACAGAGATCATACAATCCTTATTAATAGTGATATTAAAACACTTTTTAGGCTTAATATTAAGAAATGTGCATTGTGGAATTTAGAAATACTCCAAATAAAGTTTAATTATAATTTTATATCAGTAAGTCTAAAGTGATACGTCAATAAATATGTTAATGAATTTGAAGTATGCTTAGTATGAAATGTATTTTAAATAGATTTTGGTATAGGTTTTTTTTTTTTTACTAGGGCAGTCATTTATCACATTCAAAGTTTGGTGTCAGTATGCCAAAGCATTGCAGAGATACAGCCTCAGAGTCGTTTTGGTGGACAGGAAGTTTGGCCCAAGGAATCTATTAAGTTTCATTACAATAGGCAAAATTAATAAGTTATTAGCATTTTTGTCATTATAACTTTTGACCACAAGGTGGTGATTCCCCGAAACTTTTTGAGTACTTTCAGGGCATGGTGCTGAAGACACATACCAAGTTTTGTAATGATATGCCAATGCGTTCGTAATATATAGCTTTTTACGACAAATATCAAAATGGCCGACATGGGAAAATTGGGTATTGTTTGACTTTGCATACTGCACCAAATCTAAAGAGAGAGTTTTGTGATTTTTAGCCCAACCGTTAAGAAGTTATAAGCAAAAATGTCCATTTTTATATCTCCTGACCACTAGGTGGCACTGCGCCGAAACTGCAGGTACACTCACGTCATGGTTAACATAACACAAACCAAGTTTGGTCAGAGTACGCTGAAGGAGATATAGCCTCATATTCATTTTGGTGTGCTCTTCGTCGAATTTGCTTGCGCGTTATTCGAGAATGGTTTGACGAATCAACTTGAATTCCATAACTTTTTGTCAGCATGGTCTGAGGATGATCTGGTTCAATCTTCGGCCTAGGAGAAATTCGAAAAAGTAAGTTTCGTCTTGAGCCAAGGAATCAGAGGAAAAAGGAATTTTGTTTCTAGCCCTTACGGTTCAAAAGTTATTAGCATAAACGTGAGTGCAACTTTGGACAGTTGGTGGCGCTAGAGGGATTGAGTTAGAGACTGCAAATTTGCTATGGTGACAGTTCAGACTATCCTCTATCTGTGTGCCAAATTTCATAACTTTCCCGCAAGCGGTTCTATGGGCTGCCATAGACTATGTAGAAGATGTATATATGTATATAATACTAATATGATGTGCAATTTTCCTACTGATATAAGGAAGCGATACTGAGCTATTCGTAGGCTACAGTGGTATAGATACAACACATTATGATCATTCAGAACTGACAAAATGACAAGAGTTGTAAAAATCTAGTTTAGTGTCTGTTGTCTCTTTTACAGAGTTTGGCTTCTGCTCAAAGCTAATCAAAGCTAATGATGTAATTACCTCACAAACAAATGCAATAAACTTTCCTCACTTAAGGGCCTACAGGACAACAAAGTGAAGAGAAGGGGACAAATATTATGTGACTATTATGAAAAATTTGTTGTTTTACTCTTTAAAGAAGATCTAATGATATGAATCTTTCTCTTTCTTTCTCTGTCAGGCCTCTTCACACCCTGGGATCCCACAAAACAGGTAAATGGATTTTAAATGTTTAGTTTCTCAAACATCTGTTTGTTTTTGCATGTTCTTGAACTGACCTTGACATTAAACTGCTGTAACTTCAGAGGCTTAATGAATA